>JAUTXW010004322.1:232500-748135 GCA_030620095.1 Kuschelorhynchus macadamiae | reverse complement strand
TACCTTCTTGTGTTGTTACACAATGGAGATGAAATTCAAAAATCATAAACATGATAAATAAAGAATGGGATTCTCTTGTCCCCGTATTCCAAGAAATTGTTTGACGATCCAATCTCTGATCAATCTTCAATTCGTTTTTTACACCGACGCCTCAGTCATCTAGAAATGGAAATGTAGCATCAACACTACCAATAAATATCCATCGGAATCCAATGAATATCCTAACGGTAAATGAAAAAAGAGCTTTACATATATATCACCTAAATGCGCAAAATTTGGCAAATAAACTGAACAACTTAGAAATACTCACTGAAGAATACGAACCAGATGTGTTTTGCTTTACAGAAACTTGGTGCTCAAATGATGGAATTGCAGGCATGACTATACTAGGGTACAACCTTGTCTCAAACTACTGTAGAAAAAATCATATCCATGGAGGTACTGCTATATATATAAAGTCTACGATAACAGGAAAAAACATAAATGTTGCGGAAAGCTACAGTGTTGAAATGGAGGTAGAATGCTGTGGAGTAGAAATTTCAACAGCTGAAATAAGCCTTATTGTTCTTAGTATTTACCGACCACCTACAGGAGACATAAACATTCTTATAAATCAAACAACAGCTCTGCTTTCCCACGTTGAAAAAACTTGTCCCAACATTGTACTGTGTGGAGACTTTAACATAGACAGTTTAAAAAAGACTCACATACATTATAAGCTATTAAATGACCTACTTGAATCCTTCAATCTAAAAGACTTCAGCGACAATCCCACTAGAATCTTTACATCAAAAGCAGGTACCTCAGTATCGTCAATAGACTATATGGCAACAAACATTAACAAATCATTAATCAAATGTTCAATAAGTGAAGTACACATCTCCAACCACTACTTACAACAACTACAGATCACCTACGAGCCACAGAGCGACAACAGCCAAGATGTAGTTACTAAAGAAGTCCGATTATTAGGAGAAAAAAATTTAAATTATTTCCAGGCAAAACTGAAAGCTGAATCATGGGAAGATATATTTGTGACCGAAATCGACATGGCATTTGAAAATTTTTTGAAAACAATTTTATAGCACTTTTATGTTACATGTCCAAAACGCAAGAAAATAGAAAGATTTCGAAAACAAGGGAACAAATGGTTAACAGAGAACTTAGCTAAGGAGAAGCAGCAGTTACATGATCTCTATGAACTTACCCGACAAACTGAAAACTCGAAGATGAAGGAATACTCTAGACAAAAACGAAAAGACTATAGAAAGCATCTAAATAAAGCCAAAATAAATTACAACAAAAACAACATAGAAACCGCAGACAATCAAACTAAAGAAGCCTGGAATGTAATAAATAGTGAGCTGGACAGAAAGAAAAGGGTAAAACCAATAAGCCTTAAAATAAACGACCAACTAATATCTGAACCCTCAAAAGTAGCGAATATACTTGGTGATTTCTTTGCAAATGTTGCTGAGCACAAGATTAAGGATCACTTTGGAGATAATATATCTTATAGTCCAACAACTCCAGAACCCATAGGCAACACAATTTTCCTGGAGCCAGTTATAACTGCTGAAGTAGAGCAACTTATCAGGCAACAAATTTCCATCTGCACTAAAACTATCAACAGTTGTACCTGTCTTTAAAAAGGGAGAACCCACAAACATTGAGAATTACAGACCAATTTCAGTATTAAGTACCTTTAGTAAAATCTTTGAACGTGTTATATATAACAGAATGATCAACTTCCTCCAGCGATTTAACATAATTAGAAATGACCAACACGGATTTTGCACTGGAAGGTCAACAGAAACAGCTGCTTTTCAACTGGCGGACTTCATTTACAACGTGGAAGAAAACCGCATTGTCTTTTGGCCTTTTCTTTGACTTGTCCAGAGCCTTTGACACACTAAATTTAAACTTTGTCTGCCACAAACTTAGCGCTATGGGTATTAGAGGCAACGCCCTTTCTATAATTATGTCATTCCTCTCAGAAAGAAGGTTACTGGTAAGGGTAGAAAATTGTAGATCAACAGAGTACAACTTAAATTTTGGAGCAGCTCAAGGGTCGGTACTAGCCCCACTTATATTTTCGCTTTTTGTCAATGACCTATCTCTTCCAGACACTACCATAAAATTCGCCGACGATACTACAGCTATTATCTCGGCAAAGAACGAACCTGAATTGCGATCAAAAATCGACAATGTCTGTGATGAAATGAACATGTGGTGTTATTCAAACTGACTTATTCTGAACAAAGATAAGACTGTTATTGTCCCTTTCATCAAAACGCAACCAAGACTATTTGTAGATAAAACTGAATCAACGGTAAAATTCCTAGGAACATAACTTGACTCTAAACTCACTTGGGAGCCACAAATAGACCATATCTGTTCCAAGCTTAATCAAGCATTCTATGCAATACTAAAACTGAAACAAGCAGTACCTATGTCTACTCTGCTTACAACATAGTATGCTATGGCTTACTCCCATATTGGCTACATTATTCTTTGGGGTCAAACAGTGAACGCCAATAGGGTTTTCATTTCCCAAAAAAAGAATAATTAGACTGATCTTCGGACTGGAACCTCACGAAACCTGCAGAGAAACCACGAAAAATTCTAAAATACTTACACTTACATCTGTCTATATATTAAAGTGTGCCCTCTATGTGTACAAAAACAAAGACCAGTTTAAAAGCAATTCTGAAAATCATACCTTCCCAACGAGGCATTATGGTAATCTTACGTTTCTTCGACACACCTCATCTCGTTATGAGAAATCTCCACATTACGCTTGTGTCAGAATATACAACAAACTGCCCAACAATATCAAGGAAGCTAGATCCATAAAGCAGTTTCATACAAATCTATTAGTATATTTGAATGAAAGGACCTTTTATAGGTTCAAAGAATTCATGGATTATAGAGACTAAGATACTTACCCTAGATAATATTTAATCTTAAGACCATATTATTTACCATTTGTTTGTGTCCTGGTTTGATACGCTGTACACTTAAAGATTGTAGTTTTGTTTTTGTTATTGTCCTTAAATTTTAAAACTTAGATTAACTTATAGTATGTGATGAATCCCATTTTATATATTGTAATTGTATGGTGAATGTTCAAATAAATAAAAAAAAATAAAAAAAATAAATAAATGTCAAGGTTACATTAATCTTTTCGATGATTTTAAATTTGCCCTGTCAGTTGTAATTTTTAACGAAATATTTGGTTTCACTGATGTCCTTTGATGTTTTTCAAAAGAAATCCTTGGACATTAATTATTGTTTGTCAAAAATCAAGCAAACTCAAACAATTTTAAACGGCAAAAGAAATGACACTTCCTTTAAAAAATATTTTAATTAGTTTGAGTAAAAACAGCAATTCCCCACGAGTCACGTGACGGCCGACAAAGGGTAGTACTAACACCAGATGAAGTGTTCAAAAAATATAAAATTTTGTATTATGAGACTTTAGATACAAAATCAGGGCAAATAGACACCCAGTTTCAGGACATGAAAAAACTTCATTTTGTAGGGTTAATGGACTCTTCCAAGTTTACAGAATATTCTATAAACTTTCCCACAGAGGCATTAAATAGCTTAAAGGATTTTTATCCAAACACATTTATGGATTTTCAAAGATTAAGAAATTAATGAATTGAACCTTATTTATAGTGATGAAGAGTGCCAAAATATTGATTCAGAGCTATTACTTAAAAACATTAATAAAAATGGCCACGTTTTTAAAGAGGCATGCAAGTTATTTTCTCTAATAGTTACTATTCCCTCCACCAGTGTTTCCGTTGAGCGAAGTTTTTCTTGTTTTAAAAGAATAAAAACCTCTTTGCGAAATACAATGACTGAGGAAAGACTTAATAATTTAGCAAATATTTAAATCGAAAAAGAACTCTTAAAAGACTTAATCAATACGCAACCCTTCTATGATGACATTATCAACAGGTTCGCAAGTTTAAAATCCCGAAGAATCGACCTCCTATATAAGAAATAGAGGATCTGTTTTGGTAAGTACATTTTAACTTACCAAATTCCTTTATTATTATTACAGATTGTTTTATTGCGCCACTTACTCTTAATGTCAAATTTGATATATCTTCTTAAAAATTGGATTTTGTGCTCTTTGATCCTTATTAAAATTTTGAAATTTTTTGTTTTTTTTTGTATGGTGGCTCTTTATGCGTAACATTTTGGTAAATTTTTGACTAAATTAAGGGAGGGGGCAATTTTTTTTCTATTATTGCTTCCCTACTTTTTTTTGTCATGAGCCGCCACTGAACAGAAGTAAAATATTTACAAAGTCCATTTGCAATGACTCCCTGAACAGTTGACTCACTATTGTCTCAATCACATTTCAAAATAGGAATATTTGATTTGAAATTAATATCATTGGTAGCCTGTTTAATTATTTCCCAAGTTTTTTTTTTGATCATTATACTATTCAATTTATTTCTATAATAGTCTGATTTTGTTTTCTTAATAAGTTTACTTAGTTGGTTACAATACTTTTTATATTTTTGTTTTACATGATTGCTAGGATCCAAGATACAAGCCTTGTGTAATTTATCTCTGATCCTAATAGAAGTTAGGAGACCAGATGTAATCCATGGTTTTAGGTGTCGTTTTTTGTATAGGTATAGGGTATAGTTTTAATATTTGTTGAAGATACGTAGCTTATAAAATTGGCATAATATTATTGATTTTAAAGATTTAAGTAAAAGAAGAAAAAACAGTTACATAGTTTTATGGCCATAATGTAAAATGTAATACCAAGAGTTCTTAGAGAGCCAAATATTTTTTTCATGAGTCTCCAACTTGACCTGACGTGGAACTATTCTTGTAATAATTTTTTTCAGGTTGATAAGGAATTATTTTTTAAACTGTTAGTTTTAACTAGTGATGTATTTGTAATCATTGTTTTCTGAAAGAGCTTTCCCCATACATTGTGAAATAATTAAAGGTACCTTTATTTAAATGTAAAAATTAAATATGCATAAAATAAATACTCAAGTGAGAACTTTTTTTTAGTCAACATACTTCATGACTCTATAATAAAATTCAAGTTAAAACTAGTGGCTAAGTATGAATGAAGCAAATTTCGGAAAATACCCCTTATCCTTATTTTTACAAGCTCAGACAATAAAGTCTGGTGTGACAAGAGTGTCAAATGGCCTTGCGAGTTCCAAGAATGCAGCTGCAAACTTTCTTTTTCTACTTATATTTATTTATTATATTATCAATGACCTAGTCATTGCTATTATTTATGAAATCAGTCATTTTACAGATAATGTTAAGCCCAAATTGTAGCTCAGATATTTTTATTTTAGAAAATATATACAAAACTTTTTTATATAGGGTTGCCTTTTTTTAGAAATGTCAATTGGGGTACCTAAGGAAGAACGACATCCAACTATTAAATGATGACTAAAAGAAAATAAAAGAGGTTTTTGAAAACTAAGAAAGAACTTAAGAATGACAAGCAACTATCAACTGCTAACTGCCCTAAAGCATGGAGGAAAAGTATATAAAAAATGATATTACAGCTATGCATGTCTTTTAAATTTGGGTAATTTGGTATATTCTATGGACAATCCAGGCCAAACCGGGACGAGTAGCAAGCCTATTCCCATAAGATTCACTTAGTTTACTTTAGTCTAGGCTATTCTAAATTTAATAGGCTTTGGCAATAAGAATGTACAACTATTTTATAATTCATTGACAATCTTATCCCCAAAACTGAACACTGGTATATAACAGAACCGTGAAATATCTTAGGGTATATGAAAAACTAGATCTTTCAGTAGTATTTTATTTTTAATTTGATAACTTTAGCTGATATACCACCTGATCCAGTTGCACACCCAAAATTGGGTTTATTTACCTTTTCTCTAATTAGTCTCAGGAAGAGAGGATTGACTAGACCAACTAAAGTTGGTTAAATTGTCAGTCAATTAACTAGCTATAACCAAATCTCGCTTCAGACTTTGTTGTCCTGGGAAAATAAAATATATAAAAATCCCTAAATTCAATATTGCGTCTTACCCTTGCAGCCCAATTAGTATCATTTGATGATTCCTTGACAAATATACAAGTCCCAAGACACACCATTTGAAAAATTGCCCCCAAAAATAATAAGAGTTTTACAATAGTAGCAGTCATATCTTCGACACCTAAATTTATTGCAGTATTCATCATGCAAAATTGTACTAAACACAAAACTGATTTTAAAAATTTATTTCATCTAATATTGATTTTTATAATTCGGCTTGTTCGATTTAAGCAAAAACAATAACATAAAACTCGATTCGAGTATTCGAGTCGAGTCAAACTGTCAAATCACGTGTCGATTATGCTTGGAACATAATCGGATTTCAGTTTCTTATACTGGGAATAGTTGGAATAGTAACTCGCTGATAGCAAGTTTTCTTCTCACTAGCTAGTAAGAGGAGGCAACGACTGATCACGTTTATAACCGTAAACTTTTTCTGGACTTGATCATACCCATTGTTCATTTTGAATGACCTGGTTTTCAAAATTTGGGAGGAAACCGAATAATATGCTCTTATAAGAAGAATATACAGGGTGTCCCAAAATTAATGGTACAAAATGGAAGTGCAGATTCCATGGATAAAAGTATTCAGAACTGGCCTAACTTAGCTTAGTTTAAAAGTTAATAATTTATAGGGTGTTCATGTGATTCTTTGATTTTCGATTTTCGTAATTAATTTATTTCCTAAACGATATTTTTGCATAAAATTTGGACTTTTTTGAGATGAGGAATTTGAATTTGTTGATAATTTTGATGTAGATTGTAGTGGGCGCTCTGTACAATACTCCGGCTACAAAAAGCAAGTGTAACTTTTTTAACCATTTCATTTTTTTCATGATATTTATTTACCAACATAAAAACTTAAAATTCAGCTCCCATCAAGTTTTCTGCATGCAGGTCTTCTTTGGTTTACATTGTATTGCAACTTTTTTTTCTACAGTTTCGAAAAAATATGGGAATTATGGACAGATTATTTTCAACTAATTCCAATATTTTTCGGAAACCTACATCTATAGAATTTTCCTTAGAATCCAAAAATGCATTAATATACAAGGTGTTCCATTTGAAAAAGTGACCGTGATGACACTGTATATTCTAGTATTAGCTAAAAAATACAGAAGTAAAATTAAAAATCGACGTGTCCGATTTTATTTAAAGTTAAACTGTTCAGATATTTTTATTACTCCTAACTTTATCAGCAAAAGTTAATTTTATTAAAAATTATTATTTTAATGTAATAATTTATAATTATTAAAAATGTATATCAATAAACAGCGGAAAATGTTTGCTTGTTCTATTCTATTTCGACATACAACTTTATGAAAAACCCAAAATGTTTACAGAAATAGAAAATGACTATTGTAAGTGCCCACATATACTTGCAAGCAAATCGGAGAAAACTTAAAAATGTTACCAATATGTCAACAATTAAAAGTTGTTCATGTCTCGCGCTACATTCAAACAAAGCAGCCGTTGCCATTCGATACTCGGGTACGTTTATCTAAACAGCATTTATTGTTCCCTTTAGAGGCGGCTAGTGAGTAAGTGATTCGGTTCGCGTGATCCAATCTTTGATTTTAATGAATGACTTGAATCACTCATCTTAAAATCACTCGAGTCTCGAATCTCAAACGTCTGCTAAGTTCACTTGCTACGCAAACTCTCTGACTCCTGTTTCAGCTCTCGTTACTCTTGTACAGTGGAACAATCTGTGAACCGTTCTTTGTTTCATGCCCTGTAGTCGGTCCCGGATAAATTAAATATTATTTAATTGTCATTTTTTTTTACATAACTGATAGACGGAAGGGGTTTTTCATTAGCTTATTTCTTATTCCTAATACCAAAAGAAACATAATTTGTTTATTTTCCTAATCAATAATGATTATAAATGAGTGTAATTCATACTTGCACCCCAGACTTTCAGATAATAATAAAATAAAATTAATACATTTTAAATAAAATATAATGACGATTAGAACATTACAAAATATATTTATTTAAGTACTTATAATTTACAAAAGCAAACAAAACCTATAACTCAAGGAGTTATACGAGTAAAGTATTCCTACACCACATTTGTTTGTTTTTCTAATCTTGACATTGCTAGTTAACTTTTAATTTTCAAAATATTATACAAGGGCACACTGTTAATAATTGCGAATAATACCAATGATTAAAATATCATATCAACTAAACATATCTACGCAGCATTCAGAATCCGAGGAATTACTTAATAACCTAATAACCATTAACCAAACATGCATAAAATTCCAGAAATGTTCATCAAAATGCGTCATCTGCTAGTTAGGAGCAAAAATAACTTATCCGTCCGCATGCAAACCGAGTTGAAATCTGTAAAATCGAGTGATTCACTGATCATCCAGCGAATCGCCAACACTACGCCCTCGCTCGCGGCAAGCAAGAAATTATAGGTATATATTATTATTATTATTATTATTATACGCTCCGATAAATGACTCGATGATTCGGGTCAGTGACACGATTCATTTAATGCTGGTGACTCGACTGACTTGACTCAATAAAAGGACTCGCTTTTGCCATCTCTAATACCCTTTGGTTACTAGACACGGGTGGAATACTCTTGACATTTTCGACAAACCTAACTTAACCTAATACGCATTGTTAATTATAGTTTTTCAAAAAAGAAACTTTAAAAAAGTTAGGTAAAAATTTACTTACACATACATCGCCGACTATGATGATTTTTGCGTATAACGGTGGTAGATTTTTTCGTTTCCGAGATATATGCCATCAAAATTCACCATCTAATACATACAATTTTTCACCTTTTTACTGTTTCCTTCAGTAATTTTTACAAAAGAACGTTTGAATTACACTATTAAAATATCAAAATTGCACATAATTTCCAGTTTATTACGTTACATTACTCAAACATTTTTCTTCATATTGTGTTTTATGTTGGCAACCGTTGTCATTTCGAAAAATATTCAAAATTGAATTTTTCAAATTTTAACAACGTATCAATTTTTGGTACGTGGATATTTTTTTTAGAAGATGGTCTGGAGTCGGAGGGCGGCAGCGTCGAGGCGATAGCATAGGTTAGGCGCCGTAAAGATTGACGTAATTTGCATTGTGTTTCACGCTTTAGAGATACACGTAGTTCTTAAAAACTAATTCATAGAACTTCCGCTCGGATCACCGAACTAAACACACGTGACCGGTAAGGCTCCCTGACGGCGCGTAAAAAGTGTAGTTTTTCGAGGAGGAGCAGTCCAACGACCGTTGTGGAAATATCACTGGGGGAATGTCCTACATAACGGACCAATCACTGTGAGGCGGAGAGTCCTAAGGGTTGTTGGAATTGTGATTTCTTCCTCTGGACAGATCTAATAAGTCCAAAGGTTGCGCGGTGACCAGAAAGTTCCACGGGAGTACGCAAGTCCGGAGACGCTTTGAATGAAAAGTATATACGTCGACATCAGTAGAAGTTCTAGGAGTTAACACTTTGATAATGGAAACAATGTGCCTTTTCAAATAAAAAAATAATTATTACCGTTCAACGATTAACGGAGAGTACTTTGCTCGTCAACCCGTGGTCGTTACCTATTGGGCTGGAAAATGGCGCTGAAAGCAAAAGTGGTAGCCAACTCCATATTGAAAGGAAAGAAAGAAAGAAGAACTAATTCATAAGGTAGCGCCACTAAAGCGCGGAGCATAATGCAAATTACGTCAACCATTTACGTCATATTTAATTTTCTCTTGTGTGTTGTTCGGTGTTTTGTTGGATACTTTTAAAATAAAGTCTATAAACGATTATAATTAGTTCCAACTTAAAAAGTATCATCCATTTTTGTACCACAAATGTGTACTTCCATTTTAAGTGTCATTTTGTAGGTTAGTTTCTACGTTAAATGTTTTTGGGAGTTCCACTGTGTTCCAAGCATTACGGTAGCTTCCTTAATAAGGTCGTATTCCGTTTCCAAACCTGGTTAACCAGTCCAATTGACTGAAGGCTGACAGCGGTTTCTGAAAACCCCTTTAAAAACGGAACACCCGTCAAATAATTGAAAGTTCAGACATTGGTTACCTGACAATCAACAAAATTCATCGTTCATCAAAATTCATATTCGATAATCGGCATACGAAACCGAAACCAAGATTGGGAACGGAATACGGCCTTAATGGATTTGATTCGGAGTATTTTAGTTTTCGACATCACGAAAACGGTAGAATACATAGCAAACCTCCATATTTATAACTGTCAAATATTTTGTGGTTGAAAATTACTTTACTTTTAATTACATGAAATAAAAAACATCCAGTTCGTATAGGGTTGCCACATTAGACAAGGAACCATGTCTAAGTTAGCCATCTTTTAAAAATTTGAATACGGTACACCTAATAAATAGGGACAATTAATAATCACTTGATAATTAAAAACAAAGCTTCACGATAAAAAAAATGACCCACCTTCAAGATTCCGAAACGCCTAAAAACGAACGGCAACCAAGTATCATCTATCAAATGATAACTAAAAAAACATTCGAAAATATATAGTGAGTGATGTTAAAGTAATACATCTCTTTTGTATTTGGGTAATTCGGTATAACCTGCGGTTTTATGATAGTCCCGATATCCCAGTGGAACTACTTTTTAGTCTTGACACCAGACTTCACCAGGGAGAATGGCAACTCTAAGTTCATAACTAGTTAAATAATAAATAAATATAAAATGCCAATAAAAAAGAGTAATTTTTTACAAATTGTGAATAAAAACAAATTCGCAACTCTATGCAAAATTTGTTCGAAAAAGATTCAGAATACTGCATAAATTATATAAAAAATAGTTTACAAGCATATCAAGACAATATAGATATCACGTTTTATAAATGTTTATTGTTTTACTCGATACTTGAGCACTTTGATCCGATGGCAAAGCGGTTTTTTTCACATCTGAATAAGGTAAAAACTCGTTTTTACATTTTCAAAAAGTATGATCCTACTTACTTAAAATAAAATACAAAATTTCAAAAATATGATAAAAATTATGCTATTTATAAACTTGATGTTTGTTGTATTTTACCTTGATAGAAAATTTCGACTTTTTATCACATAAATAAAACAAATTTTCTACAGTTTTCAACCCAGGTAGATTAGATTACCTTAGGCACTTAGGTTTTCCAACCCTGATCTAAACATCCTGTCACATGACTATGTTGTGTTTTTTAATATATAGGTTTATTTTGGCGTAGTACAACAAAATTCCGACCCTACATTAAAAACAGGGATTTTTAAACAAAACCTATACTTTAGATGGATTTGTCCCGTTGTCATTACGTTAGTCCAGGTTCGTCGATATAACAATCATTAAAGCTATAAACCGTGATTAAAACCATAAAATCTCAACTGAAATTTAAAAATTAAGGTCTTGTATTCAATTGAGTCAAAATATCTTTGTAATGAACAAAAACATTAGATTCTAAAAACAAATATGGCGTAATTTTGACGTTGAACTTGAACTTTGCAAATGTCTAAATGTGTTTTTAAAAAACCGTTGTAAGGAGTCTACTTTTGTTATTCTAGTATTATTGTGTTACTTTTCAGCGGATTGCTGCAGAAATCAACTGTTTTGTATAAATATTAAGCTAAAAATAGTGAAATGTGCACTCTGAAGGTGTATAACTCAACAACGAAACGTTGCCCATAGAATATGACTTCAGTTCAGGAGACCTAATCTTACGAATTTACCAAAAATCATGGTTAGCTTAACCAAAAATAAGGGTGACTTATACTTAATATTAATTATTAAGGGCGTCAAAAACCCAATACGGTTAAAAAAAAATTGTGAATTGCGTTAGAACTTCGAGTTCCAAAATATTCAAATATCTTGATTTCTAGCTGACAAGTCGCTTGTAATAGCGCTGCCTACCTGTATTTATATTTGCTAAATACCCGACCACTATACCGGTGTCGCCTTTTCTAATATAACGGTTTATTTCGGCGAAGTGTAAACAAGTACTTATTCCGTAGAACTTTACACTTGCAAACTAAAACCGGCCGTGGTATCTTTTAAAGTCATTGTTTTTAGAAATACTATCATCCATAGAAAATGAAGAATTACGCGTTCAGCCCAGAAACTCTGCTGCCTCGCGAAGAGCATGAACCTGTAATCGGCCTAAACCTAATACAATTACCTATATGTCTATTGAAAACAAAATAAATGGTGATGAGCTCGATACGGCGCGCCGGTGAAGTTGGATCTGATTTTCTACAGTTGCGATTACACAAATCTGGTCATCTATTTGACAGCTCATGTCATTTTTAGTGGCTTTTGGTAAATCAAGTTTTTCCACCTGGTTGGCCTAATTTGCATTACCGAATAGTGATGTGCAATTGATATTTTTTACGATATCTGATAGTATCGATATTTCAATTTCCGGTATCTGATACTTTGTATCAGATACTTTCGTACTTTCAATACTTTTATTATTAAGAGTGGGAACCGTAATTGTAACTATTTAATATTTTGATCCGTATCAGTTCCATATGGTTTTAATAACAGAGATCAATCCTAACAATTCAGTTCCAGTTATAGTAACTATCACTACTTAGAGTAGAGGAACGGTTCTTGGCCTACTTTGAACAGCATGTTTGTTCGAATCCCACCACAGACGAAAACTTTTTCAGTTCTTTTTAACAAAACCCATACTGCTAGGTCAATCTGTCCCGCAGGCGTTACATTAGCACAGGCTCAGAATCGTTGTTAAAACCATCATTTAAACCTAGAATAAAATAAATAAAAATTCTGTTGTACAAAGAAAAGAACTGGGGCAACGTCGGTATGCTTACCGAATCGCCATGTCTTGTTCAGCTAGTGTTGCCAGACGTACAATAATATCTATAATTTTGTCGTAAGAACAATTGCACATTTGCACTCCGTAGATGTGTTTGAAATTATAAAGGTCGATGACGTGATATGTTCAAGTTTTTAGCTACCTGTGTGTTGAATATTCTTAGTTTACCGCATTCAAACGCTGAACGTGAGAGAATACTCAGCAAATATAATTTGATTAAAACCAAATTAAGAAATAGGCTATTATTAAATACTATAAAATGGAACTATTCTTGCCTCTTAGTAAAAGACCAAGGTAGCAATCAAAAAATTAATCCGTCTCCTGAGTTCGTTTTAAAAGTTGATAAAGATATGTATAAGAATATCAATGCGACCAAGTCCTCAGATTCTGATAGTGATTGACGTACCTGTTGCTTTGTTTTTTTTCTGACGGTAGTTAGTGGATTGGTTTTATGTTTACTATATATTTAATGTTTTTATATAGAAATACTTAAAACAAGCGTATACTATTTCCTTTGTTTTCATTATGATCTAAGATATTTTACGTTTTTAAGAATTGTTTTTTTATGAAAAAATATAACTGTGACTGAGATTTATGTTATCTCCAAGTGACGTCATTAGCCGCACGATAATTTTAAGCTAAAAACGATAATTTTCATGGATTTGTACGATAATAAAGAAAACACGATATGGCAACACTGTGTTTAGCTGTCTTCTGTTAGGTTATAATATTATTAATATTCAAAATAGTGTAACTCAAATGCTATTTTTGCGACAAAAATTTGATTTGTTCTTATGGCTATTTTAGTTGGTTGGAAATATGCAGCTTTAATTGGAACTGTAGTGGGATCTATTGCTTTAGCGGCTTATCCAGTCATAGTTGATCCTATGATAAATCCAGAAAAATGGAGTAAGTTTCTAAAACGAAATGAAACTTTAGATAGGTGCATATATGTGCTCATTTTGATTTTGTTTAATTTTTAGAGACAATTCAAGAGGAGACTAGGAAAAATATCCGGCAAGAAGATATTCAACCAGGAAGTAAGTATAGTATTTATTTTAGTTATTTGAAAAAGTAATTTTATTGGTTTGTCATCTAACTAAAAAAATTAATAAAAGTCTGAAGGTTGTAGTAATGGGTCAATCGTGATTGTTTTGTTTACTTGATTTAATCACTTCAAGGTCATTCCTCTGTGTCAACCTGCACTTTGCCACAATCGAATACGATTGAGATTGAATTGCATGCCAGATCAGAGACTACGGGAAGGGAGTATTGCTAACGTTCTGCGCAGCAGTCTGGGCACACTTTTATGTGGTGATAGTCCAATATGCAGCACCTTCTTCCATATAATTTTATAATAGGTTTATTATTTCTTTTTTGTGTTGTTTTATTGAACTTGTTGTCTCTTTCTGCATTGATTCCATTACGTTATTTCGACTTTGATATGTGTTGTGATTGGTCACAGGGTATAATGGACTTGCCATGATGATATGTATGCATATTCTCTGTCGAGCCTGGTCTTAAAGAGGTCTACATTTGTGCTGATACAGTGTTCTCACTTAGGGAATTCCACATATACACATATCGGTTTGTAATAACGTTTTTCCTTGGCAGTTTTCTATTCCTTTCCTTGGACAATTTCTTCTAGTAGCCTCGCAGGTTCTCATTGTTACTTCTTCTGAATAAATTCAGGTTGCATGTATAGTTGTTTGTGAGTATTTTGTATACTTCAATGAGGTCCCCTCTACATCTTTTCTCTCTAAGTGTAGTCAGGTCGAATACTTTTAGTCTGACCACATATGGCAGGTCTCGTAGTTCAAAGGGCATTCTAGTGACTGCATTGCACTCTGTTTAGGGTCTCAATCTCGGTCTTAATGTCTCCAACAAAATAGGGGCTCCATACCTTAGAGGAAGAATAAAAATAGAGTTCATTATATACATATTTAGCCACTGCTAAGATTACCTCATAGTATAAGGTCGGTCGTACGACGATGCCAAGCCTAGCCAGGAACACCAATGTTTATACCAATTTATATTATGGTGAATATGTTTAAACATGATGCAATAAAATTTTCATACAAAGAATAGTAATGTATTTCCAGTATTAGTTTCTAAGTAGTATAAAGAAATTACTTTTATTGCAAAATAGTAAAATACAAACTAAAATACCCAAAGTCTCAGATCAGATCTCACCAGTAACAATAGTTTTAGTTAGCTATGGCTAACTCAATCGACAACTCCACATATTAGACCATTCCACTGTGGTATTAAACCATCCCACTTTCATTGACAAGGGATCCTTATAGTAAAAAAGTATAATAGTCTACAGTAAACATTGTTACAGGGCCACGTCACTGGCGTGGCTTAAAAACCAATAGCGAGTCGTGGAACTACAATAAATTTTAACATTAACGTAATTAATTTGCTAAAAAATATTTTATTAGATAGATACCAAGCTTTTCGTAGTGTCACTACTGCATGTGTTTTAATGTATTATTGTGTATTTGTTGATATGGCTCAAATCTTCTAATTATATGTTGCCTTACTTCAAGAAGCAGCGTACTTGTGGTGCGGTGACATTAGAAGAACATTAATTTTATAAATAAGTTTTATTTACTTTATCTTGGACATTGCGAAACTAGGAGCTTTAGTTGACCTAACTATGGTGCGGCAATGTGAGGTTGTAAAAAAATGGCCGTTTACGTCTGGAATTTTCTTTTAAACACTAAGTAAACACCACGATTTCCTTTTCCAGGAGAAATGTCTAATGGAAGATACCATATTCAGTTGTTTGGGGTCACATGATTTATAGAAATATGGCGCCGTTACGAGAACGTCAAGCGAATGATCCGAAAGGGAAAATTCATTTTAAATGTTGTAAAACTAAGTATTCTAGCGCTGTTATATGTGTTAATTGCGGCAGTATATTTCACAATTCATGTGCAGCTCGAGATTGGGCTGAAAGACTCAAAATAATAGATGAAACCCGTATAATGTGTTGTGATGCAGTTTTGGAGGTTAGGAAACAATCCATGTCGGAAGTTGACGTGATGGAAATTAAATATCTTAAAAAGTTGTTATCCGAGCTGGAGGAGAAGAATAGACTGCTTCAAGAAAATTCTGACCTCTGGAAAGAGAAGTTTGAAGCAATGAGAAATATTACAGGTAAAAACATAACATCCCTGTTACATAACCAAGCAGATCAGGCCCTCTTCCACCCCCCCGACCAAGGCCAGGACCGCCTATCAAACGCAAGGCGCATGAGCGCGGACGAAACCAAAGAGGTTGCACCACAGTCAACAGATGGCGCTACCGGACTTATCGAGGTTCCTGAATCCGAAATCTCGAAATGCGAAAGTCAGCAAGTTTCTTCACAAGCAACAGATGACGCCACTGAGGTGACTGTTGATTTCGAATCCGCAATCAAAAATTCTGAAAATCCAAATTCTCTCGATTACGTTGGTGTCGAATTACTGGCGTCGAATTCTCAGATGAATGAAAAAACGAATGAAGGAAGTCAACAAAATGAGGATGAGTGGACTACTGTTCAATCAAGGAGACGTAAACCCCAACCCGTAAGAAAGGATGTAGTAAAACAAAGTAGCCTACAAAATAACGATGGCAATATAGTGACTATCCCAAAACATAGGATGAAGACCCAAAATAATGGCCATCTAAGATCAACTCCCATTAGAGGCTGTAAACAAGTGACCTCACAGAATGTTGCACCTAATGTACACAATAAAAATTTCTTTGTTACTGGCTTTAAACCAGAAATGACTCCAAAGGAAGTACAGGAGTATATAAAGTTACATCTAAACATAAAAACTTACTATGAAAAACTTAGAACAAAAAAGGACCACTTAAGAAGCAGCTTCAAAGTGGCTACTGAAGAAAAACACATAGATCTGTTCTTAAATCCTGAAATGTGGGAACAAGGAATATCTGTAAATTTTTTTATGAATATCTGACGAGTCCTTTAAACAAAAGGGATGATACTTATATTCCAGAACTACAAGAGAAAGAATCATTGGTGCAATTACTTCATGCTAATGTCAAATCATTAAGAAACAAAACCGGTCAAGTAGAAGCTTTCCTCAGCGACATGGGTATTGATGTGGTCTGTATATCAGAACACTGGCTGAAGGAAGAAGAAATACTGGAAACCAGACTTGATGGCTACCGATGTGCTGGTTATTCCTGTAGAAGACAACAGAAAGGAGGAGGCACTGCAATTTACTGTAAATCGGGTTTGGATATACAGCCAGTTGATGTCTTAAATCATAACATCGATAAATGTATAGAAATGTCTAGTGTTTATGTAAAAAATTTTAACATGTTTATTTTACTTATTTATAGGTCCCCATCTGGCCATTTTGGCACTTTTCTAACTGTACTAGAAGATTATTTGAATAGGTGGTGTGCAAACAAGAACCTGGTTGTGGCTGGGGACTTCAATGTGCATTTTGGAACGGAACAACCTGAGGCTGTCGCACTGTGTGATTTGTTGGGTGGCTTTGGTCTCTGCGGAACTATTGAAGCTCCAACGAGGGCGGGCTCTTGTCTAGACAATATTTTTGTAAATATCTCTGCCAGGGGAGTGTCGTCTGTGAATGTAGAGTCACATTTCTCTGATCATGTTTCTCAGCTGCTCACAGTAGATCTGATCCATTCAAATCCTGCTTTCAGGGAGGAGAGTAGGGTGTGCAGACCAATTACTCAGCAGGGTATGTCCCTTTTTTGCAACATGGTGGAGAATACAACATTTGACTTTATTGATGACCCAAATATGAACGTTGATGGTAAGGTCTCTGAATTTGTATGGAAATTAGAGCGTGCCTATCTCGAAGCCTTTCCGGAGAAAAACATAAGGGTCAGGACTAACGAGCCAGGTAATACTTCATGGTTTAATAACAGCTTAAGAACTATGAGGGAACATCTGCATTTTTTGGGAGAGTTGAGTACGCAGTACAATCAGCCAGTATGGACTGAACAATATAAGTCTTTCAAAAAGATGTACAAGCAATAAGGGATGCCAGGGTGGCAGCAAATGACAGGGCCATCAGCTCTTCAAGAAACCCAGTCAAAACAATGTGGAATATTATTAACAGTCGGCGTAGAGCTCATGAACACTTCCATATACCCTCGGACTTGACCCCTGATAATTTTAACGAATTCTTTACTAACATAGCTCATACATTAGTGGAAGGGATCCAAAACACTCAAATAGATCCACTGGAGTATCTCACAGCAATACCCAAACCAGCAGCATCCTTTGATTTTCAGGAGGTATCTTTTATTGAGATGAGGGACATTATAGATAACATGCAAAACAAAACAAGTCGTGCCATATTTGGACTTAGCATCAACATCTTTAAATCAATAAAAAACCTTATTATAGTTCCTATGGCAAAATTGGTAAATCTGTGTTTCAGAGAAAACAGCTTTCCGGACATTCTTAAGAAGGCTATGGTTATCCCAATCTTTAAAAAAGGAGATAAAAATGACATCACCAACTATAGACCGATCAGCCTCTTACCCATTGCATCCAAAATCTTTGAGAACTGCATAGCCCTGAGAATCGTGGGATTCCTGGAGGATAATGGTTGCTTTGTGGCTTCTCAATTTGGATTTCGGAAAGGAAGGAGCACAGTTCTGGCCCTGCTTGATCTGGTAGACAGGGTGCTGGACTCGTTCGAGCTATTGCAGTACAATGCCTCATTTTTTTGTGACCTGAGCAAGGCATTCGATTGTGTGGACCATGACCTCCTCTTAAAAAAGCTTAATTTTTACAACTTTTCCAAGAACAGTAAAGCATTACTCAAATCTTACCTCGAAAATAGAGTGCAGATTGTTAGGGTGGGAGGGGTTGCGTCTGGGGAGAGGGAAGTTACCATAGGGGTACCCCAAGGCTCAATACAGGGACCCATTCTTTTCTTGATTTACATCAATGATCTGCCGTTTGGCTGTGTACGTGGTGACTTCACTCTCTATGCGGATGACACCACTCTCCCTCTTTCAAAAAGTTCTCTGGATGAGGTTCTAAGGGGTCTTGAGGAAGCACGATCGAGTGTAGAAGCCTGGTTTGATGCAAACGGGCTACTTCTGAACTGGGATAAAACTCAGAGGCTTGTGTTCTCATTGCGTGATCTTGATGGTGTAAATGGGGACACTGCTTCTGTCAAATTTTTGGGTGTTCATATCGATCCAAAACTGAAGTAGGATGTTCATATACAGCAGTTGGCACTGAGGCTCAGGAGTGGTCTGTATGCCCTTCGACAGTTAGCAGAATGTGTTAGTATTATGGTACTTAGGACCACATACTATGCGATATTCCATTCAGTCATGACTTACTCTGTGTTAGCTTGGGGGAATGCCCCAGGAATCAGTCGTATCTTTGGTCTTCAGAGAAAAGCTGTTCGAATCGTGGCCGGACTAGCTTTCAGGGATGAGTGCAGGAGGGCATTTGTGGATCTTGCTATTCTGACGCTGCCTTCCCAGTATATACTGGAATGTCTCCTCTATGTAAAAAGGTGTCAGGGTTCTTTTGTAGTGCACAGTGAGGTCCACAGCCATGACACTAGGAACAGAAATAATCTGATACCTGCATACTGCAGATTGACAAGATGCCAGAATGGTCCACGATATTGGTACAGTGGACTCTTGTTTTTGTTTTTTAATGTTGATTTTACTTGCCTAAATGTCTTTTATGAACATATTTTACAATTTTCTTTTTTTTATATACCTTTTGACTTGCAATTTATGTACATTAACATTAATAAATGATTTTGATTTTTTTTGATTTTTATTGACCAATCCGGTTCAGTATAATAGAACGTTTATTTCGTCGGGGGTCATGTGAGAATCTTCAGAAGCAAAATGATACAAAAAAGAGGTGATTTTTTTTCCGATTACAATAGTTTTTCCTATCAGACAATTAAAATAATTATAGAATATACCTATACTATATTAAAATAGTCAAAGGGCGTCTCACGCTCAAAAAAACGTACTGCGATTTCGAAAATCGCTAGATTTTGGATGAAACCTGGGGAAATAATAAAGTTTCGGATGATTTCGCGCCTTTTTTTAATTTTCACTTGAGTTGGGCCAATTTTTTATGTGTTGTTAGGTAAAGGAATTTAAATGGTGATTCTTTGGGTATTAAAAATAAAAAAGTGTTCGTAAACATGTTCTAAACTGGTTAAAATTTAAGATTTAGGATATTGAAAATTAAAAAAAATCTTTTATTTTTTAAATTTTAGCTATGGAAAAACAATAGGACAATTGGCTATTCTATTTGTATCTAATAGCGCTCGCTTTCTTTTTACTTTCCTGGCAAGAGGAAGGTATTCTAGTTACAAAGAAACATGTTTTCTCAGTTCTGTCAGTTAGTCTGTATGTCTGTCCGTGACAAAGCTCAAGAACTGCTTGTCCTATTTACTTCAAGTTTTGGTTAAAAATTAGAGGGCATATGATGATGACATGGTAACATTTTGGTAAAAATCCAATATGGCTGAACAAAATGGCGGTTTATTGAAATGTTAAAAAAATATTACTAAGAATCTTCTTATCCATTTTATCCAAATTTTGCAGAAAAATTAGGTTTGACATGACCATCAACTGATAAGTTTTACTACAAATCCAAAATGGCGGCCTAATAAAGTATTGTGTGTCAATGCAGAAAACTACTACATTGATTATGTTCAAATTTTGCTCAAAAATCAAATATTATATAGGGATGAACTGGTAAAAATGTTGAGACAAATTCAAAATGGAGGAACAAAATGGTGGCTTAATTAAATGTTTAAAAATATCTGAAAAAAGTATTTATCGGATTGATTGATTCATTGATGTAATTCCCATTTTATATATTTATTACTAAAAATGTATGAATTGCTCACCTAATATCGATTTTTAATCAAATCTGTATAAATATTAAAATTCGCTCGTATTCTAAGTATTCCTACTCTCATTT
The DNA here is from genome assembly GCA_030620095.1 of Kuschelorhynchus macadamiae. Classification (NCBI taxonomy): domain Eukaryota; kingdom Metazoa; phylum Arthropoda; class Insecta; order Coleoptera; family Curculionidae; genus Kuschelorhynchus; species Kuschelorhynchus macadamiae. Next base: position 727,252 of record JAUTXW010004322.1, on the reverse strand, counting down.
TTTTAATATTTACTAAAAATGTATGATATGTATTTTCAAATACCCCCAGGGTCCAGCGACGGATAACCAAGATTCCACCCGAACTAAAGATGCTGTCCTATGAGGATCGTTGCTCTCGTCTGAACCTATCAACTCTTCGAGAGCGAAGGCAGCGAGGCGATCTTATACAGGTCCACAAAATATTATCTGGGTACTACAGTGTCCCGATTGCCTTCCTTCAGATTGCTGACCACACAAATATCAGAGGCCACAGCAAGAAACTCATTAAAGAAAAATACTCCAAGCTCTGCCGCAGAAACTTTTTTACAAATCGCATAGTTTATGTTTGGAACAGACTTGATCAGAGAACAGTAGATGCCTCTACAGTCAACTCCTTCAAGAACCGCTTAGATACTAATCTCAGAGGAATCGACCGGGAATTAGGCAACAACAGTGCACAGTCTAACTTCAAAAGTAAAATAGACTCATAGCGGTTTCATCGGCACTTTGCCGCCTACCGCCTTTAATTAATAATAATAATAATAATAATAATAATTCCTACTTTTTTTCAGCCAAATCTACACAAATGTTAAAATTCCACTGCCATGTTGGCATTACAATCTTGAATTTTTAAAATGTTGACAAAAATTCATGATGTGCGGTCTTAGATACCCCTAAATGTCGAATTTTAATCAAATCTGTAAAAATTTTAAAATTACTCTGCTTTGGTGGTGCCACCATTTTTAATTCTCAAATATTGACTAAATTTTCATAACTTTTATTCTTAAATACTTCTAGATACTGATATTTCAGCCGAATCTGTACAAATGACAAAATTCGTTCGCTATATTGGCGCCACAATTTTGATTTTTGTTGTGCCTTCTTAAATAATCCCCACAAATGTTAAAATCATCCGTCCGACCTGTTGACATTGTCATTTTGACACCGCCATTTTGAATTTTTAAATGCTGACACTTTTAAGTTTTTCTTAGACACTGATTTTCAGTTTTGGCTACACAAGTAACAAAATTCGTCGGCCGTGTTGGCGCCGCCATTTCGGATTTCTAAACGTTGACTAAAAAAATTCGGATTTTTTATATCCGAAAGTGTATACATGTCAAATTTGAAAATAATCGGTAATGGAAGTGCTGAAAAATCCATTACAAGTTTTAACCCAGACATACAATAAAAGCGCGTTAAAAGCATTGATTTTAGTTTAAAACTCTAACACCCAAATTCACTAAAGAGGTTTAACTTTAGACAAGGTCTAACTTGGCAGTTACAGGTTTAAGATGACATTTTCAACAACTGAACAAATAATTTTTCTGAATGTCATAATTACAAAATGATAGTGACATAAGGCAAACATAACTAAAAACTAAAGTTTAATAATATATAAATAACTAATTTCCTTTTAAACTTACCTAACTTAATGGTTTGATTTTAGACAGTGAAGTAGAGAACGATTTTTCTTTGAAGTTTGTAAAAATACCTATTTGCCTCATTGAGGAATAGGTAAGAATCTTCTTCTTCTCTAAAAAGATTGTATGTGAATATTGTGCTGAAGAACACCTTTTAAAGGACTGCCCCAAAAGTTGAAAAAATGTGTAAGTGACCATGCGGCAAGTGTTAATGACTGTCCTTCATACCAGTACCTTCTTACAGTGCTTAAAAGCAAAATAGACTATGGCCATTGCTACTGGACATCAAGAAATCCAGATGCAGAGCTTGACATGCTGGAAAGTGATTTACAACAAAAAAGTATTGACTTAAGTGTTTCTCATGAAGAAATTCAGTTTCAAGATACATTGATAAGTCTTTTACATTTGAATATTCGCAGCATCTATAAAAACTTCAATGAAATTTTATCTTTTCTCGAAGCATATAATTTAAAGATTTGTACTATAATTGTATTAAGTGAATGTTGGCATATCTATGATGATAACTATAGTATTCCTGGTTACAACATATTTTACAATAACGTAAATTTTAATAAAAATGATGGCTTAATAGTCTATATTAGATCAGAGTTGAATATAAATATAAACAATATTACCTTTACTAAATCCAGTGTGACTACCACTAAAATTAAATTCAAGTTTGATAATATAAGTTTCGGGGTAACCTGTATATACAGGCCACCCTCGACAAATATTTAAAATTTCTTAGAACATTTTGATGAATATTTTACTGAGATAACAGTAAAAACCTTAAAAAGATTTATAAAATTATTGCAGAAGTTACAGATGACAATAAATTAAAAATTAAAGATATTCTTCAAATAAAAAACAATAATGAAACTTTTTGGAATAAAAAAGAGAAGAAAAATTTTTGCAATACATTTTATATTGATGTTGGCACTGAGATGTATAATAAAATTAAAAATCCTTTAACCAAGGAGCAAATTAATCATAACGCACTTTCATCTATGTTTTTAGAACCAGTTACAAAAAATGAAACAATTAAACACATAAATTCATTAAAAAATAATTGCTCTTCTGGACTGGATGGTATTAATACCAAAATAATTAAATCTTTTCATCGCTACATAATAAATCCTTTAGCTCATATCATAAATTTAATTTTTAGAACTGGGAGAGTACGAAGTCAATTTAAGACTTCTGTTGTCACACCTATTTTTAAGACTGTTACTGTTACTGTGACAAAACTAACATTGGTAACTTTCGACCTATTAGCGTAATTAATAATTTTACAAAAATTTTTGAAAAATGTCTAAAGACAGACTTGTAAACTTCTTTGACAGCAATACTATTCTTTCTAGTGACCAACATGGTTTTACAAATGGTATGGCCACTGAGGATGCTATGTATGAACTGACCAAACATGTAACAGACAATCTTGATAAAAACAGGAAGTGTCTGGGAGTTATATATGCTCTTGAGTGTCCTACACACTTACGGAGTGAGAAGGACTGTGTTGGATGTATTTCAGAGTTACCTTACCAATAGACAGCAGGTGGTTAAAGTGGAAGATACATTCAGTGATTCATTAAATGTAAGGGTAGGGATACCCCAGGGCACTGTTCTGGGGCCTATTCTTTTTATTACATACATAAATTCCTTAACTAATATAAAAATTGATAATGGTATTGTAATATCATATGCTGGGGCTCAAGTAAAAAAATCAACTATTGATAGTATTTACAAAATTAAAAACTGGTTGGACTCTTTCCAATTAACTTTAAATGCATCTAAGACAAAATATATTGCCTTCTCTCGCACGTCCAGTGGACGTCCTGACTTTAATAGTGTTGAAATTGAAAATCTAGATTCTGTAATCTGTGAGGTTAACTCTATGAAGTACTTGGGAGTTAATATTGATAAAAACATTAAATGGAGCCCACATGTCCAAAAGCTTACAAAAAATATTAGACAGTTAATTCATAAGTTTTACATTTTGAAAGAGATTCTTGGTAAAAAAGTTTTAATATTAGTTTACAAGTCATTAATAGAATCATTGATAAGATATGGTATAATAGTTTGAGGAGGTCTATACGAGAATAGCCTACAACCCCTAAAGGTTGCTCAAAATTTTATACTTGAAGTCATATATAAAAAAATAAACATTATCCCACTGAGTTATTGTACTCTATGGATATTTTTGATGTCCGATCCCTATATGTTTTGTCAATCTCTATGTATGTACATATCATCAGAGCTTAAAAATTATATCTGCCATCATCACGGAACCAGAAATAGAACAAAATGACATCTTGTGCTACCTAGTTCTAGCACTAGTAGTAATCAATACAATATTTTGCCTATAGAGATAAAAAATACAACCAGATTATCAAAATTCCATGACAATTGTAAATTGTTTATTTTATGACTTTTTTAACTTAAATAAGCCATCTTTATTATTAATGAAATTATTTTCTAAACATTAGCTATATCTTACTATACTTGTAGGTATACATTTAGTAAACTTATTATATTAATATCAAGACTATACCAATGCATATACCAGGGTTCAGTCCCCTAGGTGCAATATAAACATCATTTCTTCTAAAAAACCAATGTATATATATCTATGTAATGTTTATTGTAAATCAATTTTGTAATATATTCTATTCTATTCAAAAAAAGTTGTGATCTCTACTTTAATTCTTACTCTAAGCATATTGCGTGGGCAAATTCCAGTTTAGGTCTTATATATTTTTAACTTAACTTTCTTAACAATACTGTTTATATGAGTTTCCCATGAAGATTGTTGGCGCTGGTTAGTAGATTAGCATATAGCTTTGTCATCTGCGAAGTGGGATATGCTTGACCTAATGTTTGTGGGAAAATCACTGATGTACAATATAAAAGTACTATAAACCAACACCAAAATACAACACAATACAGAAGTAACAATAAAAAGCAAAACACAGCTATCTAATCTTAAAATTAAAATGAAAGCAATTGTTAAATGTTTGCAGAACGCAGAACAGAAAGTAGCAATTCGCTGTTCAGCATGTACGTAAGCAATATAAAATACACTAAATGACTAAATACAGGAATACGCTTACTGGTTTCTGTCTCAGTCTGCTCAGTCATTCAGCCACTTCTTTCAATTGGCAACGAAAAGTATTGAAATGAACAAATAATTGAAAAGATTTAATCATTTTCAAAATAGGTCATTGATTGATTTTGTCCTTGTTAAATAAACAATTGACACAACACTAGAAGGTGGGATCATGTAACTTTTCTTTAGTTGTCAGTAAATTTAGTAATAAGATTTGCCATAATGGCTGACTGTGTTCACATTCTTAATGACTATTTACAGAATTTTAGAGTCTGACCAAAGTTGATTTTTTTTGGCACGAGCCGATGCCAAACTCCGGTGTTTTCCATGCTTTCGGCCAAAGGCCTAAACTAGGGTAATTATTTACTTTTTAACATAATGGCCGTTTTTGATGAGTTTTTGTATATTGGTGGATTTTAGGCCAGTCAAGTTTTGTTTTTGAGTTATTCTTCTTTAAAGTTTATAGACATTCTAACCCTAATTTCCTTTTCTATCTTCTTGATTTTATTGCCTTATTTTATCTAAAAAAATTAGGACATTAGGAACACTCAAAAACAGCCATACTTGATACTTTTTGAACTATGTAACTTTCGTTGGTATCTTGACATCGTGAAAAATCAACCAGCTACTACTTTAAATAAGAAACATTAATTGATAAAAATTACAGTAGCTAATAGGCGCTGTAATAAAAATTGATTATGAATTTTTTGTTACATATATGAAGTGGGTCAACATCAGAAGAGTGCGGAGGCACTAGATGAATTGGTATTTGGTACTGAGTTGGCATCTGCAGGTTAGGCACCGTAGGCATCATCAATAAAGACCTAACAGAAAACTAATCAACAGCGAATTGCATCATTAGCATATGTTTCAGGATGGCGAACGATAAACAACAAAAGTGCTCTGCGAATTTTGCAAAAATACTGTGGTTACCGCGAGAGTGAAGTGCGTAAATTGAAGGAAATATTTCCATAACAGTTGCTTGAGAAAATTAATATCAAAGTGAAAAACAGGAGTTTGTAGGCTCAAAACCAGAAGAAATAGAATACAAAACCATGGCGGCGTTATTCCTAACATCTTGGCGCAGAGGTACAATTGCAACATAGTGTTGATCTTAGTGCATTAGATATAAACCGTCCACCATTTAAATACAGACTATTAAAGAATAAAACTTAATAAACGTTAATACCAAACAATGGTTATAACCATTCAGGATGAGAAATGAAGAAAATTATCTTATGGACAAAAAGATTGACTTTTAAACAGGTTGAAGAAGTGATAAGTCAAAATGAATAAGTCTTAAATATAATAAATATTAATATTAGGAGTACAAAAAAAATATTCACAATTTACTTACCTAGTATTGACAAAAACATTTGAACTTGTGTCAACTATATTCAACTTGTACAACTCTTGGATAACTTTTTTTAACAAAAACTTTAATTTTGTATGTAGATAGTTGTTTTAAAATTCTTACTGGGTTTTGGTTAGGTCTTTTTTGTGGGTTGACAGAAAAAAGTTTATATATTCAAATTCAAAAAATGCTTTATTGTCGAAAGAAAATTATCTTATTGACAAAGCTAAAAATAGAGTTAAATAATTACAAATATAATTCAAAATAAACTTGTTAAGCTACTAAAGTAAATCAACATACAAAATAAGCAACAATAAAAAAAAAATTAAGTTCATGGTAAAACCAACAAGACGTTATACAAAAACAAAAACAAAATTTAAAGTAATAAGCAGCACAAACATATAAGAAATATGAACAAAGACGAAGTAAAACTAGATAATATTAATCTTTAAAATAAAAATATACAAAACGTTCCTAAGTCAGTCAAGTCAAAATACAGTAGGTTTCTCTAAAAAAAAAAGTTGTTCTCACTGACAAGGCCGAGGTTATTATTATATTCAATACTAAGTCAATAAATGCACAATTTGGATACGATCTTGCAGGAACTCATTTATTGAATAATAGGCTTTCCTCAGCAATAAAGCCTTAACTGCTTTCTTAAAAGTGGTGATATTTTCTTTGGATCGTATACAACTTGGCAAATGGTTAAAAATCTTCTTAGCATTTTTAAATTACCGAATTCCGGATTAATGATGTATGGGGGAGTGGCAGTGGCAGTGTACCCTCTTGTCAGGTATTATAAGAGTTGACTTGATTCAGCAAGAAATAGTGGTACCTTTTGTAAATGAGACAGACAGCTTCCAATATGTATAGTGAATGCAATGTAAGTATTTTGTGTTTAAGAAATAGAGGTTTACATGACTCCCTCACATTCACACCACACACACACCTCAGAGCTCTCTTTTGAAGCACAAACAGTGCGTTAATTAGGTATTGTGCAGAATTTCCCCCCTTATATATAAAACAAGTTATAGAATTGTGTTGAATCTAATCTCTCGAGGGTGGTATAGAGTGACTTCATTTATATTATTTAGAAATGCGCCATCTGCTAGTTACAAGCAAAAATAATTGTATCTGTTCGCATACAAACCCTGTAAATGCGAGTGATTGAGCATCCAGCGTCCAGCGAATTGTATGCACTCGATGACTCGAGTCAGTGACATAATTCATTTAATGCTAATGACTCGACTGACTTGACTCAATAAAGACTCGCTGTTGCCATCTCTATTCTCTGTTCATTGTAGTCTTTTATATCTTATACAGAGATCAATAAAATTTCGCATTCTATGGATTGCCGTTTTGATAATGTGTATTTAACGCAGATTCAAACTAATACTCTCTATCAATAATTTGTTTTTTTTTTTAGATATGAAGGTATGGACAGATCCTTTTGATCGAAAGAAGAATCCAGATTCTACAAGATAGTCTTTTGTTATCCTTATAGGAATAAATTATTGTTGTCTTATAATTGGTTAGTCATATAAAATATGTAAAGTAGTTAATAATAATATATTAAAAACTATACAGAATTTTTACTGGCTAAAATATCTAACTTTTACAAAATCTAATATTGTATAATACAACAGGACAAGTAAAACTGTGGTCAATGTTTATCTTAATTTCAACAATTTTTTTTTGACAAATTTAAAACAAAACAAAGTTTTCCGCAAACCTAAAAACCGACCCCCTAAAACTAATCAGTCTACTTACCCAAGGCATTATGAAAAATCTAAATGAAGATCACAAACTATAACACAATACCTAACTTAATGTGCCGCTTTAGAATGCATACCGCTTTGATCAAATAATTTGCTGATAAATCATTTTTACTAAGTGTTTTATTTTCTATATCATTATTTTATTGTCTGCATCTCTGAGCCAACCTGTATATAAAATGCTACTGGCTATACATGAATATACTTTCCTGGAGGTGTTTTTTGCATCCCCCCCTGTAGGCCTTTCCACCCCCAGTTAAAAAGCTGAAATTACGCCCGCGATACTTTCAGTTATTTACACCTGAATTGTAAATAATATAAAATCCGAAGATGCCTAGAAACATTGAAATATTTTATCTATTCATTGAAATGAATAAGTTTTCTTCAATTTAAAAACCCAGTTATGGTGGTAATTCATTGTCCAGCTAGTATCGTTTTCTGGACCCTTGATTGATCTGGTAACATTTTGGTTAAATCCAAAATTGCGAAATAAAATGTTATGTGATTTGATAAACTGGTACGAATTCCATATGATGGAATAAAATGGCGATGTATCAGTGTAAAATTTTGGTAGGAATCCAAAATGGTGGAACAAAATAGCATTCAATAAAAAAATTTGTTACTAAATGACTCGTACCAAACTAAATTTGGTCACACCTCTCTATTCCTCATAAAGGGAAAGATTCATAATGGGGGAAGTTCCGGGTAAAGAAAATATACCGATTTTTATTTATTTGTATAAGCTTTAATGATGTGTTTATACTCGGCTGAAATAAACATATATATCAGAAAAGGCTGATCAAAGAGGGGGACCTTGAACTGAACGGCTCAAAAGGTCAATACCAAACAGAGATTATGATTGGAGAGTCATTTCCTTGTAATTAAATGCTCGCTTATTTTACTATCTATTCGCACGAAATTTTTCGATGGATTCTTGATAAAACATAAAGCGGCAAAATTGTTTTATTTTAAACAGCTTTTAAACAAAACACCAATATTTCTATGAAGTTTACAACTTTTATGTTTAAAAATTCGGCAACTGTATTAATTATTGATTTTCCAAATTTACAGGAATAATGTTTTTGTTTAAATAGCGTTAAGACAATAAAACAGTTTTGCCGCTTGCTATGTTTTGTCAAGAACCATTTGTCTTATATTACAGAAGCTGATGTCGGGAAGGTCATATACTTCTTAAGCTTTACTTGCAGTACATCGTAGTCATCGATTGAATTTTGATTCTTGGGAATGTGTACTGCTTATATATCAGTTGATTAATTTCTCTAAAAGCGGAAACGAACTATCAATAATCGGAACGGATCAATAATCTGCCAAAATTATTTAACACCCAATTAGAATTAGTTAGTTAGAAAAGTTACTGAAGATTATATATATTCACAATTTTACTTGTCCTAAAATTTTCCATATTTATTATCACAAGCCACAGAAGGCAAAAATTATTTATAAAAAAATATATTCTATATTATCTTCCTAAAAACTATCATCATCGTCATCCACATCTAAAAAGACGTCAAAGGCTTCTCCATGACAAATTCCTTCAGAACTGAAAGCATACTTATGAAAAGTACCGTCCAAACATAGCGCTAAAAAAATAAAATGTAAAAGTTAAAATTAAATATGATTTGTTCGATAATATAATAAATATTCATGCAATGAAAATGTTTCGTGTAATCGAAGGGAAAAATGTCGGAAAGTAATAAAAAAACGACACAATCTAAACCCAAGAGTTAAGATTTCTTGATATTCAATCGTATTTAATTAATGGCAAATTTAAAAGTTGTAGATTTAAATATGCGGCAAATAGCGACGTTGCTTTTATTAAGGCTCTAAGACGCCTCGTAGCCATAAAAGTTATTGTTTCTTAGCTGAAACGAGTATTTAAATAAAATTTGTGAAATATTTTTGTTCCAACTAAATACAATTTTCATTTTGTTGAGCTTTGTCTTTAGTTCTAGAAGTGATGACACGATCAGAGTGAATTGGCACATGAGCTACAGGTAAATATGAAAATTGGAAAAATATTCGGTGGTTTTCGTATGACCGCAGGATAGCCATTACGACACGGACGTAATGTTAAGACTGGATTACTACAATTTTTATTAGGTTTCCAATGTAATTTGATTTGATCATGGTAGGAACAAATTGACATCATGGTTTGACAAATAACAATGACGAAGCTAAAATATTTCTCTGTTTTAAAACAAATAATTAATTAATAAAATTAAAATTTTTAGCAGTACCCTCCGGGATGATTTTCTATAAATACGAAGATTACGGTTCATGACTGGATAATATAAAGAATAAAATTCAAAAGTGTTTTTCCATTAGTCTTTGAGTACATCCTGTCTGCAGTGTCAATGTCTATCAAAAACATATTCATTATGAAATATAATGACAATAATAGTGATAATTCCATTCAAAAATTCCTTTTTCAGTGACCGCGTTATTTTAATATGGGTAAACATTAACTTTCCGCAGAAAAGCAAAAAAATTATATAAAAATGCTCATTCTATTTTTTCACTTATTGTTTTATTTCAAATTTCACTACTATTACACTTATTACACACTATTTTGTGTGCAAGTTTGATTTGCGATTAGCAAGTTGGGTGACAAAAAATCAAACGAAAATTCCGTCGACGAGATTAAAAATTACGTCTGTGATATTTTCAAATAAGTGAATCGTGCAGTTTTCCACTTTTCGGCGACAAGATTTGAAAATGTCAAAATTACAAGCTTCAAACACCTTTCTTATACACTAAAGTCTGTTCAAATTCATGATAGACTGCATGTAAACACAAGTTAGTGTGCATGCAACACGCCTTTAAATAAAGGTGGTAGAGTATGATTTTTAGCAAATTTTTAAAGGCATATTGCATGTAACTTTTGGTTAGATGCAGTCTAACTTGAATTTGAATATACTTTAGAACTAGTCACTTTGCAACCCTGCTAAACTCAGAGGCGATATATTCAACTCAACCAGCATTTTTGGTCACTGTTATGTATCAGTGACTAAATAAACAAGCTTAAAGTTGGAATTACTTACTAATGGTATATAAATGAGGATGTATATTTAATATTAAATAAACTAATATAAAGTTTCTTTGAGTTCTTCAAAGTTGAATTTACTTAACAAAAAAGTAATGCAATAAAGTGCCTACAAGCTGTTACCTTATAATGTTACTACTATGTTTCTATTCACTGACGTTATTTTCCAAGTTCTTGAGTAGTCGCGAGTTCTTTCAATCAAACCTTTTAGTAACGCTTATTTTAAAGTCATTCTGTTGTCCAGCAAAAACCATTTTTACTTATAAAGTTGTGGCCTTATTTAGGGAGTAGTAGTAATACTGTTTCAGCCACCATCAAATTAACAATGACGTAATGATTCCACGGAGTAGCTAAATAACGTAATTGTTAATAAAATGTTACTATTTAGAATGTAAATAGACTGTAGAATTGACTCTATTGTACTTTATACTTTAAAGTATAATTTATACCAATTTCTCCCAAATTATAGTAACAGTATCAATCGACATCAATTTTTTGAACTTTAATGGTGCTTGGGAAATAAGCCAAAGGTGCAATTTGAAATATCGCCGTCTCAATCTTTTCACCAATACATTTCATGGTGATATTTTTGCGTGAGATTTAAATAAAGCCCCCAGGAGTGATAGCGTCGATTCATTTATGTTACTATGGTCTAGTATTTGCTCTACAGAATTAATCATATGTCCAATTTAATGTTTTCAGTAGACATTTTAGATACCAGGAAATCTTTTATACTTCGGTTCGCTGTTATTTTAATAGCCTGAAGTTTTCTGAAGCATAACTGGTTTTTTCTTTTAATTAGCATAATATTTCTTTATCATTAATTGTTTTATTTTGTTTACCTCGTAAAATATTGTTTCACATAGTGAGTTGCTTTTTTGGGGTTGTATAATCTGTTGTTATCTCTAATGTGTATAAATATTCCTTGGAAAATGTAAACTTCTGAGCTCACTTCAAGAATAATTCATCCCAACCCAAACGATAAAAATCATAGCCAAAATTTTAATTTTCCTCAAACATACCCTTTTTTTCGCCTGCCTGCCTGTAAATCTGTTGTTTCAACGGATGAACATAGAAAAAGAAAAACAGGAGTCTGTGCCAGAAAATAACACACGGGATCATTACTATTCTTTTCCTAGCCACAACGTTCCTTGTCCACTAATGCTACAATCTTAGCAACTCATACATTCTTCTACATTCACCAAATGACATTTGTAACCATGGCATATCACTTTTTACTGCTCTTTGCTTTACTTATATGATTGTATGCAGGGTAAGTCTGGCAAACGAGACCCCCCCCTTTATTTCTGTGCTAGCTGAGCATAGAAAAAAAACTTTATATAAAATATTTTTAATATTCAGCGAACTTTATTTTGTGAAGTTGGACGTGGTCTGACTTTGCATTTTTAAATGTAACTCTGTATTTTTTTTTGATTTTTGAATTCAGCTTGTAATTCTGGATGTTTTTTGTATAACATACTATCATCGTAAATTTAATAGTTTTCGCCAAAATCATATTTGAAGAAAAAAATTTAGTTTCCCTCTACGATTGTGAAGCAATTACCAGCTGCAGCCTATACTAACAAGCATTGTTATCAAAATTGCACCAGTTAATATCTATTTGCAAACAACAATATTTCTATTTTAACTTTTTATTTATTAATAACTAAACAAAGGGAGTAACAATTAACAGTAGAAAACGTGAATACTATTAAAACAATTAAACGTGATAAAACCAGTGCAAGTTTAGGATATTACAAAATGTTAAACTCTCAAATGCTCAAACGTGTTTCCATTTTGTTTGATACACAGTTGTAATCGTGTTTGATTATTATCTAAAAGTGTTACAGGAGTAATTTTGGAAACCACATTCCTAATCCTGGTTTTCATATCTTCGATGGTAGTTGGTGGAATTACATACACTTGTTCTCTGATATATTCCCAAAGGAAAAAATCACATGAAGTAAGATCAGGTGACCTTGCCGGCTAGTCTATACTCCATCTTTTTTCTATCCATTTGTTTGGATAAGTTTGACCCAAGTAACTGCGAACAATATAGGAATAATGGGGAGGTGACCCACCGTGATAGTATCACATATCTTGTCGAAACTGTAGAGGGACCTCTTCCAAGTATGTAGTCAAATCATTACTTAAAAAATGTAAGTAAATTTCGCCCGTTAAAGTGTCGTCAAAAAAATATGGTCGAATCACCTGCATTCCTAAAATTCCGCCCCATCCATTTAAAGACCAAACTCTTTGATTGTTTACAGCTCTCATCCAATAAGGATTTGAAGTGTTGTAATAGTGCATATTGTGTCTATCAACAGCTTCGTTACCTTTAAAAAGATTCGTTGGTGTATAAAATATTTCTCAAAAATTATTCATTATCAATAACTCGCGTTTGAAGATCTCTACAAAAATGTATCCAGTATTGCAAATCATCCCCATGGAGTTCTTGGTTCAGACAGAGGTGATAAAGATGATGCTTATGCTTTCTAATAATTCGGGATACTGTGCTCTGCGAAATACTCAGATCATCTGCTACTGAATAGGTATTTGCATTTGGATTGTCCACTATACTCAAAATAACATTGGTTTCATGTTCCTCACTTATTATGAACTGTTTTTTCTTTCTTGTTATGTAGCAAACATTACCGGTTGTTCTGAAACGATGCAATACTTTGCAAAATACCTTACGGCTTGGTGGTCTTCTATCAGGAAAACTCATTTGATACCGACGTTTTGCTGATTTAATTTGGCTACGACATTCTCCAATAATTAAAATCATATCAGTTAGTTTATTTAAGTAAAACAGCTGGTTATTATTCATCTTTAATTATGAATGTAGAAAATAAACAACTGTTGAAACTAGATAACTTCGATACTTGACAGCGATACGTAAACAAAAATAAAAGAACAACCACCATAGTTACGCACATGTTTAGCCTACTATTACTATTTATCACAGGCTCAAGTTAAGACGTCTTTTTCTGATGAGACAGTGACGACACGTAAGGAAGCATTTCATTCGATTTGAAACCATGTTCGGGGACGTTTTAAAAGCGTTTTGTAAAGAAAGAGAAAAGGGGTATTTCGATTGTTTTTATTAACGTTGAGAAGCGTAATATTAATCTAAATTTAGCTGTGAATTCTTTTGTATTATTTAAAATTTTGACATCTCAAATTATGGATAACAATACAAGGATAATCAAATAAATTTAAGAGCAGAGGGGGGGTTGCTCCCAAAACCCCCCTTGAGTGTGCCAATGATAACAGCAAATTTTGATGCAGCAGGGCCATTAGCAACCGGTGTCATTGTTATACATACTACATAAAACCTAGAGAATTTGTATTCTAACGGCCTTGTTGTTTAGTTATTTTTAAATAAATAAAATAAATAAATGCTTTATTGTCAAAAAAAAATTTTACAATTTTGTGGACAAAGCTGTTGTAAAAAAATAGTTTACAACATATTAATAAATAAAAAGTTAAAATCGAAATATTGTTGTTTGAAAATGGATTTTAACTGGTGCAATTTTGATAAAAATGCTTGTTACTGGTATTGGCTGCAGCTGGTAGTTGCTTCACAATAGTATAAGAAAACTATAAACAAAATTTTCAAGTATCATTTTGGCGAAAACTATCAAATTTATGATAATAGTATGTTATACAAAAAATATCCAGAATTGCAAGCTGAATCCAAAAATGAGCTATCACAGAAAAAATGGGGGGGGGGCTCTCAGTATTTATCTAAAAATAAAGTACAACCGTCATCCATAAAGTAAACTGTTCCTTGATAATCAGAGTTTATAAAATTACATTTTCAAAATGTTAATATTGTACACAGATAAGTCTACAGAAAGGTTTAAAAACTAATGAAAAAACACATGTCTTAATTTGGCCTGTATTATATACACCAATGAAATTTATTTCAAATTTATCATCATTATCAAAAATCAACATCATCTCAAAAATGTATTATTCATATATAATTCATCTCAAAAATGTATTGCTACTTACAAGATTTTACATAATATATGATAGTTATCATATCACTTTTTTGATGTGCAATATTCAGTTTCAATAAGCTTTTTCAATTATTTTTATCATGCATGATGTTAAGATTTTGCTGTAGATAATGCAGTGCTAAGAATAGGTCTGAAAATTGCGCCTGTTTTAGTTTAGCACATCTGCTACATTTTTTTTCATGGTATAACTTTTGGCACTATTTCTCTGCCTCTCTGTAACTAGTTAACTTGTCTTATTGGTATAGTAGATATAAAAAAAAATGTAGAATTTTTTTGCTATACTAACAATAACTGTTAGGTAAATCAAAATATATGAATCAACTACCTCATGGCCAAACCAACTTACCATATATCGAACTACTTGGACCAAAAGCACATATGCAAGGGCACTCTGCAGACACAGTAAAAGTGGCTAGTGCCCACTGGGAGTCCCCATATTTTCCTAAAGTTCCCCTAATTGCAGTGGGTAATCTAAAAAAAAAAAAGAATTTATGATCATGTATTAATATTAGCTATCTAACCTATTTTACAGCTCTCGATAAAGCGAGGGCTGTAAGATCATCCATAAAAATGATGTCACTACTGTTCTAAAAATCTGATAGCTGTTTTCACATGTGTTCGCTGTACAATATAAAACTACATAAAATTAGTCATTTTTCAGATACATTATCCATACAACTGATCCTACTACAAACATTTCCTACGAGTATTTATATATATTGACTACCTTCCATATTTTATTCCTTACAGGTTATTAAACTTAATTTTTTTAACACCTTGCAAGTAACAAACAAGGAACTTAGCTAACATAGTTATATGACCCTTTCCAATCAAACCATTAAAGATTGTCAGTTTACATTTTGATGACCTTTGAAGTAGTTTTAATTTCTATAAACCAAGGTGAGTAGTTAAACAGTTTTCTTAATTTATGTCAAAAATGGCTAACTTTGGCACACCAATATTAGGAAACATACCAGATTTCTTAAAAAGCAGTAATCTGTCAGAATTTTTTTTATAAATACTGCGATAAATGTCCTATAAAATGCCTCTGGTGAAAAATACCAAAACCTAATTGTACAGAAAGAAGTACAGTTGTTCAGTGTGTCAGAAGCATGACGGGCTTCAATAAAATACTTTTTAGAAACCTGCAGGAAAAGCCAATTAAAAAAAAAGTGGGAATGTAAAAAACTTTAGAATTTTCGCAAAACTTTTTGATCTGTTACAAAGCCAAGGAATTACCTCTTGAAATCTATTTCAAATATATATGTTATGTCAGTAGTGAAACTGTGTTTTTATTACACTAAAGCCTATTATATATAAAAAAAAATGTTTATTCGAAATCATAAATCAAAATTATGGAAAAAGCGTCAAATGAACGCCATTTTGCGTTACCCATTCAGTTTCAGTTACTAAATACAAAACAATTTTATTAAGCCTACTTACGCTGACATCCGTCTATTCAAATTAGTGTCCTTGATGGCAAATATATGTACAGTTCCCTTATCACTTGAACAACACAAGAAGTCTGAATCACCACTAAAGTTAAGGCTGAAAAATATAGTACTTTTCATATGCATAGTGTTTCAAAAAACATGGGTCACTGCTTAATGGGAGATTCCTTGGTATGAAAAAAGACAAAAATTCTGCAGGTTCGAATTAGCTTATTTTCAAAATTAAAGAACTTTTTTGATTTGTATTTTCCCGACTTTCCTTTCAAGATTTTGTTATTTTTATTTTTTTTTCTCAAATAAAAATGAGAAAATGTTGGACATAAGGAAATTGCGTTTAATGTTGTTTTTTTTTTCAGGAGGGTTAGAAATTTGTGACTTAATCCGTTTTCCATCGCGATTATTGGGTGGTTATAAGAAAATTTATTTCTGACCATATTCTTACCACACCAAGATTCATTCCAATCTAATAATCCGGTTTGATTAAAAAATATTAAAGAGCGCGTTGGAATATTAATAACAAAAACTAAAGTTTGATACAGTGGTTACACAGTTCCAATAATATTATTTTTGACATTTGTACGTAGGTAATTAAGGCGGCCTTTAATTTTAAATTTTCGACATTTAGAAAAGTAAATTATTTTAAATTAAAATTGGATTTACAAACTTGAACTAAGAGCAATTTTTTTGTAGGAATTTATTAAGACAATTAAGTTATTACTATATCACGTTCCAATCTAATCTTATAATTTGATGGTTTGAATATACAGGGAAAACCAAATAAAGAAACCCTAACTTAAAAATGAAGCCATTATGAATTTATATACACATATATAATATTTTGGTCTTATTTTATGCTAAGCTATATATTACTAAGCGACAGCCCATGTTTTTTGAAACATACTGTATAAGGCTAAGGGCTGAATTAGAAATAACTAAGAGTAAGCCCACAATACATCTATTGATGAGATATATTTAAAACAGAGGAAATTGTATATTTATTTCACCTCTTTAATAGTGTTTAAATTAAAAATTACAAACACACAAATTGAGAATAAGCAGTTTTCATTACAACAAAATCAAGTAAGTTTACTGGAGTTAAAAAATGTACTTTTTCATATTTTTATATTTGGAAACAGATTACATTACATAAACAACGTTGTCCTGTTAGAGTGCCGACGGGGTGAGCCTTTGGGGTTGCGAACTTAAGTGTTGAAAGTGCGCTCAGCACGTAGAAAGTTTTCTCAATGCGTTACCTAAAAACTATATCCATCCGGCTGCTCTGAACTTGCGATATTCAAAATAACATTCCTCGGCGGGCGAGGAGTAAAGTAAAATCATCTTGAACTGATGAGGATATCAGCGCCATACGTCATCGGGGATCGGAAAAATCTGATATTACAGTTAAAGTTATTTCCGACAGATCAAAACAGCCAAAAAAAACGGACCTCGATTCAACTGCCTTAATACTTGCAACTTTTATGACTCAGCCTAGAACAACTGAATAAAACCACAAAGAAGGCACATTCTAGAATGAATAAGGAATCTAAAAGAAGACTGAGTGCCTGAACAGACAAGTAAACAACTTAATATAGTGTATTCAAACTGCAAATATAAAATTATGGACTGGTCACCCCAGGTTACAAGTTTTATTCATTTAGGTTTGTACCATACATATATATATATATATATATATATATATATATATATATATATATATATATATATATATATATATATATATATATATATATATATATATATATATATATATATATATATATATAGCGAGACACTAATGCCCAATTGAACGAAGAAGTACCCACAGGACTAAATTTATTAATATTGACTTCTAGGTATAAGATTTTCTGTAGAGCCCAACCTATAAAATAAAAAAAAATACATTAATATTTTAAAGAAAATGTTTGCGACACAATGAAACATTAACAGTGATTCAACTTTGTTATGCCATAATTGTAACAAACCTGAAGTAAGAGGGGAGGGGGTGTAGTCTTAAACTATCAAAGTCAAACTTAGCAAATTGTAGGATCTAGTGTCGCACCACTAGGATATAATTATATATAATATAATAAAAAAATCTAATCTGCATTTTGCTATCAATATTTGCTCTTACCAATGAATAGTGGCAGGGTCAGTTCCTCTCCTTAATTCCACTAGTTGATTTCTAGTAGTTGTATCCCATACTCTTATTAATGTGCCTTGCTCAGAAGCTGTTGCTATTCTGGTGCCCTGTTGATTTATTGCTATACATGTGAGTTCATTTTTATGTGCTTGTATATAGATTGGTGCACTAGAATAACATTGGATAGTGTTAGACAAGTCCTAAAATTAAGATATTTTGATAAAAATACATACCACACTTTACATATCGGATATCAAGATATCCAATATAACGATAATACAATAAAAAAATCAATTATATAAAACATATACATACTAACCACTACTTGTACACTACCCAACTTGTGTCCCGGAAACACTAAAACTTGTTTATGGGAACTTTGTAATGGACTAACCTCACATAAACCTTTGGGATTGTATCTGGTTTCAAATGCAAATAATTCTCTTGTAGGATGCAAAAAGGAAAATACATGGATTTTGTTTATCAAAACAACAATAAGCCTGAAATATTAAGGTATTTGTCTAAAATAATTTAAGTATGCACAATAGATAAATTTGTAGAATTATAAAAATTGTGTTCTTTTTACATTAGAATAAAAGGTCTTTAAGTAATTCTTTGCTAAAATATAGTTTTTCTTTGTTTATTGTATCAATTTATATTGAAAGTGTGTGTGATTTCTTTTTAAAAAACTGGTATCAGAACCTAGAAAATGTAGCTAAATGAAGCAAATAGCTAAACAAATGGTGAGAACGCGATGCCTGAATTTTTCACGGACTATCTTGAGACGGAGAACTTGATCGGAAAACTTCGGTGGTGTTGTAGCAGAGTCGTCACTTATGCTAGATAGTCAAATATGAGGATGAGGAGTATTTAAAAAAAACGTGGACTATTCCATAATGGAAGATTACTTGGCATAAAATAAGACAAATATGTTCGAACAATATAGGTAAGTCATATGATGGCTCACAAAACGTGAAATTTTTTAATAAGCCAATTTTTCAATATTTTAATAAGAATTTATTCGCGCCACAGGAATCCAGCGTAGTGCATGTAACGTCAAAAGTTGTTATGCTTTGGCAACAGTTTTTGATGCTAAAAGGTGGCTACTGGGAGGTTCTTCAGGTCTTAGATTTTTATTAAAACATTAAAAATGTATATAAAGTAATTATTACTAAAGTTATAATAATAGATGGTGTGACCATACTTACTAAGATAAATAGCAATTATTAAAAAAACTATCGCATTTGGGTATAGCAAACTACCTAGTTTGATAAGGAATTAAATAGGGTTCTTCCTAATGTGAAAATATACAGGCAACTTTAATACAGATTAAAGGCTCCGTAATTTGCAATTTATTGTTCAATTGATTATTTTTGGCCTATAAGTCTTTAAAAAAAATCGATATTTTAATAAAATTTAAATATAAAATTAAATTCGGGTTATTCCGGTTTAAAAATTTAACTTTTTTATTCTGTGTATTTTTTATGTGTCTTGTAAATCTTTAAATAATTTTATATCGTAACTCTATGTCATCCGCATAATTAAAAGGAAAGTATTGTTTAGCAGTTAGACACCGACGGGTATAGGTTACCCCAATTTGGTCGTGATTTATTGTGGGTTTATTTCCGATTTATTGCAGATTTGTTTCTAATTTAACGCCGATTTGTTTAAAAATTGTTACAAATCTATATATGCAAAATTAATACTTCAAAACTTTTTTTAGATTTGATACTGATTTGTTGCTGTTTTCTTTTGCTATTGTGTTATTAATTCGTTGTTAGATTATTGTAACTTTAATAATAATTCTTTTCTATACATTTTAAATCTTTTCATCAAAATACATGTCCTGAAGAACCTCTCCCTACTCACTTTCTAGTTTTATAAATTTAAATCTACTTTTTCAGTAATTTGTTAATGCATGCAATATTTATGGACTTTGAAGTCTTGTCCATTTGAAAGAGATTCCCGTTTAAGTTTATGGGCCTGAACAGTTAATTAAAACAAATATGTCTCCTTATTGCACCTGAAATTAGGAAAAATTTTGATATTTTTTATTGCAAATATGTTTATTCCATGTGTCTTTACCTTTTTAAGACCTGTGTGTTTATTTTTTTAGGACTGATATTTGCAGAATTATGCGAAAACTATTTTCTGATCAAATATATTTGTCACTGCTGTATATTATGGTAAATATTCACTTTCGCCTAACATCGCCTGTTTTAACGAAATTTGGTACACAGCAGAATTTATGGTGCTGATCACAAATCTGAAGTTATTTTTTTCGGCTTCGTTTTGTTTCCAAGTTATTCATCATCAAAATTTTCAATCTTATACACACAGTTTTTCACCGTCTTTTTTGTTTCCTTCAGTAATTTTTATAAGAAAACGATTGAAAAAACAATTAAAATATCAAAATTACACATATTTTCCGATTTATAACATTATATTACTTAAAAATCACATCAATAAAATCGTATCTGTCAATCGCTATTTTCAATAGGGAATTTTGCTTGATTTTGTGTTTTATGTTGACAACTACTGTGTTTAAATAAGAAAGTTCAGTAAATATTTAATTTTAAAATTCGACAACATTTATCAAAGTATAAGTTTTTAAAACAGTTTATTATGGATATTTTGTCAAATAGGGGATCGGACCCGGTTAGCACATGGTCGGGCGCCGCGCCGGTGGATCGGTATCAGGTTAGCACTAGGTTAGGCGCCGGAGCGCGACAGCGTGAAGGCATCACCTTTAAACCTATATTACTAATATTACCACTAACACGGCAACGATTCACCCAGTGTAATGTAACCAAATATCAATAATAAACAGTACCAAAAACTTCTATATTGATAAAATTTGTCAAATTTTAAATTTGAATATTTTTTCAAATGGCAATGGTGGTCAACACAAAACACATCAAGAAAAACTCCCTAGTAAATATAGGAATTGACAGATGCAATTTTATTGATGTGATTTTTGAGTTATATAACGTTATAAAATGGAAAATTTGTGTATTTAATCGTTTTCTTATAATAATTACTGAAGAAAACATAAAGGTGAAAAACTGTATGTATATTATGAATTTTGATTACCGATAACTCGGAATCGAAACGAGGCTGAAAAAAAGACCTCAGATTCGTGATTAGCGCCCCAAATTCTACCTCTGTACCACATTTTGTTGACATCGTTGATGGTAGGCGAAAGTGAACATTTACCAACATTACCTTATTATTTTGTATGTGGTAAAGAATTTTATGTAATTTTCACAATGATTTTTGCTTATTGTGATGCAAAAGCTGCAATATTAAAGCGTCGTCCACTTTTGGTAAATTATTAGAAGGTGCATTCACAAAACCATTACTGGCATGATTAGATGAGGCCAATTTACTCAAAATATACTATAATACAAGTTCAAAAATTTACACAAAAACTTGAAATGTTGATATATTGTTTGTCATTTGATGTCATGTTTGACACCAATTGTATTGTTTTTCGAAACTACATAAAACTGAATTGACTAAAACACGAATGACTGCTGACCACAACACACTGAATTTATTTGAAATTAAGATATAAAGTTTTAAAGTAACTTTATGCTAGACATTATTATTATTGTATAAACTTGTCAGTACACACAAGAAAACCATTTTATTGAACTAAGATTTATGAGCCGATTATGATAAATAGAGCCAGAAAACACGATACAAAAACCGAAAACAGCACAACGTCGGCCCTTATCCAATAACAAACTACCGACAGGCCGACTTTATATGATTCAAATAGAGAAAAATGATGGCTTAAATAAAAAATGGCCGTCCCCTAATATGGAAAACTACTATTATATACACTGAAGGTCGAGAGAACAAGATCCTTCCAGCTCTGCCTCTCCATAGAATCACCTGAGGGAAATAGCCAAGATACCTGCAATACATTCTACAGTCTTAAATTTACATTGTAGCATGTTTCAGACAGTTCCAGTTACTGGACATATTGTTAACACAAGAAAAGAACTAAATGGCCGCTTTTAAATAAGGAGATTTTTAAAGAATATTTTAAGTCCATTGTTTTGATTACATAAAATGTAACATACTAACTAAAACGTAAATCACATGAGAAAGTTCATATATTTTGACTTACTTATCTCTCCTCAATCGTGCAGCTTTAACAGCAGATGCAAATTTTATTTCCATAACTGCTTTCTTTTGAGAATCATCATATATTTGCAAAATATTTTCTGGAATTTTTGGTCGCGATCCACCAGGAATTATTGCTAAAAGGTTTGTTCTAAATAACATCTCACATGATGAAACACTACCTACTGCTTCCATGTCTGCAATAAAATTGTTCACATTTAGATGTCTGGAAATTCTGCTCCAATACTTGGAAGAATTACTTCGAATATAAAAATTATATTACAAACATTCAAATATCCTGTTTGGCCAAATTTGGAGAAAAACATGAATTTGAAGATTTTTCTTAACTAAAAGACAGTGCGAATAAAAAATGTATTTTTAATGATGAGAAAAGGAAACTTACACAAGTAATGGACTCTGGGTGTGGGTAATTTTGGTAACAGGAAAACATTTTTATTATCAATTTTAGCATAAAAAGTTATTCTATATAAAGGTTCTCTTATTAAAAAAAGTTTAGCTACCAATATTTTTCCATATAAAATAAAAGAAGCGTAGAAAATACATACCAAAACGTAAGTAGGCAAAACGAAAAGTGTGAAAACAAAATTTCTGATAGACGAATTAGAGAATGTAAAAATATAAGCTAAAAAGTCATTTAATTTTTTTTTGTAACAGGTGTAGTTTAAAAAGGTCATTCAAATGATGCAGGAAGTGTTTTTACATATTCACCATTCATTTTCTCAAAAACAACGTCTATTACTAAAAAACTTTTTTTAGTAATAGATAGAAGATTTTTACTTATTTTTGAAGGCTCTTTATTTTACCTGCGTTAGAAGTTTTAATTTCCATTTTTTTGCTTTGCAAACTTCTATTACTTCCCTCGTAAAACGGAAGTCTTGTAACCGTGAAAAACTCATCCTCTCAGGTTTTTACAGATCCTCAAATCTTAGAGTCCCTAGATGCCAAAAAACATGCTTTCTCAATTCCGTCAGTCTGTCTGCCTGTACGCAGCCTAACTAAAAAACTACTTGAAGTGAAGCGCAAGCTCCGTAACACAGATCCCCATAATACTATTAAGTGGGAGGGTTATGAAAGAGCATTCTTTAGAGGAGTTCATTGGCGAAATAATATGAGAAAATCAGACCTGCCGGATGTGATCAGAGAAGAAGTTGTGAGAGATATTAAGTTAATCACAAAAAAAAATTATTGAGATTGATGTATATATAATATTGTTTGTCCTGATTTGTTTATTTTATATTGCCTGTTATACTTTTACCATTTTAACTTTTACTTATTTTTAACTTATGTGTCTTGTACCATAGTGTACCTATAGGATTAGTTTTTACATTTTTAATTAATTTTTTCTTTTATGCCTAGAAGTCCTATGGATATATACTATTTGTAACCCTATTTGAATTATCCTTGTTACTCTGTCATGATATTGTAACCATTATTTGACTATATTTTCGCTGATATTTTTTTTATCTGACAATTCCAATACCTGTAACCATGTCTAAGGAAATAAACTATTTGAATTTGAATTCTAGAAAAGGGGGTATTGTAAATGAAACCTGATATATTTAGATGGTTCATCAAATGAGAAAAAGTTGATTTTAATTTGACTGTATATTGCGAGGGATACAATAATGTCTCATCTGCTTTAACTGCTTTAACTTTGGACGCATATCAAAAGATCATAAAGATCGAGAGTGTCTGGCTCCACTTTGAAATTGCTCGAACTGCAGTAAACTAAAGACCACTCAGTACGAGACCTAAAAAGAATTGAGAGACTCATCCAAAACATATTCAAATAGTATTATTCAAAAAATCAAAATTTTGTAGCATCACACCAACAACATCAATTGTTGCATCATATCTATCGAGATATGTAATATTTATACCAGAATACATAATGACAGGTTAAGCTCAAAAGTCAGAACATCAGCACAAGTAATAGAAGTAAAATTCCTCTACAAAAATTTGACCTCCTTGATGTCAAAGTTTAATAAATTGCATATTGTAATTAACCCGATTCAACAAGCTATAATACTTATTATCCTTATTCCCTTATTTACTGAACTAGATGTTTTGGTATGGGAATTCCTTCCCGTTCTCAAAAGCTCTAAATATATCTAGTAGTGGTCCCATTAAGCAAAAAGGACGAAATGTATGACCAAGTATTTTGGACTCAAAACGTTGAAAAAAAAAAGATTGAACTTTGAAAAAAGATTTAAGACAGCATTAAATTTCTCCAATTAAATAAACAAAGTTTGTATAAAAAAATGGAGAATAGTATTATAATAGTAATAATATTAGTTTTTGCCTTGATTCTAAAACAGAAATAAATCTTTTACTAAAACATTTCAATTATTACACATAAATTCCCAGTGTTAGTCTGAACTAATTGAAGCTAATAATTTCGATATTGACATTTTAGTTTTAATTATCATTTCGTTTCATATTATAGTCATAGAAATTACACAGCAGTCAAAGACATCTATATAAAAGAATTTACAACCAGCGAAGACATTACTAGTCTGTTAAGGAAAATGGATTGCCAGATATATGTAAGACAAGCAGATAGATTGAATGTTATAATAGTAACAATATACATGTCTCCTAATGGTGACCTAAAGATTTTTTTAGATACAATGGGTAATGTTTTATAAACAGTAAGTAAACACTTAAACACGGTGGTGATTTTAACATTAACTTTTCAAAAGAATGTCCTAATTTTTATAATACAATAGATCTTATGCACTCTTACAGGTATAATAACTGAATGTACGAGAGGGACAGCTTGTCTTGACAATGTGTTTACTAAAGTAGATGACTGCAAGTGACTTGTTTGTGCTGTAGGGTTCTCAGATCATCTGGCTGTGAGAGCTATTTTTGAGGTTTTTGAGAAAGAAAAAAATCAAGTGGGAAGTTCAACTTGTAGGCGAATTACTAACCGTGGTCTACTTGTTTTGAAATTTTTAGTAAGGAATATATGCTGGGATTTTGTAAAGAGTGCAGACATAAGAATAAATGCAAAATTAGAAATGTTCCATACATCCAAAATCGTGAAAACACTCTTATAATAATAATTTTAAGGAATTATACAAAAAATTTTTTAAAGCACTATCACAAAAAAAACAACTGTCGATAATATCTATTCATAGAAAAGGTAAAACTAACCAATTAAATAATTTTAGAAAAATATCAATCATTCCAATTTTCTCTAAAATTATCAAAAAAATTGTAAAAATAAAATTACAAAGTACATTGAAAAAATACAAGCTCTTCAATAGCTCGCAATTTGGTTTTCAATGTTGGTACTCGACTATGACTGCAATAAATAAATTAATTGAAATTATAAATAATGGTTTTAGAAATAAGAAATATTAAATATTAGAGCTTTATAGTGCGGTCTCACAAAGGCCTTTGATTGTGTTTCTCCTCAAAGACTGTGTGAAAAAATGACTCATTATAAATTTAATCCTAACAGTATAAAGTTAATCTACTTATATTTAAGCAACAGAAAACTACTAGTTGATTTTAATTATAATAAATACGAAATGTATTATATTACATATGGTAAATCACAGGGATATGTGCTGAGACCATTGCCCTTCCTGATCTAGATATATATACTACTATTGATGTTATGCTTTTCCCAGATGAAACAAATGCCTTAAAGAAAGCTAAATCCAAACAGGAAATCGTCAGTGTTATGAGGGAAACACCTTTGAAGGTAACTGACTATTTGTTAGTAATTAATTTCACTTTAATGAGTCAAATTTCAGGTAATGTACTATTCCCTGAGAGACTTGTCTCAATAAGAAATGTCAGATCCCTAAGTGTGTTTACTGAATGCAGATTATCGTGAAATGTACATGTTTGTGAACTCTGTGACAGGTTGCCTCCTATGGTGTAATCTCTGCGAAACATGAAGGGAGCACTGTCAGATCCATGTTAAGAGGACCTTAAGTTCAAAAGTTAGCAAGTCCATGATGGCCTCCTGATACACGACCCTCCTAAGATGTAGCAAATTTATTTGCAGAGAAGCACCTCTATACTTTGGAACCAACGAATCTTCTTTGAACCTTGGGAGCCGGCAGAAAAAAATCTGAAAGTGCTAACATCCATAAAAATTTCTAAAGAGAAAATAATAGCAGCTGCATACTAGAAAAAAATGAGTTTATACTGCAGTCCAGGTACTGTCAGTATACACTCATTTTTTCTAGTATACATCATCAGTTGTAAACATCTTTCTAAAACTAATGGAAAAGTCAATGGAGGAAGGCACCATACCACAAAATTGGAAAGAATCTATTGTGGTTCCAATATAAAAAAAAAAGATAAATTTGATGCAAAAAATTACCATCAACTAAGTATGACATCTGCACCTTGTAAACTGATGGAAAAAGTAATAGCAGAGGAACTGAAACAATTTTTGTTGGGTTATGTTGTCTTGAATGATGAGCAAGATGGATTTATTACCAGGTAGATCAACAATGGCAAATTTGCTATTGAGTATAAATAGATGGATATTTAAGTTGAGTGTTCGACCAAGTTCCTCACCAAAGATTGCTTTAGGTACTGGATTATTGATTATGATTATGAAACTTGCTCAGATGGGCCAGAGATTTCCTTTTGAATAGAATATGTCAAGTCCAAATAGATAGTAAAATCTCCTGCCCATATAATGTCACTAGTGGTGTTAAAGAAGGATCTGTTTTGGGCCCAATTTTGTTTAACACTTACTTAAGCAATCTTCCAAAAAAACCTTACATCCACAATTTCCATGTATGCTGATCACACTAAGATTTACCAGAACCCTGTCACAGATCATCTGGATCTAAGAAATTATTTAAGAAGAATGGTGTGTCATTAAGTTTATTTATGTATTTATTCATAACATTAATTTAAAATACAATAAATTAGACCTCCATAAGTTTCATTAACACAATAATTTCAACCTCAAATAAATGTAACTTTAGTTTTGGAAAACCTAAACAAATTCATGAATATGTTTGTTTTTGGGACAAGTTACAGCAGACCCACATATAATGTTAATTTTTTTCGCAATAATCAAAATAACCTAGACTTAAATATATTATTCTAAAAATACAAATCAACCAATTAGACCTTAAGCTATTATTAACCAAGGAATGGGATTCTGTACAACTTAGGACTTAAATTAACAATCTGCCTCAGTGAAGAAGTAGATGAAGATAGTGGGACCAATACACAACCACAATCAACAGATCTAGTGTCATTATTATGGGTCAGTGGGTCCCATATTTGTGGTTACTCCACTGGTGGTATGGTGCCAGATTAGATATATATATATATATATATATATATATATATATATATATATATATATATATATATATATATATATATATATATATATATATATATATATATATATATATATATATATATATATCTACAATAATAAAATCATTTATACAAGTCAAGTTGTTTGTAATATTATCAATTATATTAAAATGTAAAGTCCAATCCCAAGCACTTTTTAAAAAAAAAATGTTTAACAAAACTTATAATTTTGTATGTAACGAAATCTATAATTTTTGTAAGTAGCTTTGTTGAGAATCGCTCTGATTGGCGGGTCATTCCTGCAAATAAATTTTCCTTGTGCTTACTATTCTCCTTGTGTTTACTGCACTACCTTGTGATATTTTCAAACTTTTATGCTTACCATAGTGTGCTTTTTCAACAAGAGGTTCCAAATTATATATACGTACTCCACTTTCCATACTGGCTATGAAACAACCTGAATATAGAAAAAAGGGAATAAAAAATTAGAGGCAAACTGATTATTGCAATTGCTTTATCTTTTTTACCCTGGTCTTGATTAAACCTTAAACTTAGAATATTTCTGTCACCCATATTGGAAACTATCCTTAATATATTAAGAAACGTCTTATTTGATCTAATTTCTTAAAATTTTATCCTGGGGATTAAAACCAGACAAATACTAAAAAGTAAAACTAAAATACTATCCAAACAAATAACAAAACAATGACAAGACAAGAACATCTGTTCATTGAAAACAAACAATAAACTGCCTGACCAGGGTCCTCGTCTTTAATAAAATTGTACTAATATTAATATTTGCCTTAAATTGTATTACCTCTGATTAGTGAATACGTGCAACCGTCTGTTTGACAGGAGGCGATGGACACTATACCCTTGCTTATAGATACCAACTCGCCGTTTTGTGGTATCTCCGTCTCTTTTAATCTTATAACGTTACATGGGAATAAGGATGCAATGCAAGATTTTATAAATTTTTATTCTTTTAAACTAAGGTAAAAAAAGATCCATTATACCATGGAATATATATCGTCTTAACTTATATATTATTTAAAGTAATCTGGAAGAAGAAAATACAGATATACCCGTAATAATCAATAACAATTATTTATTAAATAAAAACTGCAAATATAGATTTCCTATGGCATTTTCTGCTGTGCAGGAAAAAATACTATAATTTTAATAAATACAGTAACATTTTTCTTTTTTTAACCAAAAGTAAAGCTCACAGATATATAAGAATATAAAAATAAAATATAGTGTAGATAAAGTGAATTTGAAATTTTCATTTTGTTACACTAGGAGGGTGAAATGTGTTTCTCTAGGTCTCATATGAAAATGCATATAATCCGCATATCATCCTTGCATTGAGAATTGTTCATTTCTCACGATGTGAAATCATCATCAAAACTAGTCACACACCGTGCCTAGTTCAACTGTTGGCTACAGTGCGGCGTCACGGTAAACTGTATGAAATATTATTTTGCCCAGTGCGACTTCACATCGTGAGAAATGAGGAATTTTCAATGCAACCATAATTTTATTAATTTAATTTTTAAAAAGTTTCCTATGCAGTTGTAGCCTTCGGCTGGTGAACCTAAAATTCCACACTTGTTTCAAAGGTGCGTGCATAGGCACTTGTTGCTAAACATACGATTTGATATTTTATTACCATGTCATTTAAACCAAATTTGTTTTTAAAACAGTTCATTCGTCAGCGGCTTGTAGAAGTTATTTTCAAAATTTCTGGATTTTTTGAAATTGAAGCCTTAAGAGGAAAAAAGAGATTGGATTTTCCCATTTTTGGCCCTTTAGAGAGATTTTAGAGAGTGTGAAGAACTGAGAATTTTCGTTATTCAGGCTAGAGAGTTTGTCATACCATTGTTGGTTGTAATAGTGTTTTAGCATTTTTTTGACCTTACTAGTGGTCTCATTATCATGTTTTTTGATTTGCGGATCGCAAGCGCGGTATGCTAAATTTTTTAGTCGGATTTTCTCTTTTATTTTTTCTCTTAAATCCTGTAGGATGGAGCCATATTTGGTTATCTTGGATGTCTTGATTGTTGTGGAGTGGGCAGGGCACGAGGGATGTTTTCAGAAAACTCAAAAATAGTTTTCTCTGGGTGGGCTATGTTGTTGGTAACAGCGTTATGGTCTACATTTTCATAGTGTTCTGATAAATTTTCTAATTATTGTATTCTTTAGAATATGTTGCCTCCATAGGGGAAATAATATCTCCGTAATCAATTAGGATTGCCTAGTGATCCGAGAGTCCATGAACTACGGCGAGCTTTGTCATATTTTGCGTATTTTTAGATATGAAAACTTTGATTACAGACATGGTGGGGACATTAATGTTATATTTGCAGATATCCTGTGAGTTGACAAGTTAGTCCGCGGACGTTGGACATATTGCAGCCCCAGTCCTTATGTTTCTCGTTCAAATCTCCACCTATCAGAAGAGGGTTGTTTGCTCCCGTCTATCCGAACGATAGACATTAAAGTTGGGAAAAAATTTTTTGTTTGATTGGTTGCTATGTTGTCTTCTGATTGAAAGCTGGGAGGGGGAATTTTAGGACACTGGACATCCTTGATAATGCGCAGGGTGATCTTCACCGCAATTAGCGCAGGTACATCTAAAGTTTTTGTCTAACTGACTTAAATGGGTACAGTGATTGTTTGCACACTTCAAACATTTCGGTTCGGCACTGTATTTTTCTTGAGAATGGCCAAAAAGTTGGCATCTATGGCATTGTGTTGGCTGGCTTTATTTTTTTGAGATTCCACTTTAACGCCCATGTCGTCCAGAATATGCTGGTCAAAAACGTGCTTTTCCGACTTTGGAAGAATTACAAGAACCAGTGGCATAGATTTATTGTAATTATGTGACCATCTAATAACTTGTTAAAGGTTAAAGTTAAGATTTTTGAGATCTGGAGCATTTTTTCATTTTCAAAATGAAATGAGTCGAACGAGATCTTTTGGTCTTTAAAAAAATTTGTAATATGTCTGTAATCTAACGGAGTAAGTGAATTAAATTTAATCCCCTCAGCTAAATTTAGTGGGTTATCGTAATTTATCTTATTCATTTTAAAATATGTCACACAGTTATTATACTTAGATTTATCAATTAGGACTATAGAAGGAATCCTAGGTGCTCTTGTTATGGAATTAGAGATGGAAGGTTCGGTTGGAGGTTTATTAGAGTTGAGTTGAAGTTTTCTTTATAGGATTGATAGGAGATTGAAAGAGGGTATTTTTCCTTGTATATTGCTCTTGATCTGTTTCTCTGCATGTTCGTTTGTAAGAATAAGATTCTGTGTATTTCTTTCAACTTGTTGGGGTCATGGAGTGAAGGAGGAAGCTCCCCCTTATCACTCATTTTTGCCACGCACGAATTTATTTAAACGAAGCCGATATTATCGCAGTTGTTCGCACAAAGTCACACAAACCACCGCAGCAGACAAGACACGTTTTTTGTAATTTTTTAAATTTCTCGCAAATAATTTCAACTTTTGACTTTGATAGCTGTCAGATCAATAATCAATTACGTATATGTTAGGAGCATGCAGTCCATGGAAGCAAGGGAAGCAGTGTTTCCACCAAAAAAAATTACAAAACATATTCTAAAATGTAATTTTTGAAATAGGAAACCATTAATTTAGTTTATATTAAAAATGCTAAAATATTAACTTAATTATTAAGCCCATAATAAATGCGGCCTTGACTCCGACCCAGCTACAATAGAATATTGAATAGAACATATGCGGGCCGCTAGCTTCTTTGCAGCCAAGTCCTGTATGCTTGGTTTCCTGTGAATCGGGCCAGAGGTTATTGAGCTTTCCACCGGCTGTTTGCAATTTTTGCATTTCAGTCGCGTGCTTTAACTGGTGGCGGAAGCTATCGTTCGAGTAGGTTCTTTGTTTGAACGGCTATCCGTGTGTTGTGTGATACGTACGTCGTGTCGTGTATGGTGCGATATGGAAGACAATAATACGGACATGGATATGCAAATACCGTCAACTTCGGCTATCGGTAAAAACGTTGAAAATGTTGGAGAATTTAGTAAGAAGAGTGCGTGTGAATGTGTGGTGTATGTCTTAATAATAAAGGGATTTTCAACACTAATTCAAATAATTTCCAAAAGAAGAGCAAAACCGCCTATGAAAAATTTAACCACAAAAATGAAAAACTGTATTAGACATTGTTATCCAATACGAACAATTTAAATGGCTAACAGGGTGTGAAAATATAAGTAAATTATTTTGTTGGCCATGTTTACTTTTTGAAAATGAAAAAGGTCTCTGGAATAAAACTGGTTTTTCCGATTTAAACAATTTCCATAAAGCTGTAAAAAAACATATTATGTCCAAAGCGCATTTACAGGCCGTCATAAAAAGAAAAACTTTTCGGCAAAACCAGAATTGAACACGGCCTTAAGAAACAGTTGGAAATTAGTCACCGCCAACACAATGAACTAGTCGATAAAAATATTAAGAAGACTTACCGATGTTTGTTTTCTCGGGGAGCACGAATTGGGATTTAGAGGTCATGACGAAACAAGGATTTCTTCAAATAGAGGAAATTTTCAAGATTTACTTAGTTTAATGGCTAAATATAATGATTGCTTAAAAAATCATTTAGAGCATTCTAGCGTTTTTCGCGGAACGTCGAATCGAATCCAGAATGATTTAATTTCCGCTGTTGCAACCATTATTCTAAAAAGAATTAAGCAGGGGATTGGCGAGGCGCGGTTCGTTGCTATTTTTCTGGACGAAACAACTGACATCAATAATTTTAGCCAATTTTTTATAGTTACGCTAGATTGAAACAGACGGAAGTATTCAAGCGATTTTTAGGTTTTAAGAATGTGTCCGAAAATCCTACAGCAGATGCATTATATACCGTAGTTTATAACGTTACTAAAGAAATTAATGGAGAGAAAAAATTAGTTGCTCAAAGCTATAATGAAGCTGCAGTGATGGCAGGACAATTAGGGGGCCTGCAAGCTAAAGTTCGAAAAATTTTCCCAAGTGCTGTGTTTGTCCATTGTTTTGCTCATAAATTAAATCTAGTTTTATCCCAGTCTATCAATCACATTAAAGAGTGTAAAGTATTTTTCGTTACTTTAAGTGGCATGGCTGCTTTTTTTCCAAGTCAACAAAACGTACACAAGCTTTGAACTCTATTGTCCACAAACGATTGCCCAAAGTAGCTCCTACTAGGTGGAACTATAATGGAAGACTTGTGTTAACAGTATCTGAAAATCGTGAATCACTGATTGAACTATTTGAGAATATAATAGAAAATAATGAAACGTGGGACTCAAAAGCAATAAATAGTTCGAAGGGGTTTTTGGACTGTTTGAAATGAGATTTTAATTTTAATTATTTGCTGAACATATTTTCAGACATATTTCCATTCTCGGACAATGTTTTTAATATATTACAAACTAAAACAAATGATAAAAGATAAAAGAAAACGATGACGTTAAATGTAGAGCCACAAGCCAAGCGTCTTCGAACAGACAAGGTGGGAGATGTTCAAACATCATACACGCCTCTTTTATGAAATAATCTATCAAATTCAACGACAAATAAACTATAGATTTAACGGTTTAAATGATTTTAAATTCCTCGAGCTCTGCAATTTTGATGCATTTAAAGGAAAAACTTTTCAGAAGATGCGTTTAAATCTCTTCTTCTTCATTATGGCCAGTTCTTCGACGGAGTGTTACTGCGATCTGAACTAAAAGTGTTTATGAAACTGATGACATTAGCGCAAAAAAATAACGCTAAGGAACTAATGCAATTTTTAAAAGACAAGGAGCTGGAAGATGCCTACACCGAAGTGTCGAAATTGTGTGAATTAGTATTGACAATACCTGCCACAAGTTCATCAGTAGAATGCAATTTTTCAACACTTAAACGTATACAAAATTTCGTGAGAAATTCAACGGGACAGGAGAGACTTCCGCATACATCGCTGTTGTCCATTGAAAATAAACTTCTCCAAAATATGTCGGAGCAACGACGTTTTTATGATGACGTCATTGACGAATTTGTAAAAAATCATCGAAGAATCGAATTACATTACAAATAGGTAAGTTTCTAAAAATTGCTTCCCTTTCTTAAAATTTCACCGCACGCCCCTGATATATGTATACACTTTAAAATAAAAGCGAAATCTGGCTGTATAGTACAATGCAGTCCAAATCTAGTACAATTTTTACAAAAATCTAGTACAAAAAACGTTTTGAAGATGGCTATTGGAAGTATTGGCTACACTGGTAGTTTATTTAGAGTATTGTTTATGCTTTTATATATTTTTATTTTATTTTTTGACCATTTGGCTAGAAATGTTTTCCTTTCTGTGCCTTATAAGCTTTTAAAGTAAATTGTCTATGTTGAAAAGTAAGAACTGCAGTAGTACTGAAAAGTTTAAGAAATTATTTCAAAGGTACTCACCAACCTAAACGAAAGGTATTCATGTCTGAGTGAGTGACTGTGAGGTGCTCCATATTCTAGGGTACCAAAATGGTGATGCGTAGAGCTTTATTCACATGGTTCATTCTTTTAGTGTTTTTTATTCTGCTGTGTCTCCGACTCGAAGCTAGAACACACTGGAATTGGTTTTTAATATTTTTGCCATTGTGGATATTTGATTTAATATTGCTTATAGATGCTTTATTTAAAATTGTTGCATCATGTCTCCATGACAGAGTTAAAGACCTCCTTCAAAACAAAAATATGCTTTCATTTATGACTATTATTTTGTTAATTGCTGGGCAGGTTATGTTATGTTTAAAACTAGAATATAAGTCATTAGAATTACAAATCACACATGTGTTGATTCCTTTCTGGATTTTACTGCCTTTGTTGATTGTTGGTATATCTGTTACCTTATTTAAAACAACATACTAGTAGGTAAGCATTGTACAAACCAAAGAATTCTGTATTACAACCTTTAGTAAGTTTTTTCAATGGTTTCTCCACTTACCATAGGTTGGCTCGAAAAGCAATTGACTTGTATTTTAATCAATTGTTTTTTTTGCCATTAGCAAGATCACAGCTTAATATTTTAAAAATATCATTTTTTTCTATTGACCACATATAAAACTGACAAAAAAAGCTCTGATGCAATTATTAATTTTCCAACACTAAAAATAAATGTCAAAGTGATAGTTTTTTAACTGAAGGATTTTTAAACTTAATTAACCTCTGCTAAATACCTCCTCATTTAAAAACTCTCACTTTCAGCATTACTTATGTAATATATCATATTTGGTTATTTCTGAAGTTTTTTACTATTAACTTATATTATATTTTATTTTTTAGTTAAGTTTAGTAACAACATTATATTCTTTTTCTTTAGCTTAGATACAAGTGAAGTAAATATTTGAATGTAAGGTAAATGTCTTCTTTTTTCAGTAGGATTAAGGCAGTTCAAGAATGAGTGAAATCTCAAATGCAGTATTATAAACTAACTTCATGCATGGAAGTCACAAGAGGACTATAAAAAAACTAAATATTTTTTTTCAAAAACAAATCCGCTCCTAATAAAAGCTTCTGCTTATAAAAAAAACTATTCAAGATGCAATTGTCAGTAATTTTCTATTTTTAACTGGCTTCAGTGGAAGGTTATCAATTCGACCATATGTATTTTTTTATGCAAGCACACCAATTACTCCAGGATGGTTTGACCAATTTGGATTAAACTTTTCAGGGTATTGCTGGAGTGGTCCCATAATAAGCATATTTAAAAAAATTAAATGGTTTTTGATTAACTTATTTTTAATCATAATTACAAAATATGAAAAAAAAGTTAGATTGCATGAAGCAAATGTTGATTTATGTTCATTCATTATCTGGGTATCAAGATTCTGCAAGGAAAAGCTAGATGGAGGTATGCCTTGCAGCATCCTTGAAACATCATTTTTTGAAGATATACTATCCTCTAAATATCCTTTAGCAATTGACATACTCTTTCATCCACCATGGTGCTTCAACGTGGTCATTCTGCCTCCAGCCTCTGCCAGAAGAGTTGGTCAGGATAGCTCAACCCAACTGGCTGCACAGTACAGCAACCTTGTCTATAGATCAGGAAGTCCTTCTGAACAATCACATGGCCATAAAGACATGTACTTAGTCTCTTATCAGGTTCAAACTATTCATTTTGTCTTTGGTATGTTTATCATGAAAACTTATTTTCTCTCTTGTGTATTCACAAGTTCTTGTTAACATTTGCCATTAATGTATCTCTGTTCATTAAAAAGGTCTTATTCAGTGCCTCTTTAATAAATTTTAAAACATCTCTAGATAGAACTTTAGACTTTTTTGGGTGTTATCTTTTTACCATTAAATTCTTTACCATTGAATATTTGGCCCATAAGGAATTCTGAGAGAAAGTTTTAGCTAGACCACCGAAGGATCTAAGCAGCTCACTTTTATTAATATATTCTATACAGTTTTCTGCCATCCAGTTTCATAATTTGTGATATTTTCTATCTTAGGCGTCTCTCGATTGCTTCAATAGCAAATGGGTTCATTACTTTTGCAATTTCATTAGGAATTTCAAAACTTTTGTGTATTTTGATTTCTTAATTTTTACAGCATTTCCCTAGCAATGATAGTGTCTATTGTGATAAAATTAAAATGTTGTTAAAATCAAATTGAATTTTCAGATTTTTTTTATCCAACAGGGACTAGTTATACTGGCATTATGGTAAATGCATACATACAGATAAAGTCAAAAATAACACACAAGTGACTTATTTGTCATAATACACTCCTCATAATATACTCTTCATAACACACGTCTCATAACTCATGCATTTTTAGAAATATTTAAGCTTTATTTATAAATGTATACAACATATTTATTTAAATTAGTATTAACTTTGAATGAGAATGAAAAGCAGTTTGAGGATTGAGAAACATTAAAAGCTTGTAAGCTTCCAGTGCTTAAACTAGGCATCTGTTAATACATCAGCTGGTTTTGGAATACTTGCAGCATCCTAATTTTTTGCAATCTCAATTTTATTGTTGATGGTATCTTTTATATATCCTTACACCACCATTGCAGATTTCCATCCTCCATGCCGTTTTAATGTTGTGATATTTGCCCCTGCATTTGCCAATAATGTAGCAGATGATCTTTTCATACAATGACCAGTGGATGTTGTAAGCCCAACTACAAAGCAATTTTTGTTGGTATTTTTGACTTTGACAAACTGTTCATTCCAATCTCTTCCAATGCATTCTCTCCTACAGTTCGCATTTTTAGAAAAGATCAAAATCTTTCGTGGGATATATTTTTTGGTCTTAAATTCATGTATTTTGTGCATACTTCTACAGGAAATCCTTCCTGCATTATCGTGAAACTACAAGTTTTCCTGGTCTTTGTATCAGGTTGGTTTGAACCTGCCTTGAACATTTTCCACACTCAAATTAGTCAGGCAAAACAGTCTCATTTATACCTTTAACATCCATGTTTCATAGTAATATAAAGTAAGTATCTTGATAGATTGATCTAAATTGATTACTCTTTCGAGAAAACATAAGATAGTTCTTGGAAAAAATTTGTGTGGCATTGATGTGTTATACGTATAACTCACTTGGGAAATATTTCCCAGCAGGAGTTATAGTTATAGACAAATTTGTATTATAAATATTATATTGTGGATGCAATAACAAACCAGTATGACAAAAAAGTTTGTATGCACCGTGGGTATTAATAGATGTGTATGCCCTTGAGCAAGAGGCGCTCGGGTCTGTAAGGTCATTGCCTTCAGCACATAAACATCTATTTAATACTCTTGGTATATAAATAACTATTTTAACAATTTACTAATAGATTAGATTTAACCAGGTTGATGTATTTGAAATGTTAATGTGTCATTTTTCTTTAAATTGAAAAATAAGGATAGTTCATTCTTGAGGACATTTCTTATTTTTTTGGATTTTTGATGCACACCTTATGACAAAATCAAAAATTTGCTATATATTTTTTTTAACAAGCAGAAGCCTTTATGAAAGGTGGCTTTTGTCTAAAAATTATATTTTTAAAAATTTAGTTCTCATTACTTCTATCAATGGATCTACGGTATAATAAATAGATAGGCAACACTTTATAATATTTCAAAACATTAATGGCCTTAATACCCTCTGTCATCATTAGCAAGCCCTTTATACAGTAATTCATATTTTATCAATTTGTAATTATTATGAGATATTCAATAGTAACTTGTAATCTCTCTCTACTTGGTATAGTTAAATAATATGATCTCCAGCACTTTTAACAAAAGGAAAAATAAGCCTAGCTTATTCATATTTTATTATGTATTAAGTGTACATAAATATTTAAATGCCTATATTTTATATGTTCAATAGATTTTCTTATTTTTAATATACTTAATGTTGAAAACATTTTGTTTGTCTACAAATATTTAATTTGTATTATTCCATGGTGCATCAAAAGATGTGCAATTATGATTTTGATTTGTGTTTTTATAGCTTGCAGCACAAAACGCAAATAACATTTTTTTTTAAATATGTGTATGGATATTGAAAATTAATTAACAAAATATAGGTGGGTTTGAGTTCAGATAGCAAAAGAGTGATGTCCATCTCAAATTTGAGATCTAAAGATGGGGTTTAAAACTAGTTTTTTTTTAATTCTAAGTAACTTTGACAGACCCAGTGTTAATTATTGTTAGATAAATATGTCAAATGATAGTTCATAGCTTTAAGTGGGATCTTTGAGCCAACTTGGGTTTAAATTTAGAATTTTAAAAATTTAATCCTATGTTTTTGGATCTAGTTTAGATATTTCTATATTTATTAACTTCCCATTTCTTGTGATAAATGTATTTTATGAATAAGTTTTGATGGATTGATTTACACCTATTTTATTTGGGGTTAAACTTTTTGGTAATTGTTTACTTTTCCCTACCAACGCCATTATAACTGTTTTTGGAACAAGAATGTGCATGCCAATCTGAACTTATGGCGTTCTCAAATATTAGTTCTTTAAATGTATTATGATTCTTTCTTTTAACCTTTAGACATAAGGTAAAACCTAAATTTAACGGTTCAAAGTTAAGGCAAAACAAGCTTTATTGTTAAACTACATAGTATTGGTAAGCAAATGTTTATATCTAGGCTTCTCAAATTCCTTCTTATGGCATGGTCTTTTCAAATTTCTCAGGTTTCTTTAAAGATAAAGGTATCAAGCCTGCTTTATTTATAATCAGCAAGAAAAGGCTGATGAACATATAATACAGGGTTTCCCATAAAAAATTACTGACTTTTTTACTTCTTTGCAGTAGTAATTTGTTGTCTTTCGGATTCTGGCGGTTCAACCCTTTATATTTACATTTTCTCTCTATTTCTTTTTAATAACCATGTAAGTGGATGTTAAAATATAATGAAACACTGTGTGCATCACAGGTAATCTATAGGTGATCATTAAATATTCAGATATACTATGTTTCATTTTAAACTTAAAATAAATACTTTGTTGCGAAGAATAGAAAATCAATAGATATTGGCAAAGTAAGTTAAAAATAAACTTATCTGTTAAAGTATTATGCATATAGTAAACAACAAAGTTTTTATGAATATTAAAGTGAACAAAAAATATATTAACACAATCATTCTATAGGTCAATCAATTAAGACTAATGAAAGGTTAAAAATATAATTTCTAAAAAATGGAAACACTAAGATAATTCTCGAGGTTACACATGTCTGTCCACAAAAAACTTGTCCAGTTTACAATATACTTTACCATGGAGAAGCTCCTTTAAACGTTTTTTGAAAGTTTTTATTGACCCTGTATGTTTACTGTATACGGACAGATGGTTGTACCTATGACGTATAACAGTGATGGCCCACAAAAAAAATTTTTTTGTAACTAAGCTGAAAAGCTTATTCTAGTAGAGAAATTCACCTCTAAATACGATAATGATCAATGAAGGCCGTAACACTTGAGGCTTCCCTGTTACATTAAACAAAAGAAGATTCTGAACAGTACTATTTAATGTTTATTTTAAAAAATATTTTTATTACCACCTATATATCGATTATAGTTATAATTTATATTAAGTAACATCTAAGATATAAAAAAACATCGCAATTAGTTTTTTTGAAACACTAAATGTTCCTTGTTTCCAATTTTCATTGTCTTGATGTCTTAATGGTGCCTTTCACCTTGCTCCTCATTGACCGATGCAAGTAAACACAAGTTCGTAAGGAAAAAACTTTTATTAAAGAAAATGAAACCAATCAATCGAGTGGTAGGAGCCCAAAAGTTCATTATTAATTAGTTCGTAGTTTTCATCAGTCGTGATCCTGCCTAAAAATCCCTTTATTACACT
Organism: Kuschelorhynchus macadamiae; assembly: GCA_030620095.1. Taxonomy (NCBI): domain Eukaryota; kingdom Metazoa; phylum Arthropoda; class Insecta; order Coleoptera; family Curculionidae; genus Kuschelorhynchus; species Kuschelorhynchus macadamiae. The sequence continues at coordinate 687,091 of JAUTXW010004322.1, read as the reverse complement.
TACAAATGAGTTCAAAGCTATGAGTTCTTGTGTGGTTACTGGTAAGCTTTTCTATAAAATGAACATGCCCAGCAATTTTCTGATTCGTGGACCAACAAAAATGCGGCGCCGATTAAACTTAGATATTTAAATCTTTCACCCACTTTATTCATAGCCTTCACAAAGTTTTTCATAAGTCCAAGTTTAATGTGAGGAGGGAGCAAAAGAACATTCTCTAAATATACTAGAGGCACATATTTCACATTTTTACATCCTGTTTAAAATTCTTTCCGGCCAGACTTTCGTCACATAATGTTCATTTACTGCACGACTGTCCCACAAACAAAGAAAACAGCAATATTTTGTAAAAGATTTAAATTGCTATTACTTTTAAATCCTCACATATCTGCCATTTGTAGTGGTTATAGGAACAACTATAATTAACATAACAGTTAAGTTAAGTTTGTTAAATTTGTCACGAAAATTTACGCTCCTATGAAATCCGTATTCATCGCGAAAACAAGAACTTTTCATGAAATAAACTTTTGGAAAACATTAAATAGACATTGTGCTTTGTGTTCATATATATATTTCGCGAAAACTGTGTTTGGATTAAAGTTTTAAAATCATTAAAAATATCGTATGTAAATAAACTAAATATATAAATAAATAACTAAAGCTGTGGTTTTTACGATCCTAGCGTGGAATTGAGTAACGGCAGAGTTTTACTTTCATTGTAAATTGTAGTTCTAAGCTTAAAATGGCGAATGGCAAGTGTTTTAAATGTAATTCTGAATGTGTTTTCAAGGAAAACAAATCGAATCTTTTTGGTTTTCCCTGCGGCCTATGGGAGGGAGTGATCTGTGAAAACTGCTCCAAAACTCAAGCTCAAGAGATACAAGTCATCCCAAGTCAATCAAGAACCTTAAATCATTTGTGCCTAGGTTGTGCTATTGAGTTTAAAAGGTTTCCCAAAACATTGAAATTAGTGGAAAGTTTGAAAAATGAGGTATCATTTCTTAAAATTAAGGTGTCTAAAGTAGAATCCGTACTTGAATCTAAGGCAAACCTAAATGAAATAAACCCTAAATTCATGTCAATTGAGGAAGATCTCAAGGTCCTTAATTACAAAATCGGCACTAGACCAACGTCCACACATGTCTCTGATAATGAATCAAATAGTCAACATCCTGACAATGTGAGGTCAGGCATGTTAGATACTGTCAAGCAGTTTCTTAGTGACCAGACAGAGTATATAGCAAAGAAGTTGGATTCTGTTGCAATTGTGAAAGATTAGGATATCATGCTTGGTGTTGTTTACTTTCCTCCCGATTCTCCAGCTTCGGAATATGAATGCCATTGTTAAAATGTGGAACTCTTCACTTTACTTGAGGAAGATTGTTCGGTGTACATAATGGGAGACTACAACCTACCAGGTCTATCCTTCCTAGAGAGTATTGATTTCAGCAGTAGAGCACACAAAAACAATGTAGCAGGTGAACAACTGACTGCCTCTATAGCATACAGTAATCTTAGTCAAACCAACAAAGTTCCTGACGCCAATAAAGGTTTTTTAGATCTAATTTTTAGTAATAATTGTAATGTGATTCCTGCTTATGCTTGTAATATATTACTTCCCTGTGATAGTCATCACCCTGCATTGTATTTTCAGCATTCTCTATGTGATATATTTATTCCTATGAATTTTAAAGAATCTATAATTTTAATGAATGTGATTATGCTAGTATTAATGATTATTTGATTAATATCAATTGGGACACTATTTTAAACTGTGAGGTAAGTTTAGCCGTTGAACGATTTTATTATATACTGAGTGATTGTTTAAATATGTATATTCTTAAAATATTAATAACAAATAATTTTAAATTCTCAAAATGGTTCTCAACCGAGCTTAGAGAATATACTAAAAAAAAGGAAAAAATGCATAAGCGCTACAAATCTAACAGCTCATTTGAAGAATATATTAAATTTTGTGACTTACGCACCAAATGTAAAGAGCTCTCGAAAAAATGTTACAAAAATTACATAAGGGAAACTGAGCAAGGTATTCATGATAATATCAAGGAATTTTGATCTTATGTTAGAGGCAAGAAAGAGCAAAGTGGCATCCCTAAAGGAACAAAGATCTAGAGTGAACAGGGAATTGTGGATGCTTTTGGCGATCATTTTGCTTCTGTCTATGCAAATGATGCAAATAATAATAATAATCTAAATCTTGTTCAGAGCGATCATCTGGCCGATATTAACATTTTTTCTTTTAGCGTAAACATTTCAGATGTTTTGGCAAGCCTGAACAGTTTAGATCTGGGCAAGGGACCGGGCCCTGGTGGATTAACACCAAGGTTTTTAAGGAACTGTTCTTTCTCACTGTCTAGACCACTCTGGCTAATCTTAAATAACTCCCTATCTAATGGAACTTTTCCTGAATGCTGGAAAACATATACATATACATATGTCCCCGTCTTCTAAAGTTCTGGTAAAAAAACTGTGTTTCTGATTATAGGCCAATATCAGCATTAACAAGCATAGCATTGAAAGTGTACAACTCATTAGAGATTTGGGTGTGTTTTTTGATAGCAAGCTTACGTTTGCTCAGCACATTGAAAGTTGCCGCAATAAAGCTCTCAAAATGCTAGGTTTTATAAAAAGAAACACAAAAGATTCCTCTAATATCAACACCATTAAAATTTTGTACACCTCATTGGTGAGACCATGCTTGGAAAATTGTACTAGTGCCTGGAGTCCATATTATGAAATTTATATTGATAAACTTGATTCAGTCCAAAGGAAATTTTTAAGATACATCGCTTAAAGCAATAGTAACATATTGCTGTAGAGAACATTAATTTTATAAATTTAGAAAATGAGCTAAGACTGAATAGTATAAGAAAACGAAGAGAATGTAACGACATCTTATTAGCTACAAAATTCTCAATGGAATAATTAATAGCCCTGGGGACTAAACTTTTTTTGAATTAAGGCAGCACCGAACTTATGGTGAAAAGTCACCTATCAATAGAATAATGAAAAATGGCAATAAATGTGGGGGTGATTTTTTCAATGGCGATAGAATCTTTTAAACATTATTTAAAATTCTCTTACTAGTATAATTGATATATCCATTCATAAATTTTACTATTTTAATAATGACCAACTTTAACGTTTTTCATTATCAAGTTTGTGATTAACTTAGTTTGTAGTTACCTACGTGCTTGTTATTTTGTAATATCTTATATTATATTTTATTTTATATTATATTTTATATTTTGTATAGATATTGGATTTAGTATATTACTGTACAAATGGGCCTGTATTTAGATCCCGTTTATGAATAAATAAATAATAAAGAAATAAATAAATTATATTCAAAATGATGCGCATATTTTCTTTTATCGTCACTGAATGGACAACTGATTTTTTAAATTTCTTCAATTGTGTGATACAATAGCTTTTAAACTGTGTTTCAATGAGTTTATTCACAAGGAAAATGGTCGATATTGAGTTTCTGCGTTAAATCATGATTGGATGTAAAAGTCTGGAGGAAAATGCTCGTTTTAGACAACTTGCTGAGCAAAAGCTTGCGAACTCTTATGACATCAAAGAGCTGTGTGGAGTGAATCCGAGGGTGCGCATAGTGGGCTTTACAGATGCTTATGATGAGGGCAACTTGCTTGCTGTTATAAAAAAATTGAACTCTGATATATTTTTTAATAATTCATCTCTCGTGGGAAGATGTAAAAAATAAATCAAGACAAGGTTTATCAACTGTAAAAAATTTTCTCGATTCATTTAAATTATCTTTAAACATAAAGAAAACCAAATATATTGCCTTTTCGATAAATGATGCAAATAGACCTAATTTTAGTAACATACAAATTGACGCTACAATAGATCCAATTTTAGAAGTCAGCAGCATTAAGTATCTTGGGATTTATGTAGATAAAAGGCTAAAATGGGATCAACATATAATATATTTAACTAAAAAAATTAGGGCGCTATTGCATAAATTTTACCTTCTTAGAGAATTCCTTTCTAGAAAACTACTAATCATGTTTTACAAAGCGTTAATAGAACCTTTGTTAAGGTATGGAATTCTATTCTGGGGTGGGGCTTGTGTGACAAATATCAAAATGCTTAAAGTCATTCAAAATTCAATAGTGATTCAATTTTAAGAAGGCCAAAATTATATTCCACCAGTTTACTCTACTCTGAAGAGATATGTGATATAAACACTCTTTATATATTGACAGGATGTACTTACATTCACAAAAACTTTAACAAACAAACTTTGGTAAGCCACAATCATCAGACCAGAAGTAAAATAAACAAACACATAGTTACACCGCAGTACAATAAAAGTCTAAGTATACATACAATCTTTTGTCTGGGTCCAAAGTTTTATAATTTGCTGCCAAGTGAAATAAAACAAATTAAACCTCTAAAAAAATTCACTAAACTAACAGTCAATTATATATTAAAAAACAGAAATAAGTTTTTCACACTTTAGTAATTAATATGTGTTGGGCATTTTATTTTATTTTTGTTTTAATTTTTTTTTTAAATAGACTTACGTATTCTTTAGTTTTTTCTATAATTTAATCAAGAAATAATCTGTTTAAATCGGGTCGTTCTTTTTCGGACAGGTAGGGAGTTTCTTCTTTATTTTGTTTATTTATTTTTATAAGTAAATCTAATTGTTCCTCTGTTTTGTCAGTGAGAGTGTATCATTATTGGAAAATGTTAGGGTATTTAGGTTAAGATAGAAACACTCACAGGTGTATGTACACCTAGGTGTCTTCTTTGTATAATTTAAGTTTAAAATTGTAATTACTGATGAATAAAATTGAATTGAAATTGAATCTTGTCATATTGTACAAATTAGTAAAACGAAAAAAAATTCAAATATTTTTCAGGCTATACTACAGTTGGATCGCCTCACATATGATCGAATTATGAGGGTCGGCAATGTATTTGTAGGTTATGATTCGTGTACTGTTTATGATGGAGTCCAAGTTTCGAGGTGCTATAACTGCAATGAATTTAATCATTCTTCAAAAAATTGCTCAAAGAACGTTTCTTGTCCGAGATGCAGCGAAGAGCACTGTTTAAATGAATGTACGTCAGATATCTTAAAATGCTCTAACTGTTGTAAATTGAATCGGGAAATAGCGACAACACTGTAAAATCAAACCATGCTGCTTGGGATGTTAGTAAATGCTTAGCATACCAGGCCGCGTGCTCTAAACTAAGAACGAATATCCTAAGCCAATAGCAATTATCGACTATTCCCATCTATAGTTCCTTATCACAGTTGCACGTGTCTGACTGTTCTAATATTAATGCGAATGATGCTAGAAAGAATATTTCAGTCTACTATCAGAACGTAAGAGGTCTTCGTAGTAAAACGCACGAATTTTTGCAGGGCGTCATGAGTTGTGATTTTGATTTGATTGCGATTACTGAAACTTGGCTCGACTTTTCAGTATGCAGTAGTGAACTGTTTTCAAATAATTTTTTGCGGCTTTGAATAAATCCAAAGGAGGAGGCGTTTTGTTGGCGGTGAATCGTAATTTTAATTGCACTATTTTAGACTTTCAAAACTATAATTTTAATTTTTCTCCTAATATAGATTTTTTAGGTATCAAAATGGCTTTTGCCCATTGTACGGATTTTGTATTCATCCTATATATTCCGCCTCCGGTTTTTGTCACTTTGGACTATATCTACGGTAAAAATATATACATTATGGGAGATTTTTAACTTACCAGATTATGAGGGTTTTTTAAGCGGATACTCTCAACGAAATAGTAACTGCATAAATTTGTTAAAATTTTTTATGGAATTCTTTAATCTCGAGCAGTATAACTTTATTAAAAATAACAATCAAAGGATTCTGGATCTTATTCTGACGAATAGCAACTCTAATTGTAACGTAGAGCGATCACTTGATATTCTTATCAAAGTAGATATTCACCATCCTGCTTTAATGATTTCCTTTAAAAGACCAAAGTCAAATAATTTTAAAAACTCTATAAACTTAAATATGAATAATCTATACAATTTTCGTAAAGCTGATTTCAACTTGCTTTATAACTCATTTCTTCAGCAGGACTGGTCCTTGCTGGAAAATCAGACAACGGTGGAAAATGCCTGTAATACTTTTTATAACTTAATATACTCCATATTTGACCTAGCAGTTCCCCGTTATCGCCATTCGTCAAATAGAAGATATCATCCTTGGTTCACTTCAGAAATTATTAAAAATATAAAAACTAAAGATAAATTGCATAAAAAGTACAAAAAATATGGCAGCATACAGGTTTTCGAAAGATTTCAGACTCTGAGCTCAAAAATCAAAACTGATATAAGTATAGCGTATAAAAAATATATTCATTTTTTAAGCAATCTTATTCAGTTTCTAACAATATCCAAATTTCAAATAATTCATTCTCGTGTAGTGATCAAAATATAAACATCTACAGTTAGTGAACGGGATATTATTTGTGCTATTAAAAAACTTAAACCTAAATACACTGCCGGACCAGACCTTATTCCAGCATTTTTGATACGTGACTGTCGATTTGTGTTAATAAAACCTCTTCAAATCCTATTTAACATGTGCATTGAACAACAGACATTACCAAATATATGGAAAAAGTCGAAAGTATGTCCAGTCTTTAAGAAGGGTGATAAATCAGACATTCAAAATATAGACCTGTTTCCATCATATGCAACTTCTCAAAAGTCTTTGAGTTCATATTGCACGACATCATTTTTCCGTTGATGCAAAATAAAATTGTTCCTGAATAGCATGGTTTCTTTAAAAATCGTTCCACAACTACCAACCTGGCCTTTATAACACAATACATTGCGGACTCGATTGATGAGGGTCTGCAATCTGATGTAATATATTTAGACTTCTCCAAAGCATTTGACAAGTTAAATCATGACTTGTTAACTAATAAACTTTCAAATATCGGATTTTCGGATTCCCTATTACGGCTCTTTACATGTTACCTTTCAAATCGCACACAATATGTGGCTATAAATGGTTTTCAATCGGAGAACTATATAGCATGTTCGGGGGTACCGCATGGGTTCCGTTTTAGGACCCTTGCTGTTTAACATTTTTATTAACGACATTGGTGATTCTCTGGATATTGGTTATTTACTCTACGCTGATGACATCAAATTGTTCGCTAAAATTAAGTCTATGGAGGACTGCTTAAAAATCCAACAAAATTTACAGCATATTATTGACTGGTGCCAGGGAAAGTGTCTACAGCTAAATATTGGAAAATGCAAGGTTATGTCGTTTACTACAAAGTCAGAACCGATTATTTTTAACTATAACTGCAATGGTGAAATTGTAGGCCGATCCAAGGAGTTCTGTGATCTGGGAGTTACATTCGATCAAAAATTATCATTTACCTCACATTACAGCGCTATTAGGTCAGATTCTTCTAAAATGTTAGGGTTTATAGTTCGTACTACTAAAGAGTTTAGCCAAGTGGAAGCCATAAAGCTGCTGTACTATAGTTATGTCCGATCTAAACTTGAATATGCGGCAGTTGTATGGTCTCCCTGATATAATATACATGTGTCTGGTATTGAAAGTATACAGCGAAAATTTGTAAAATATCTAAGCTTTAAACAAGACGGTCGCTATCCAGCTCAAGGATGTCCACAAGAAGAGCTTTTAGATAAATTTTCACTGACGAACTAAAAAACCAGACGAGATAACCTGCAAATGATATTTTTGTATAAGCTATTAAATAATAAGATAAACTGCCCCTGTTTACTTTCTAAAATAAATTTCAACGTGCCTCGTTTAAGTTCACGCACAAGCAGTGCTTGCATCTTAAAATTTTCGCCTATTTATACAATGTGCGATAACTTCAACAAAAAAACTAATTTGGATCTTTTTTCTGATAGTTTACAATCATATAGGAAAAATTTACGACGCTAAACCGTTTTGCTAATTTAAATCTTATTCAAATATCAGAATTTGGAAAATAATTACTGTTATTATTAGTTATAAGCTTCTTTTTATGTGTAAAATGTAATTTTTTAGTAGGCTTGAATATGTAGTTTTTCACTGTCTTGTAATTGGGATCATCCTGTAAGACAGTTAACTGTAAATAAATAAATAAATAAATATCAGTACTCGCGCATAATGAATTTTTTATATTATAAAATACAGAAAACGTTGCATTTTTTTCTCCTAAAAATCGTAATTTTTGTTTCTTTTGTTTGTAAGTTCCACTACTTAAGACCGGATGCAAGAAGTTCTGATTGTTGCTGCAGTGTGGCTCACCAGAACTGAAACCTGAAAAAAAAGTGGGATCGATAGTTCTTTTGAGCTGCTTAATGATACGTTGTTTTCGCCATTATCTCCGAAAACAATATCTTTTCAATCTAAAGGTGTAGTAGGTACTAGTAAGTCTGCATTTTGAGGAACGGGTTGTATGGCAGAAGGTAAATTTGTATATTCGATTTTTTGCTTGTCTTTTTTGGAGTAAACCTCAGTCTTTGTCATTCAAAAATAACAGTCGTTTACGTGATCGGTCGGGTCAAATCAGTTCGACCGCATACCTTTTCTCTTTCATTTCATCCACTGCACCAATAATATGCTACAGCTAACAACACACAATGGGGATGCCATTGCTTGCCTTAATCTCCAATTAAAACACCGAAATATAGAAAATACGATTTTTTTCATTATCAGAAAACGGTCTTTACAAGAAATTTTCCACATATGTAAAGAATTTGTCAGGAGAAGTTTTGCAAATGTACCGCCTTTGGCTTGACATTTTCTTTGTTATGAGTTAAATTACAATTGAAATAACTTTCTTAACAACTCACAACCACTTCTAAGATCAAAAGAAGAATGAATGTATGACCTTTCATAAAATTTATTACCTGCCTTTAGCGTGGACTATGACCGAAACAGAAATGAAAAAAGTTGAGGCCTTTGAAATGTGGACATACAGGAGTATTCTAAGACTATCATGGTCAGACATATCACTGTCGAAGTTGGAATACCTTGGATATTTTATGAGGCACAGTAAATATCGGATACTCTAGGTAATAAATCAAAGAAAGATAGACAGCAGGAGGGAACCCGGGAGAAGAGGACACTTGTGACTCCGGAACTTAAGCCAATGGTTCGGACTGTCATCTCAATTGTTTAGGTCTACCGCTAACAAAATCAGAATGATAGTTGTTAATAGCCCACGATCGTATCGGACAGGGTACATGAAGAAGTATTAACAAATATAATAGATGATGCAACACTTCTATTCGTATTTTCCTTACCCAAAAAATATTACATATTCTATACCCACTTAATGTCACAGCATTCATATATTATATATATAGTTTAGATTAATAATTATAACAGTGATTTTAATTCACTGTGTAACTATTGTAATTGGGCTTCTCCGTTGATATTGAAAAATAAAAAATTAATTCCTTTCTTCAGGCATATCGGCAGGGTCTATTTTTTTATGGTGGGCTCTAGGCCCTTAACCAATATGGAGTGCCTCAGGAATCATTCTAAAACTAAATTGATTTTAATACCGTTTAATAACCATTCTCTTCCCTCTCTCAAGAAATTAATGTCAAATATCTAAATAAGAAAATAATTAAATATGTCTAATAATCTGAAAATAGTTTAAGGAAATTTAAACAAAAAACCATTCATTTTTGTTCTCTTTTCTATTTACATTTGCAGGTGGAATAAGATGTTTGTTTGCTGTGCGTGGGGTCCTTCCGACTATGGGCCGCTAGGTCTTGGTCATTCATCACTTAACTAAACTGTTTTTATTCAATAACAGACCTTGAAATATGTGGTTGTTTAACGTTACACCAACGTCATAACAATGATACTATCACCCCGGTCTAGAATATGTCCTATAATGTGGCAAGGGCAATGATCAATTTTATGTCATTGGGAAAGTACTACGTTTGGTAAAGATTTTTATTTATTTTATTTCTTCTAAAAACATCTCTTTAATTAGCCTGATAAGCAAGTTGTTTGATTACTTGTATGACCTTTCGTTGTAACAAAATGGTGCTGTAAGTAAGATAATATATAAGACTGAATAAGTGCGTGAGATGTCTCATTAAGTTCATTAATACATAAATATTTGACGATAGTTTCTTTACTATGTTATCTATGTGTGAAAGCCAGCTGAACTTTAACTTTATATTAAACCAGAACTCTAAAAAATCTCACTTTGGTCTAAATTACCGCGAGTGAGTCTTAAGTAAGCACACTGAATTTACAGCATATTCCCCAGCGAACTTCGTTTTCAGTGCACAGGTACATAAACCCTGTACAAACACCTTAGAAAACCTGTCAAGTAAACCTTTTCTCTGTAAAATTAGTTCAGATTGTTAGAGAATTAGGAACTTTTTCTTGCCGTCTTCTACCGCAGGTTGGCGATCATTCTGGCTATTTGTATCTTGGAGACAGCTGCACGAAAAAGAGATCTAGTAATTTTGCCGTACCATTTCCTAAGGTTTTTAAGCCACGATGTGCGTCTTCGACAAGTAAAACAGTGTCATCGCGTATCGGATATTACTTATTGATACTCCGTTTATACAAATTCCTCTTTCTTCATCAGTCAGGGCCTCCGACAGAATATGTTCGGAATAAATATTAAAATGCCACTTGTTCGGTTAGGTTATCTCCTATTTGAACAGAAGCGCTCTGATTCTAATATAGATTAGCTATAATTCTTGTATCGCGTTGATCCAAACCTACATTCTGCAATATCTCCATCGGTTTTGTATGTTGGACTTTATCAAAAGCCTTCTCATAATCTATGAAGCATATATACACTGACTTATTCATGTCCAGACAACGCTGGGCCAGAACTTGCGTACTAAAAAGACCTTCTCTTGTTCCAAGACCATTCCTAAACCCGGACTGCGTGTCAGAAAGGGTTTCTTTACAATGTTTATAAATTCTGTTGTGAATGCCCGTGAGGAACAGCTTTAGTATATGGCTCATTAGACTTATAGTGCGGTATTCTGCGCAAGTTTTTGCGTAGGGTTTTTTTGGCAGAACAATGAATGTCGATCTTAACCAATCCTTTGGAATGTCTCCAGAATTATAGATATCATTAAACAACTCTGTGAGAATTCTGGCGCTATCTTCTTCAACCAATTTGAGGAGATCTACATAAATTTGATCTGGTCTTCCAGCCTTGTCGGTCTTCGCCTGTCTTATGGTCTCTAATACCTCCTCTGTCAAGTTTGGTGGACCTGTATCTGCGGTTTGAAATGCATGTTGGTTCAATTTGTTATCATTGAAAAGATCCCGGACATACGTTTTCCGTGTAGTCAGAATCTCTTTTATGCCTGTTATGACTCGACCATCTTCACTACATAATATTCGATTGTGCCGTTTATTTGTTCCCATACTCTTTTTGATCTTCTTATGGAGGTTAAATAAGTCATGTTTTTTCTGTAGATCCTCAATTTCCTGACATTCATCATTAAGCCATTTTTATTTTGGCTCTTTGATTTTACGGCATATCTCACGATGGAGTGTTTTGTACATGTTTTCATTTACTGATTTGTGTCTTCTGTGTTGTTCCATAAGATCCAAAATTTCGTCTGTCATCCATTCTTGTTTTTTCTGTCTGTTCTTGGTAATGGAGATGTGTTGCTCAGCTACTTCTGTTATCGCATCCTTCACAGTTGTCCATGCGGTGTTAATGTTTTCTGGAAGATTGTTCTCGTGTATGTTATTCAGATTTTCTTTAGATGGTCTTGTGTTTGAACTCTTGTGGTAGGTTCTCCGATTTTCGAAGTATCATATTGTTTTATTCGTTTGCTCTGAGTTTTCTTTAGTTTGAGTTTCATCAATCCGACAACCGGGTTATGATCGGAGTTTATATCAGCGCTGTGATAAGTCTTGACTGAGATGAAGCAGTCAATTTGGTTTCGAACTATATGGTTGGGTGTATCACGATGTGATCTCCGTACATATAGTCGTCTAGGAGGCAGTTTAAAGAAGGTGTTCGTAATAATCAGCTTATAATCTTGACAAAATTTCAGCCTTTCCTGATTTTCCTTGCCCTAACTTTGCATTAAAATCTCCAATGACTATGTTGATCTCATGTTTTTAAGAGATGTCATAACATTTTCAATGTCGGCATAAAACTTTTCAATATCATCTTAGTCTGCGTCTGCATTAGGGGCATATACCTGCATAATGTTGGTGTTTATGGGGTTATTCCGCAATTGTAGCAAAGCGACTCTGTCTGATATTGGTAGAAAGCTGAAGATACTCTTCTTGATGGTATTCCAGATTAAAAAGGCTTATAGTCTTGTAGAATATTGTGTGGGTGGGAGTTGTTTTCTGCCCCGAACCAAGCCATCGTGTTTCACTGATTCCTAAGACTTTGATGTTCAATCTCTTCATTTCCTGGACGGCGTTTGCGAATTTTCCTGCCTCAAATAAGCTTCTCACATCCCATGTAGCAATCCTGATGGCTAACCCGGAGATTCTTCGCACCCCCGACTATTTAAAGCCTGCCGGGGACTAGGGGCCATTTTACTTTCGTTTTCAGCGATAATGATTAGACAAGGAATAGCTAATACCACCGTATTAGCTATTCCGTTGCCTTCCTTATCGCAGTGTCGTGACCGTACCGTTGTTTCAACTCCACTCACGAGTATAGTTACGCATATTGATCGTGTATAAGCGTCTTCGATCGTTCACAACCTACTAAAATTAAGAAAACTATGTTAACGTTATTTTAAATTGCTAATTTTATCGTAATAAATAACAGTCACGCGTGATCGAACACGACCAAGCGTTACCGACCGGTTTGAAATTGAAAAATGTTAATTTTTAGCCGATGCAAGACGCTTGTCATATCAACCGTGTGCTCCCGATCGTATTTCACAATATGTCAATTGAACATTTGTTGTTTTTAATATTTTAAAGTAACGTAAATATAAATATGAATAATGCAACAAATCAAACAGCAAGTTGTTTGTAACTGCTATTTTCGTTATAATTTATACTTTGGTTTTAAAGTTTGATTGACAATGTCAAAACATGCAAATATTAAGTGCAGTGTGCCTACCAATTTTAAAGCAAGCATTTTTGGTCGACATCTCTCAATTGTACACGATTTTAGCCGTTTCTGTGTTACTGCCACCTTCTTCCCAAACCAACGTGAGACCGCGAGATTGGTTGCAGTGCGAGAACGAAATGTTGCATTCACTAACGTGTTAAGTGGGGCCATATTAATGACAAATGTTTGTTCAGATCATACATAATTATTGTTCAGATCATACATAATTATTATTCATCTTCAATAGATTGGGAAGAAGCCCTTTAGTTATTACCAGATTTAGTTCCCGCATTGAAAATTCTCCCGTACCGGCTGTTCCGCGTTGGTTTGAGTCCACTTTAACTTAGGGGATTCCCGTTCGTTTCTGCCCAAAGTTTATATGTAAGGATATACTTAAACGGAGAAAACGTTTAATTCAGGTATTTTTTTTTAGTATGAACACTACAAAAAAATGACGCCTTATAAGAAATTAAAATTAAAAATTTATTCTCCTTAAAATTTATTTTATTTGGTTCATAATTCAATATCCGTTAGAACGGATTATATTTGTCTGTAGCATATAAAATATCTAAAGCTTTCATGAAAGCTCGATAATCAACCTCATCTCGCATTCCTCTTTCAAAGCCGAAACATTTACAAATGACATCAAATTCGTTATTTGAAATCAAGTTGTTCATTCCTCGGAGAGTGAGCGCCTTTAAGAAGTGAGTTCTCGATACTGTACCACAGTTGGTCTTGTCAAAGTCCTGAAACAAAATAATATAATTAAAACTTGAAGCTTAGATATTCTTTGAGATGTTTAAAAGATAATGAAACTATATAAAGGAACTACGCTGTACAAAATAACTTGGGAATTATTTTATATTAGTAGTTTTCCACGGATGAATTATTACTTCTAAAATAAACGAGTTCCGAGAGGTCTAAGCAGATTTTTTATACTTGACCTGTGCTCACCGAACCGTTTTCATGTGTGAAGTAGACCGTAGCCCGTATCTCTATTAATTTTATGCATATTCAAAAATTCAACAAAATTCTCTAGTTTTCAGTTCGAATCCCAAGTCCGGCGTAACAACTGCTGGTTTATGATGTGTCATTCGGTGTTAAATGCGGAAATTAAGATTACCATATGGAAGATACGCAGACTAGAAGAAAAATCTTATAAATAATATCGGTAGCATGTAAGATTACGAATGAAACTGATCTAAAAATGTTTAAGAAAGCAAATAAGCAAAAAACTTATGGAAGAATATTTGAGATCACCAAAAATACGAACATCACCAAATTACAAAATCTAAAGTCTAATAAACAAGACTTCTTTCCGACCGTACAAGAAACATTTATAGTTAATTATACAGGTTCGGATCACCACCAGAGGTCTGTACAATATTTGCACTAGCCCAAATTTTGTAATCACGCTAAGAAATGCCGAAATCCCAATTACCACTATAATCAAAGACATGGAATGTTGTATAAGCAGATTGGAGGTTTCTGAAAAGGAGAAAAACGACATCAGAGCCTCAACAATTATAACTACTAACTTATGTAACAATATAGTTCGGAATAAAAAACCTAACAATATAATTAAACAGTATCAACATACGCAAAAATACCTTAAAGACCACCCTAACTTAATAAAAGACTCATAAAAAAGGTGTTGAGCTACGACCTGTTGTCAGTTGTATTGTCGAACCAAGACGGCAATGTTGTAGCTGGTTCATGATATACTTTCCATGTTGACATCGTCATTCCACTAGAATATTAAAAAGTCTTTCGAGTTCGATTCTCCAGTTCAGTTACATTACCACCTGATTACATTTTAATATCTAGATGTTGTATCGTTTACGCATATACGTCATGTATTAAAGCCTACACCGACATTCCAAAAGACCTATTTTTAAGGATGGTAGCGTTTTGTTTTGAGAGTAGCTACTTTTTATTTAATGACCAATTTTATTCTCAAGTAGAGGGCAGTGTCATGGGCAATCCTTCCAGCACATCTATTGCTGACATTGTGATTCTTCATATAGATTTTGACATTTCACTTTACTGGAGGTTCCGGTAGGTCGTTTTAGCGATATTTTATATGTATTTAATAGCTTTCACCCCAAAATACAGTTCACACTTGAAGTATAATAGAATAAACAAATTCCTTTTTTTAGGAATATGGTATACAGGTGGGATGGTGGCACGCTTACATCGAATTGGTATATGAAGCCTACGAGCTCTGGCATTTACTTAATTTTAACTGTGATCATCCACTAGCTTATAAAATACCCGTAATGAATAATTTATTACATAGATCCTTTACATTTTCTAACAAATCATTTCATTCTGATAATTTAATAAAAACTTTGTAATAGAATTACTAAGAAATTTAAAAATGAAAAATTCAAATAAAAATACAGGTGAATATAACCTTGAGGCGATGCCCAGATACTACAAATTTCCATTCATTCTCGAACTTTTAAACAAACTGGGGTACAAAATGGTCAGCTTGCTTTTTGCAATATAAAAACAGTTAATAGTTTATTTTTAAAATTAAAATACAGATTACCAGAGGGGAAAGACTCAGAACTGGTTTATGGCATACCTCGTTCGCAATGTACAAGTACATTTTATATTGGTCGAACAAAGCAATATTTGTCTGAAAGAGTCAAACAGCATCATATTGACTACAAGAAAATAAATAGGTCTGAATCAACAGCGCTCAGTAGCCATTGTTTCTTCTCAGGTCACAGTTTTGCCTTTGAGAATATTGTTGTATTTGACAGAGAGTCGAACCGATACAAAAGAAATATTAGCCAAATGATATACATCAATATAAATGACAGTAAATTTTAGAACCGACACCTGCAATTTAAGCAATATTTATTCAGATATTTTACACAAATTTAAAAAAAATTACTACCTGCGTCATAGAAAACGTTGTAGCATTAACATAATATATAAAATAGTAAAAAATAAAATAAAAGATAATATTCAAATATGGATAAGAAACATAAATATTGCAATCCCTAGAATGTAATTTTGTCGAAATTTGTTTGCTGTATATTAAAATTGTATGTTTCTTATTTATCATTTTAATCCTAATCATGACCTAATATCTTTATTATCTTTACTGGTGCTAAATTCCCATATCGTACCGACACCTGACCCGAGATTCAAAATTTGCATTATTTAGATGAATATATTAAGGACAAAGATATCAGTCGTCAAAAATCCTGTTTTGGTATGGATCCTTTGTGGCTTGTCTCAATAAAGTAAACGGATCGTTGGGAAGAATATAATTTTGGTTTTGATTACGTAGTCCTGAATGCCACTATACTTCACACTTATTATAAAAGACTTTAATCAGTATTTCGAATCTGGTCTTTTTAAATACTTTTATTGGCAGCTTCTTTGACAAAATCTTATCAGTCAGTCAATACAGTTTAGACATGTTAAAACAAAGTTTAATAACATTTGTGGGAAAACTATGCTAGCAATATGCAGAATCCTTAAATTATCATAAATTATTAACTTTCGAAGTTTTACAAAATTTTATGTTTGCAATAGATAATAGAATTAAGTTTTTCTTTTATTTGTTTTTGGTACTCTCCTCCGATTTTCATGTTGCTTAGAAAAAATGTTATCACGGAAAACTTCGTCAAATGTGCTAGGTTGTGTTTTAGTTTCCGCTTGTCGTTTTCTTTATCGGCAGTTTTGCCAAAATTCTAGATGCTTGTTCTAGTATATATTAGTCAACCAGTTTCTTTTTCTCAAAAGTTTCAAGCTTAGGTATGACGTCATAGAAATGTGAAGCTTTTATTATCCAGCATATTGTAAAATAAAAAAGGAATGCCTAAACAAAGGGGAAAATTAAACATTAATAATCTGAGAAGTTAAAATGTTGAATTACAACATTTTTACCACACACAAAATATAATTCCAATAATTTTTTATATAATCATATAAAAATTATACATAATAACATAATAGTGCATAATAGTAAAATTATTACCCTTAAAACAGATGATAAATTCATTTGCAAGTCCGGCTTTTTAGATAATTTCTGCATAGCCACTCCTAGAAGAAGTCGTTCGTCAAAGTTTAAGAAATTCTTTTCACAATCTTTTGTTGGCACGTGCTGAACAGGTACAATAAGAGGTGCCCTCTCAAAGCAGGACTGAGTAAATGCTTCTTCTACAACATTGGCAAATTGACGATAGTCGACACACTCTTGACGAAGAGGGGAAGCAAACCTGAAACATGGAAACAATTATTTAAACAAGTTTTAAAACCGGGTGTAACACACAAATACAGTTGGTTTTACCCAATTTTTTGTGGGGGGGGGATACTGTATCCATTCGACTGGTTAAATTCATTTATAGGTAAGCCTAATCTCTGCATTGTATTTCTAAACAAGTAGATGCTTCTGGTATGACCCAAGAAGTTAGTTTATTTATATCTGATGAACTGTATTCGTTTTTCTTCCGAATAAGTGTTTCAAAGAATTTGTTAATACTAAATTTCTACTACCTCTGAAATATTGATAGTAATTAATAATTATAAATAAGCTATAATACCTAACGTCCGCTTAAAGTACTTATAGCAAAACCCAAGATAGTTTCAGTTAATGTATTTAGACCCTAAGAGACAAAATAGATAGAAAATTATATAATAATATAACAATACATACAAAGCAAGAAATAAAACTACTTATAGTGCTCTTCCCTTAGGATTTTTTATTTACCTAAACATGTTGGTGAGATGACAAAGGAAAGAAATCGTGAGTTTTTGCATAGCACAACGTATACCAAATTGTAGGTCTTTGAACTAATACTAATAGAATGGTTAAAAACTGATATTCAACGATGCATATGTAGAATTTGCGCGAACCGGCCAAATAGAATTTTTTATTTTTTTAAACATAATTTTTTATTCTCTTCGAAATGGCACTAAACAATATTTATAAAATAAAAAAATTATATTTAATTTTTTAATTAAAAAATAATACAAAATTCGTTTTTTTTTATATTATATATATTTATTTTTATCATTAAATGTAGAGAAAAAAGCTGTTATACTATAAAGGAAAGCCAAATTGTTACAAAAGCTTTAAAAAGGAATTAATATTAAAATAATTTTATTTTTGATGAAATAAATTATGTTTCATATTTAAACAACTAACGATAAATCTTTTTATTTGAAAACGAAATAAAATTTATTTTATTAAAAAAAATATTAATTCATTTTTTTTTTTGTTTAAAAATGAGCTTTTGTAACTATTTGGCTTTCCTTTTGAGATTAAAAATAAATATTTAAAACATAAAAAAGCAAAGTTTGTGATAATTGGTATTTTTTAATAAACTAATTAAACAAAATTCCCTACTTAAAAAACGATGTTTTGTTGCATTTTGAAGGGAATAAAAAGACGCCGGGAAATTCTAGAGCTGCAAGATAAAACAAACAACAACCAGCGATATAATAAAATATCTAGAAGAAAAATTTAACGTTTTTGAAAAAACCTTTGATTACTATGAAAAATTTGGCTCAAGAAAACATGGAATTAAAACGGATTAGGGCTAGCATGGTAAATAGAACTGAGTTACTAGAACATGAAGTAAAAAAAAATTGGTACAAAATTAAAAGAAAACGGAAACCAAAAAAGATTTTTTTTCTTGGGATTATAAGACTGCTGTCACATAAATCGATTGTGTACAAGCGTCTTCGATCGTCTACAACCTACCAAAAACAAAGCAAATTATGTCAAAATTGTTTCAAATTGTAATCTCACATAGTATCAATCACGCGAGATAGAGCACGATCAAGCGTTACCGACCGATTTAAAAAATGTTTGTTTTTAGTCGACGCTCGACGGTTGTCATAACAACCGTTGGTTCTCGGTTATATTTGATTGTCAATTGCACATTTCGGTATAAAAAATCAAACAGTACGTTGTTCGTAACTGCTATTTTCATTATTTTTTATATTTTGGCTTCGAAATTCCGATGTGAAAATTGGCAAATATTAAATTGGTGGCATCCGGTGCCACTATAGACATAATAGGTTAATGGACTGAGCTTTTCGATGCTTCATTGACTCCAGCGCCGCGCGAGAAAGATGGAGCTATTTAAATCAGAAATTTATCTCTCTCGCAATTAATGGCATATGTGCCAGTCCATATAACCTACCATGGTATTGTTGTTCACACTTTTTACAAGGCCCGATTAACGACTTATGAGGCATGGGACTTTAACTATGTAGAAACCCCTGGACTGTGCGAGGATCTGCAAAAATAACTGATATCTAAAAAACAGTCTTCAGGTTTGCACGTTGATGGGGCCCTAAGAATTTAAGTCTTTTAGAATTTGGGCCTTTTGGGCTGCTGACGGTTTTGCCAGGCCGCCCTCTATAATGAAAACATGTCTTCCGTCTTGTACCTCCTCGGTAAGCTGCATTCTCCCTTTACCTTGCTTCGCGGGACCTCCAATTCTCGCGTCTACGATGGGGCCCGGGGCTATAGCCTCTATTGCACCACTCTTAATCCAGGTCTGACTTTTTTAGCACGAATATTTAGTCCACACCACTTGTTTGTATGCCATCGATCACGATTGAAGACAATTTTGTGTGACTGCCACCTAATACAGACAATTCTCATGATAATGAAAACTTACCAAATTCAGTAATTTTTTGTTTCAAAGGGCCAGGTAATTACAAAATAATCGATTTAAGTTTATCTAGTGTCAAAATGGTAATGTATATTCTCAAAACTAATTCAAATAACTAATTTAACGGGATAACAACCTATATATGAACGTAATACAATACAATGAATTTAACAAAATAAACAAAGAGGTTAATGAATTAACTATAGATCTTTTAACATTAAGATGGAGCAATTGGAAATGTGCTAAAAAAATACAAATTCATCTAATTATTATTACCGAAACATGGGAAGATCAGGTGAAGAAAATGTCTTTAATCTATCAGGCTATAATGCTAATTTCATAAGAGAAAACCAGGTGGTGAAGTACGTATAATTCTGACGATTCTTTTGCACTGAAAAAAAAAAACAAATAAACACCTCCTCTAAGTTACGATGCACTCTATCTCTACAAAACTTCGAAAACCTCTTAAATTATACATCAAAGTAGAAAATAGAAATATTGTGATTGGAATTCAATTCCAATCACAATATTTTCAATTTGGAATTACTCGAAACTGGTAATATCATCTAGTCATATTATACCTATAGATATTATTGTGTAAATCAATCAATCTACACATGGACTTATAATAACTCCAAGAGTCTTATTGATCATTTTTGACAAATTTTTATAACCAAATAATAAAAATGCCCTTAATTGACCACTCGTTTAGTGATCACAGATTTTAAGTTTAAGGTGATCCAAAAAATAGTTCCAGAAAGAGTTTAAAAATGATGTTTTTCAAAATGCCTCAAATTGTCAACCAGTATCTGTAATTCCCGTTTTTGCAAAGATAATGGAGATTAGTGGTAATGAACAGCTTCAATCATTCTTAAATAATCTAGTTGTTTGTGAAGGTCAGTACGGTTTGAAAGGTAAGTCATGTGTGAGTTATAATGCTTAACATGTGAAAAGGATCTTCTTGCCTCGGTCTCTCCTAATCGTGTTTTCGGTAATTTGCACTAGTTCATTACCCATTCAAATACTTACACATCCATAAGAGTTTCCACTTCATTGCAACTTAGTTCAAATCCACATGTCAGAAGAGCTCTGTGGAAGTTTATTCGGCTTATCACTTGTTCATTGCATCTAAAAACAGGAGGAAATCGTAAAAAATTATTACGTTATTTCAATTTAAAATCGTTATTGTGTGTTTTCCAGTATAAATAGTAGCTACTGATATTAATTTGTCACTTTTGGATATATATTTGTAATTAATTGTTAATAAAATGTGCAAAGAGAACAAAATTAAAGTTCTCAATTCGATTTATGTTCGTTACTGTAGTATTTCACAACTGTAAAAATTACGACTAGTTCTATTTTTTATTTCTACAGTGTCCATAATATTATTAGGAGGGCACATTTTAATTATCTAAAAACTAGAAGGAAAAACGATTTATGAAGAGTAAATGTCAATTCTAAAAATTTAAATAATTTTTTTAAAAATTTTTAGATTTCGATTTGAAACCAACATCAGTTTTTTATCAATTGATGGCTTTTTGCACTTACTGGACTTGAGAATGAACTTTACTATCTCTTATGAAAGACTAGCAAACCACTACTTCAGGAAGTTTGCCGTCGCTACAGAGAAGCCGCGCATATTCAAAATAAAAGTGGTGTTTTTCGGTTGTTATAAAAGTTTGTAAAGAAGCGTTTTTGATCAAATTCTGGATTTTAAATGCATATAATTAAAATTATTAAATATCATTATTATTATTATTTTTTTTTCAATATCTAATCCCGGAAATCCGGGATTTTTAATTTTTGGCGAAGTTATTGAACATTGAGTGACAAGTCTGTTAAATGCACGTAAGTTGTTTATATTTTTTATTGGCCAATGAAGATAAATAATATTGTCAAGGGTAAAATACATATAACAAATTATTTTAAGTAAATTCATTATTTTGTGCGTTTTAGTGCGTTACTCACAAAAGCGTGTTTTCAAGTTTCTTTTTGGGAATAATTTATTATCAGAAAAAAAAGAAGCAAATATGACACTGTGAAATCTGTCAATGTATGTACTCATGATTATTAGGTATACCAAACAATAAACATTTACCGAGTTCCTGAGGAAATTATTATACATACACAAAAAAGCTGCTTTTTTTGTAGAAAAACATTTTTTAACAATTTAATAAAACTAAACAGGTGGCTGGAAATAAACGAGTAATAAAAATTATTAATAGTAAGTATAGAATATTTTTAATATTTAAGAAACAATAATGATGGGTTGAGAATTTAACAACCATAAATTACAACGAGCCAACTGCTCTTCCAGAAATTGAGGTTCCAACTATGACCTACAAGCACAAATCAACACGACTCTTAAAGTAATTTAACTAATAATGTTTACCTATCGAAATCGGTCATGAATTCTAGTACGCGTATCCTCTCTCTGACTACTTTGCCCTTAATTTTTGCCAAGATTTGTACAATATCTTTCTCTTGTCTGGTTGGAGGCTTTTTGGGTGGTTCCGCATTTAGCCGCTTCATGTCCTCAAGGAACCCAACGTACTAAAAAAGATAGTTAACATTTTATCTATGCTTAGCTGCGTTGTAATAATGGAGATTTAATAAAGAACTTTTATTACATTTATTAATGTTAAATAAATTGACACCATCTATAAGATTGCCAAAAAAGATATTAAGAACCAAGATAATATATAAGTATGAGGTAAACCTGGGTGGTATCTATACCCTTCAGGAATACGTTACATTAAGACATACAAATTATAGAAGGATGAGAAGTCGAAGTAGATAATGCCTAATATGGCTCTTAACTCTAATATATCTGCATACATATGCTACAGATCTAAAATTGAATAATACGATACCAAGCATTTCAATCTATTTGATTGAAACGGCATAGAAGATCGCAAATTAAATAATGTTTTTAACAGATTTATGTGCCATACAACAGCATTTGAATTCAGTAAAAAGTACCTGTAGAATGAAGTAACTTCAAGTTGGATCTTATTCAATGTACTGTTTTTTAATGTACTCTGAAACTAGCTATTGTCATCTGAATGGCTAACAATTACTCTATAACATTTGTTTTACTGAAACCATACTATTGATGAAATTTAATATGCCTAACGAAAGAAAAAGCTTAATTTACTAATGGGTATAGACATAAACAAACATATAAATAACAACACATTAATCACATTATTAAATGATCAATTGGACCTATATAGTTCCCCGTTGTTAACAAACGTCCTCTTCTTACACTCAGGGGCGAAAACCTGGTGTGGGGAGTGTTATTTCAGAAAACCGTGTTTTTCGACCTTTCGGCGGACATATCTCGGAAACTATTAGAGATAGGACATTGACTTTGATATGTATCTTTAGAGGAGACGTGGATTTCGAGACCTGTTTGAACCACGTTTGATCCCGAAGATATGGTCCCGCAAAGTTGACCAAAAAAGTCAACTTCGATGTAATATGGTTGAGGTCGCAATTCTAATAAAACTGTGTGGAACGATGGCTCTTCCGGTCTTATAGAACCAGAACCCTATTGATTTCGGTTGGGTTTCGATTTCATTTGATGATTTTACGAATTTTTTTGTTCGAAGATTAAAAAGAAAACGGAAATTTTTTAAGAAAAACTGAAATTTTTCGAAAAATCAAAAAAAAAATTTTTTAGACACTTTTTCTTTTTTGTATAAAAAAGTAGGCATTTGCTCAGAAAACTAATTACGGCACGGGAGAGTGCTTAAAAAGCTACACAAAATGGACCTTTTAGGAAGGGTCTTTGATTATATACAGAGGGTGCACTAACTTTGGCTACAAAAAACTCTAATAACATTTCCCTTTAACTACTCAGCAAGTGGGTGAAAATTCGATTTAAAGAAGAAATTGCACATATTGGTCAAAAATCGATTGGTACCGATCCATCTACGACACCAAATGATAGGTGGCCTGGGCCTAGGATGTACATAAAATTTACAAAGATATTTGACATGTCAGTTTATATTTCTCTGATATTTTTATTGCTTCGATTTATATTTGTGCTAAAGAGTGGTTTCATGATTTGTATTTTAAACTTACGAGTTTCAGTATATGTGAGTATATGTGAATTTTCATTGTGTTCAGAGAAATCTCTTGTGAGAAGAGAATTATGTTTTTCAACCAGAATTTTCCAGAGTTATTGAAATATCAAAGAAAATATTAATGTGGTTCAAGGTACGCTCAACGACGTTGTATTTTAACAATTTGATGATTATTTATTGTGTTTTGAACCGTTTTTATTTGATTAATAGGTGTAAATTTGGATAAGGTCTTCCGAAGAAGTTATCGACTTTTGAAATTCTTATTTTCGTTACTGATTTAGTCAATGTTTGAACTGTACTATTAAATTTTGTATACTCGTTATCGGAGTGGGTAGATTTTCGAGCTTTTTGCTCTTTTTATTTTCAATTTTGTATCTACTTTCACCGATTATTTGTGAAAAATCTTATAATCGTGCATGTATTATGAGGGGTACACATAATTAGCTTTTCAAAGTATTTTCTTATAATGTCTGATCAGATGTACCTATTCGACTGACTAAATTAGGTAGCTTCAAACACAGATATATACAGGGTGTTACAAATGTGAGGTACGAGCATTGGAATCTCGGAAACCGTAAGAGGTACAAGGACGGTTAAACTAGGGCAAAGTTGCGCAATTTGATGTTGGATAATAATTAGTTGGAAAATTTCAACTATTTCGGGGATATCCGTAAATAAACCGGAAATTACAAAATAAATTTTACATCTTTATAGATATATATTATATATTTCCTTATCTACAAGATGGCGTTTAGATAAAAAAATTAGCGTTATACATAAAATGGACGGTTTAGGAAAGCTCCTGGAATATATACAGGAGTTTCAATTACGAGATGAAGTTTGCAAAAAACTGTTTATTTTCCTTAACTTTTAAACTGTTTCATTTAGTAATTAAATTATTAGTAATTAAAAAAAAATATTTTCCAAATAAACTCTGAACTGCATAAAATTTTTAGGTACGGGTTTCACAGTTTCTGGTAACTTTTAATGTCCTAATTTATTTTATAGAAATATTTTTCACCTGTCCAAAAAAACGTCTAGTTTCCTAACATTTAAATAGCTATTTTGGGACGTTTGTTATTCAAAGATAGCCGTTAAGGTTATGATAATAGTAAATTGAAAATAAGTGTGTAAGACTAGACACGTAAGGTCACGTATACGAGTAATACATGCACCCAGAGTCTACAGGGATGACTGACATATTACTTGTTATATCTTTATTAGTCTATAACGAAAAATTCCAAACATTTTATCTATATCCTATATATCCGCAATTGTAAAAACGGGTTCAGGTATTTAATACTTACAGTTTGTGACATTTTTGTTTAAAATCTGTCTTCTGATGAATGTTGCAGAAACAACTATCATGTGTTTTTTGTAAAATGAAGTGAAAATTTGAAACAAATGTTTTCGTTTACTTAGTTATTGTAGTATTGTTATATTATAAAAATGTGCTATTTGCACAGCTAATGATTTTATTAAAAGTGAAGAGTTACCAATGGTTCGTCAGTTGGCTTTGGTTCGACTTCCTTCAAGAACCAGACATAGTTAAAACCCATGTCGTTTTTAAACCTTTCTTCTAAAGCAAATAATTCTTCATCGGACAATAGGATTCCATTAGAATTTAAGGCTTGCCTCATTTGGTTCCGACTTACATGACCGTTGTTATGTCTAAAAATTTTTTATCTTTATTCACTTATCATCTTAAGGTCATCGTTATCGTGGAGGGAGAGAAAACAATTGGTCCAGCTTCTGACATTAGAAATTAGTACACAAGGGTTCCATATCAAATCGAAACATTAAAGAGATTACATTAATTTAATAAAATTTAAAAAATACATACAACATTATATAAAAATTTTTATAAAAAAATTAAACCGATTTCAAAAAAAATGCACTGAAATATAATATTTAACTTATTCTTAATTACCTTATAACAAAAATATATTTATGTACTGAGTGTTTTAGTGTGTAATACCACGAGTATATTGTCTTACTGTCTTTGTTTGTTTGGCATCGATATCTCAGAGTAAAATCTTTTAAATGAAATAAAATATTATTTTTCACTTTTTAGTGCTTTTTTTGAAGTCGGTTTTATTTTTTTTATAAAATTTTTATTTTATCCTTTTTAGTTCTATATATACGATTTTTATTGTAAGAGTCAAGTTTAACACAAATAGCTGTTGGGTCTACTGCATTTGTAAGATTTTCCTAAAAGAATGTTTACCATTCTGTCGGGAATGGGGAACGCATATGGTGAGAACTGATCAAAATGGCCGCTATTTTTAATATTTGTTCAACATGCTTGTTATGAGACCACTTCGGCACTTGCTTTGAAACTTCGTTTCAAATTGATCAAACCTTCGCGGAATAATCGATGTATATACATAAAAAAATATATATAGGGTCAAATTTATAGCCTCCCGCTTTTTTGAAGTCCATTAAAAAGCACAAAATACGCTTAATAAAAATGAAGACTTGGTGATCTCTTAATTCTCTTATATATAACCAGTATATATTTAATCACTTTTTTCAATAAAACGAGAAAGCAGAAAGGAATAAATAGACAAAACAATTAATACATTTGAAAAAATTATAACACAACGCAATAAAATATTTTTAGGAACAAAAAATTTAAAAAAGAATACACTACATATAACGTGCACAGGAGGGCTGGTATATTTTAAACGGGATCTACAAGCTTAACTTCTAGATATATCAAAAATATTTTATACAAAAAATTTTAGGGTTTTCTCTGAACCGCTAAAAATATACAAATACCAAAAAAAAGATACAAATGACATTTGGAAAGTTGATTCTTGTCATTTTATTATATTCAATAGAACACCCCGATTTAAATTGGTATCTCCTTATTGATTATAAAAATACCAGGTGTGATATCTCTTGAAAACTAAGAAAATTGACAAGAAACCTACCATAGAGGCAGCGTATTTTTTTTCTAATGACGTTACTTATGTGTATGTTTCTCTCTTTCCGACCCATTGTTTTTATGGCAAAGATCTTATGATTTTTTTTAATTTTTTTAAAAATTTTAAAAACTGATTTTACCTAAACGATTGCTACCTTTCAAAAATTCCAATCCGGGACAATGACAATGCCCCCAAAAAATATTCGCTTAGAACTCCTTCCGCGACCCCTAAAAGACACGACAACCAATTATTAACTTATCAACTCGCCTTGAGCCCCTCCCCAACATCCCTATAGAATGGAGAAGGAAAGATATGAATGACATATATTATAGCACTCCATGTCTTTTGGATTATCGTGTTCCAAAGTGAATCATATTTTGACCTGAACAACTGGGCCTCATTCCGGTATAATCCCGGCCAAACTGGCATGAGTGGCAACACTGTCATGCCTATTCCGAGATTATAGTAATTTGGTTAAATAATGTAGTTAACAGTAATTAAGTTTTAACTGTTTAGTGATTAGCTCCGTGTTTATTTTTTGCAGGTTTTGTTTTTTTGACATTGAGGCTAGTTTAGTTTAGTTGCACTTACTTATCAAAATCTTTGAACATCGGCTTTAACAAAATTCGTCTGTGTATAATTTTTTGTTTAACTTTATAAACAGCATCCTCGCAGAGACTTCTATGTTCTGTATTAACAGTTTGCCAGTTTTTGCCTCCCAATTTAGATCCTTCGCTTATTTCAGGTGGTGATGTTTCGACCTTTAATGAAGGAGTTTTTTCCAATTCCTGCAAGAAAAACAATTTAATTATTATACAGGGTGCAGGGTAGTTCATTAGTGCGTCAAATAAAATGGGTTCCTTCTTATAAAATCTAAAATATATTGGTAAATACTAGGGCTGTCAAAGGTTACGGTTAACCGGTTAAGATTTGTTACGGTTAACCGAAAAAAGAACATGTTTAAAAACTCGCGCCCGGTTATCGAATGGTTGACCGATTAAAAGCTGGCCTGTTAAATTTAACTGGTTAACCGAACAAAATTAATCGGTTAAATTATTGATTAATAATTAGCAGCCTGGCAATTTCGAGTTTGCTCATCATGCGACCCGAATAGCGCGGGACAAAATTTGAATGAGTTAACCAATCAGTCTGTTAATCGGGCAATAATTTACAGAAATAAATATAATCGGTTGATCGGTTAACCGGTTAAATCTCAATCTGTTAACTGGTTAAATATAACCGGCTAACTTTTAATCGGTTAACCGATTAAATTTAAACGACTAATTTTTAATCGGTTAATCTTTAATCGTTTAACCGGTTAACCGATTATCATTGACCGGTTATGAATTTATACGAAAATTGTTTTTTTTGTTACTCGGTTAAATTTTAAATAACCTATTAACCGGTCACTAATAATAATTTTGACAGCCCTAGTAAATACAATAGACATAGACATAGATGGAAAGCCCGACAAGAGCCCACTGGGCCCCATTGTGCTATCCCCACAAGTAGACGGGTCAGGAAAGGGCCCTTTCAGTCGAGCTCGTCCCACAAAAGCCCAGGTCCCACATAGGTGTCACCCAAGCAAAGCGTTGACTAAAGCGTCAAATCGACACACCAGGTGCTCGGTACTTTTATCTCTCAGCACAAAACCTGCAGAATGGACACATGTCGAATCCAAACTTAAGCAGGTAATATTTCAACAGCCAGTGCCTATTAGACTGAGAACGGCTTAAAGGTCCTGACATGAAGATCTTAGACTGTCTGAGTTCTGCTAGCTCGTGCCATTCAGCACGGAATTCTTCGACAGTGCGATTCTTATTCCCAGCCTTGACAGCTGGAGGAGCAATTCCAAGAGCAGGTTTCGCTAATGCCCTGATGGCCAGGCACCCAAATGGACCCACCTATTGGACAAACGACTCACATAGCCTCTCTAGGGCTCTCCTGTATTTAAGTGATAGCAGCGATTTTAGCTCTGTTCGAGGACAGAGCCTTAATCGTGGCTTGAATACAGATATGCTTGTTATGACATCCTTTCGAAAGGGTTTCCTGTACGCAGTCCAAGATTGCTGTAATCTGAGTCTGATATACAGTCGCATACCTTTCAATTCTTGGCCCATAGATTTCCCACCCAGATCCCTCCTCCATTAGAGAGCCGTCTGTTAACCAGACAAGGCCTTCCGGTTTGAGGAAGGACGGGGAGGGATCATTCTATTGTTCTCTCAGGAACAATTACACGAAATCTCTTAGAGGCTATTGAGACCGGAATAATGGCATCTATCCTGATCAGTTCAGTTCAGACTCGCGTATGCTCAAAATTCCTGTCTCTATGTATCCCATCACCCCTGTCGTTTAAACGAACAGAAGCCTTCCGAGCTTCTTCTTCAACAAACAAGTGTAGAGGACATAATCCCAGAATGGTCTCCATAGTTCGGGTCGGTGTGGTTCTTATGGCTTCAGTTAAGCCCAGACAAGCAATGTGTGGTCCTTTTTGTGATCCTTTTAATATGATCCCTCTAGGTCAGTCGAGAGTCTATTAAGATACCCAGATATTTCACCGACCGGGAACTCTTTCCCAAAGGGGGTTAGCCTTTCAGGGTCCACTTTCCTCTCGTGGGTAAATGGTACCATTTGGGTCTTATCCGGATTAACAGACAGACTGTGTTTTTGGCAACACTTTTCCACCATTACCAAAAGCCCTCTGCATGAGCCTTATAATGGTGTTTGGGAACTTCCCTATTACTATAATGGCAAGATCTAGGCGTAGCTCTCATTTAGAGTGTGAAGCAACCCATCCACAATCAGCGGAGAAAGAACTCCGCCCTGCGAACATCCTTTAACCACGGACAAGCACACTGTCACGCTCTCAAGAGAAGATGTTATGATTCCGCTTTCAAGCATGACGCGAACCCACCTAATTACAGCCCTGTTCATTGCATCGTCCGGTAATATATCCCAAATGCCCGAATGAGGCGCAAAAGATGTGGGATCAGTGATCAGTGGTTCCTGACCCTTCTGAAGAAGAGCCGGGAATATTCCATCTAGTCCCGCATTCTTAAATGGGCAAAAAGAAGATATTGCCAGTTAATAGTGTCTACTGTAACGACCTTAGTGGCTGTTTTCCAGTCAACATGGCCTGCCCCTACTTACCCATGGCAAGAATAACACAATATAGTTATACAATACAAGAGTGTGGACATTTTAAACATATTATTAAGTGTTCAGGGTGGTTAAAAAAGTAGAGGGCAATTTTGTGTAAAAGTTATTAGTTTGATCAAATATATTTAAAATTTTACACAGCATTCAAGAATGTAAAGAACTAAAAATTGGTTCCGTCAACCTTTTATAAAACACCCCAAACTTGAAAATACTTTGTAACAAGATAACTGTTCGCCCTATATAAACTCCTGGAGAAAATTATGACAACATTGAAAATTTGCTATAAAATTGTTTAAGATAGCAGACTGACATAAGTGTGTTCACATTATTTATAACGTTTCTCTTTATTAGAGTAAAAGAGTGATTTAATATAAGAAGTGATAAGAACAAAATTATATTTTAATTACAGTTTGTTGTGTTTAATCATGTATTCCAGGGGGCGTTCGGGATTCTTGGAATGAAACTGATAATTGTCAAGCCAAAACCAAATTCTATTAAAAAACCATATGTTTTATAGGCCGCAAATTCTGTGAGCTTAACCTACAAAGATATATTATTTAAAACCGACTAAACTTTTAAAGTATATGTCCAATTCAATCTCTAATAACGGACCACAAACACATCCTAGGTTTTTAGTGACCCGTCAAATTTCATGAAGTTTTGGTATGTTGCAGATCTCAACCTCCGGGGAGATCTCAATCCTATGACTAGCTTTAGAGATACATAGTGTTTTAAAAATATTCCTTAAATAAGTTTGGTTTTACTTAAATCAAGTAAATCTCAGTTTTTCCAAATTTTTGGGTGTATTTATTTTATTGAAATAAACATAGCATTTTCATATAATATATTAATTTAAAAAAATATCATACGTGGTGAATGTTTATATATCGACAAAACTGTAAATATACAAATCCACTGTTTGAACAAGTAGCAAAAGAGTTATGTAGAAAAAGTGGTACCAAATAGCAACTAACGCGGTAATTACCTTGTGTGATGTCTTTTGTGATATACATACAAAAACAGTTACACATTTAAAAGGAGATTTTTTATTCCTTTAAGTATTTAGTATTGATTATTTTAATTTTACTCAGTTTAAATAGTGCGATATAAACAAATATTAAGAGCATAGTAAACTTTTAAATTAGTATATGACACAAATTATTGTCATTCACGCCCCAGTCATCTACAATTATATAGCACCAAGAAACAGCCATGTTCGCCATGGATGACAGAGGCTGTTGAACGTATGCGAAGGATGGTAGATAAAACACAAATTTCAATTACGAAATTTACCACGATCAACAATTACGCAGACAAAAACATGCCTACTTAACTCATGAACTAAGAGGCTACCAAACCACCAAAAACAAATATTAAACCAAAAGTGCCAAAAAAACATTGTTTGGCGTTGCAGAGGCTATGAATTGCTGAAAAAAATTTATATATCGGATGTCAATTTTCGGCCCATTCTTGTTTTTCTTAACAAAATAAAAAAAAATACTCAAAACTCTAGGTCTCAGTCAAAGTAAATGGTTCTAAAGAACTAAATGAGTTAAGATCAATAATAAATTGCCAATTATTTGAAGATACTTACCTAGATTGACAATCGTCGTTGGTTATCTATAATGCCTTGGAAAAACCAATTACTAAAATAGTGGTAATATATAAAAAACATACTTACCTATAAAATAATTAGAAGTCAAAATATAACACTTTAAAAAATTGAATAATTTGCTTACGAATCGTATTTCAAGCCAATATCTTCATTTTGATGGTTATTTTTCGGAGAAAATCAAAAAATACATAACATTTTAAATACTCACTTTAACCGTAAATATGTGATCGATATCATCTTCAAATGTTTTCCAGCAAACTCTAGTGGGATCGCATGGGTCCCTATATTGGTTGATTACAGCCTGGACGTCCGGAAGAGATAAGAAAAATCTTTGTTTTCCATGTAAAGCAAGCGCATCCAAACCCCTGTGAAATTGGTGAACTGTGATTCTGCCAGAGTTTAGAAGATCAAAATGCTATAACACAAATATTGTTATAAATTTACAACGAATTAGTTTAAAAATACATTGCGAACACTTGAAAGCTCGCGATAAAAGACTGTTTTGTAATGGTTCCTACTTCAATATGATGTAGGGTGTACCTGAGTCAGTACCCACTCGCAATGTCAGGTAGTGGTACGCAGGGGCGTGCGCTCTATATCCCTATTGCCGACTTCGTCTGTCCCATTAAACTGAAGTCTGACTGTTTTTTTTTAAATTTTATTGTATATAATAATTAAGCAGTAAACAAATTATCAGCCATTACAAAACTCTTGTACTGACATCATTATTTATGCTTTTAAAGGGCATGCAGATATAGAGGGTTTTCTTAAAATTTGTCAATGAGGTTTCTTTTAGTATTTCGTACTCTAAAAACAAGTCTGTAGCTCAAAATTTGTTTCTTTAAAATAATAAAAATAACTATAAAGCCTATTCAGATAAGGGTTTCACGGGTCTAATATTTGACATTAAACAATTAATTTTATGAGGTATCGGTCCTAATGACGGCTGGGATTTAAATTGCTTTTTAGCTACGCCAAGCTTTCTTTGCTACCTTCTTTAGGACTACAATATGAAAAGGAGACATGTTTTTTAGATCGTATGCACATTATTTAAGAGAAAAAGTTGAACTCACTGCTATGCAACCAACTTGTAATAACTTTTTGAGGAAAACAAGCACATTTTACTCTCTAACTTGCTGTAATATATTGGCTGAAATTCATGTTTATAATATAATACAGCTCCAAGGGGTATTCCTACAGAGAGGAATGATGGAATAACACCTGACATCAGTGCATTTATCTCATAAAATCGTCTAAATTACTATTTTAGTTTAAACACATCCAAATAGTAGGTAACATTTTTAGTAAGTTAAAAGACATCAAATATTGTTTATAGTATTCCTTGTAGGTTGTATATATACGGCAAACATCCAGAGTGTTAAAAAACACAATAACTTCATATAAAAGCGACTGTAGGTTAATGAAAAATACCTGTGCTCTTTCAGAACACACTACCCAATCAGGGTAAATATTTAATTACAATGAAGCACAACACAAATATTATGTATGGGGGCCAATTATAACAACTGTTTCTAGAGATGGAAGAAATATAAAAAACCTAATTCTTTGAGTAAAAAACCGAACTTAGTTCTATTTATGTAAATCTTCTCAATAATAATATAATAATCATAAAAGTTGTAATAGTAATCTAGATAGCTTAGATGTGTCCTAATAGGCCTCGATTTAAACTAAATATACATATATATTTTAATTCGTTTTTTAATATTATAACAGCATGCAATATGTCTCAATTAGGCTAAAAAACAGTCTATAACATTTCTGATATATACTTAAAAAACTAAATAAAGATTTATTTGCCTAGGTTCCAATACATAAATATAGCATCTGAAACAAAAATTTCAGCCAGTATGTTACAGTAAGTTAGATTGTTTTTCACTCTCTTTTCATATTGAAGCCCTAAAGAAACGCAATTTAAATCCCAGGCTTCATTCGAACCGATAGTCCATAACGGCGTTCTGGTTCCTGAAAGAATTAAATTAATTCGCTCCCATCCAGTATATCAATTTTTGCTTTCTCGATCCTACTTTTGGCATAGTAGAACGGTAAAGTCCAAATACGAGCCTGGTTCGTGAAAATATTAAATAAATTCGTTCCGGTTCGCAACGTAGTAAGTAGGGTCAACGGTGTCTTACAGGCCGGCCAATATCAGAAGTCCTAAAATAGTTTTTCATTTTACTATTAAGTAGAAAAATGATTTGTATAAAGTAAGTATGATTTACAAAGCTGTGAAATCACACTAAGGGCCAGTATTTTCATCCCCAAATAACTTTATTTTTCGAATATTTACCGTGGAAACGATTGTAACTAAACTACCAGCCCTAAAGAAAATATTTTTTTTTGCGTTCTGATTGATACCAATTCAAGACTTTATTTACTTACACAAAGTTAAAATGCAGTCCTTGGGTACCAGTATTCCTATTCTAGTCTATAGATACAGTGTCGTCGAGATCTTCAGTGAAATGAAAATGTGTTTAAAATTCAGAAGGCATTGCAGAGTAGTATCAGCGTTTATACAATGCGGTTCTGATTTAACATTTGTTATATTTCTAGATATTTGCTTCTTTGTGCAACAAATTATTGTTATATATTTGCTGTTATTATTAATTTTAATGGCCTGAATGTGGACGAATGACTGAGTGAAGTATTAAGACTTATTTTATTAGTATTGAATTGTGTTTTTTTTATATTTGGTATACAATATATCAATCATTGCGTTTATACGGTTGAGTTTTTTTGGTCTACTAATTTAAATATAACTTAAAATAACTCATGAATCATTTACTAGTTTACTAAAAAGAGTAAAACATATTTACCAATACCAGCCTTTGATCTGTACGATAATTAGGTACAGTGGGCATTGGAAATTAATTAATAATACATGAATAATTATTTGTTAACTTCTCTTATGAGCTGTAGTTTTAATTAAATAATTATTTTTCGGTCAAGGTACTTCACTTCTTTTAATATTTGGTATATATATTTTGAAAAAAACTTGTTTTTGTAATTTTAAGAAAATCAAAACACTTTTTTGAAGTGATACATTTTTTATACATATTTTTTATGCAGAAGTAGCAATAAGCTTTTATTAAAGTAATTAAAATATAAATTTACTTATCAAAATATATCTGTGGGCATTCTGTAACAAGAAAAACTACAAGTTTGAGAAGTATACAGGAAACGAATACGGTACCTTAAAGAAAATGTTCACCCTCAGCCTGTTTCGATATACATGATCTTGTATCGATGACATTGTGGTTAAAATGTGCTCAATTTTCTTTGGATCCTCTAATGCTGGGTGAAATATGGTCTGTTTACCGAAAAGTTTAGAAGCCATAATTTTTCCAATTTCAGGCCGGGGCAACTTCGGTAGTTCAGCATTGATTACTCTGCCAGGAAAAAGGGCCATAATGTCCTAAATTTAAATACAAATCGAATTAATTATTTTTTAATGTCTTAATTATCAGCAAACGCCCCATACTTTACTTATAGGATAATTATGTTTTTTTATTATAAATGCAACCCTTCATTAACCTTTTTTTATAGTTATTAAAAGAGTTAAAATACAAAGGTTTATTGAAATTCTACACATTTTTATTAAGTGTGATTTGCATATATTATATGTTTCCTTTTTCTGAAATCAATATCAACTTTGGTTTTGTAAATGTAACACCCTGTTTATTATTTGTCATAAGAAGGAATGTATTCCCACTGACTCCACTATATAGAAGAACCTTCTCCGTCTCTATCTTACACATTGTTTTTTATAGCAAGGGTTTTGTCAAATTTCTGAAGTGCCTTAAGATAGCCCTATCAAACGTGGTATATTTATGATCAGTAAGACCCGTTTGGTAAACATGTGTTACATTTAAGAAACGAATGTTGATTTCAGAAAAACGAAACGCAGTGTATGTCTCCAACTTATACAGAGAAAAATTGTAGAATTAGAAGAAACCTTTGTATTTAACATTTTTGTATCTATAAAATATATAAAAATATGAACTTTAATGAGGGGGGCATTTATAACCAAAACCCTGTACAAAAGGATTGTAACTGGAAATCTGTTTTCGGCAGTGAACTCTATATTACGTAACGGCCTTGCATTCGAGGTTGATCATTAGTATTTAGATCATTTACTTTGTTAATTGTATAGTGTGTCTTTTGGATGTTTATTTTCTTCAAAAACATTTATTCAGTGTAGTAAAATATCCACAAACAATGGTGATTAATTATGTAGTTTACGCCATCTTCGAAAAAAGCTTCGATTGGTATTCTAAGTTGCGCATTTTTTTCAAAAAAAACTTTTTATTCAGGGTGTGTCATGTAACAGTGGTAAATGCCTTTTTTTATTTTAAATGTAACATCATTTATTTCAATTTTTGGATTCTCCAGAAAATTTTAGACATAAAAAATGGACAATGTTCGATATCTATCGTCAACTTTTTCGTAAGTATTAAGTGTTTTCAGATTTATTGCACAAATTAACATTAAACAAATAAAAATATTTGATTACAAAAAGTCGCTACAATACTTGATAATGAGAAAGTATGAAAGCTATTAATAGTTTTGTTCACAGCCTTAGCAAATGCACTGCAGGACAGTAGTTGTCAGTGTCAGTGTTATAGCCGTTTGAATTTCGTTAACTGCCTATCAGAAAAAAATCTACAAACGATTGGTTATAGAGATAACACACAGACACAAATGGAAGTTGCTCCTTTATTTCATAAAAAATTTTCTAATATGCCGCCTATATCTCAAAGGGCAATTAGTAAAATAGAAAAGAAGCAGTTTCGTGAGCTCGGAAATGCAAGGCAAATAAAAAAGCAGCTGCGAGTGCAATAAGTAATGATATCAAACTTGATATTATGCTTGTGTTACCCCATGTTAGCCATTCATCGATTACTCGAACATTAAAAGAAAATAAAATGGATCCCTTTAAAATGATTTTGACAGGAGAACGTATTTTTGTAAATAAATGATGGCAATGTTAGATAACAATGTGATCCAATTCGAACATGTAACATGGAAAGGTTAATGTTTGGGCAGGAATTGTTGGAGATCATATCACAGGTCCCTTTTTCATTTATGGCAATTTGAATGGTGATAATTATTAAGCACTGCTCCAAACTAATATCGTGCCAACTTTGACAAACTTATATCCCTATCTAGCAAACCCATAAGTTCCAGCGAATATCATATGGTTTCAGTGAGATGGAGCACCGCCCCATTACCAAGTCAATGTCTGGCAGTACCTCAACGTAATATTTCAAAATCGGTGGAGAGGGAGGCGAGGATTAATTGAATGGCCAGCATGATCCCCTGATCTGACGACATCAGACTTTTTCTTATAGGGATATATCAAAAATATTGTATACAAAACTAAATACACTATACTAAAAAAAAAATAAAAAAAAGAACTGTCCGATAATATCGTGGAAAGATATACTTTCAATAAGTGAAGACATGTTTTTTCTCATCAGTAAATAAAAACATGAAAAGAAAACAGGTATAAGAGATTAAGAAATTATTATTCTTGGGATTAGACCGTGTCAAATTGGAATCATTTTCCGAAATTTCGCCTTCGATTGCACGAGGCATCTTTAGCGATTTTTACTCGGGACACTGAATTCATTTAAATGATTCCAATTTGACACGGTCTAATTCCAAGAACCATGATTTCTTCATTGACCACAGCTGTTCTTTGTTAGGTTTTTAGAGATATTCCAATATGTTCTTAAGCTCATACTCATAATCCTATTACAATGTTCTTTTAACTGATAGACTTCCCTTTTAATTAATATCTAGTGTACAGTTTTTTAGTGTTTACTGATCTGACGATATTAGACTTTTTCTTAGGGGGATATATCAAAAATATTGTATACAAAACTAAACCCCTCGATACATCTGCGAAAAGGGCTTTCTACACAATATTTTTGATATAAGACGAATAACGCTTGCGATTAGATCGGTTACGCCTGAAAGGTTGAGTAACGTTAGAACGTAACGTTAAATAATTTTATTTTTTTAATGTTAATTTTTGCAATAAATTTGAAAACACTTTCCACATATTTCCGAAACAGTTGAAGATAGGTATGAGACATTGTACATGAAATATGTCTAGAATTTTTTAAATAATCCCAAAATTGAATAATATACAGATTATTGTATTTAAAATAACAAAGTTGGTATAGGCCACTGTTACGTGATACACCCTGTGTAAACAGTTTTCGTTGAAGAAAATGCGCAACTAAAAATACCAATCGACGTATCCGAGCGTTTTTTCGAACACGCTCTTATTTATTTATTTTCGAATTTATTCCATTTGGCTAATTCACAGTGTATGCAAACCCGCATTTTTTGCCATTTAAATCCACAAGATAGAGAAAGACCTAGATACCCGAACACTGCGGGTTGTCTATCAATTTGCTTTAGTTCTCAAGCATAAGGTGCCATTCCAGTTATACTTAATATAGATAGAGTTTACTGGTTTTCATATATATATATATATATATATATATATATATATATATATATATATATATATATATATATATATATATATATATATATATATATATATATATATATATATATATATATATATATATATATATATATATATATATATATATATATATATATATATATATATATATATATATATATATATATATATATGTATGTATTGTGGCCAAAAGTTTCTTTTTAGAATATTCTTATTTTGAAGCTGAACATAAGTAAAATTTTTAATACGGTTTTGACGGCTTTTAATGGCGTAATTTGTATGAAAAAATAATTTGATATGTGTCTAAAAAAATGCTATTTTGCCGTAATTTCTGAAGGGCTTAAAATGATGAAATACGATATTCACAGTTCAATGTAATATTTCTTGCCGTAATTTAGTATAAAACATTATTTTGACATTTGTCAAAAAAAAAATGTTTTTACATCCGTATTCACTAAAAGGTTTAAATTTAAACCAGATCTAACTTGACAGTTATAGGTTTATGATGACATTTCCAACAAATGAACAAATGATTTTTCTAAATGTTACAATTACAAAATGACAGTGACATAAGCAAAACATAACTGGCGAACTAAGAGTTTTAAGTACCATGGCAACTAGACCTGGACTAACTCTTAAAACTTTTTAGTAAATACGGGGGTAAATGACTGACTGAAATGTAATTTGTTTTTGAAAAATATTTTGGGAGCTGTCAAAAAAAGTTTAATCTCCCTAAATTTTTTTTAAATGAGATTTTTACAACTAGATGTAACTTAACTTATATAAAGTGGGGTACTAGGTGGAGAGCCTTTATTTAAATAAAAAAAGTGTAAAATGCACATTTATCTAGTATAGCAGTAAGGTAGATGATATTCCTAATAAATCGAAGGGAAAAAAACGAAATGGAGTACACAAAAAATCAAGTTAAGATAAAAACCTTTCTAAATCCTGTGAAGTAAATAAAGACTAGCTTGGAAGATTGCCATTGGTTTATGTTGAAATGATACATTTGCTAGACCATACATCATGAAATGTTGGGTTGAGTTCCAGCAGTTTTTAAGTTATTAAAGAAAAACTATTTTTTTACACATTGGAGAAAAAATGAAATTCCATGAAAATGTATCAATTATAGTCAAAATTATTTGTGTGAATTTAAAACTATAATGTCAAAATTTTTAACTTTTTTCTCTTACTTTATATCAAGTTTACACAAGCCAAAAATACTTTCAAAATTTTGCCAAAATAACCTGCTTTGTTCATTTCCAAATGTATTAAAGTATTCCGGGGAGGGGAGGTTTCCCCCGGCACCTCTGAATTCAACCCTGCAGTTTTTAGAATAAAATGAATTATTAACAGATTCTTACCCCGCTTAGATCCAAGATACCGTGCTGGTCTAAATTCTGAACCACGTCGTCGATTGAGTGCAGAAAGGGTATGTAAATTTTTTTTGTTACATATAGGGTGCATCAATAAACTCCTAAACTATAAGAGATACGAACGATATTGCATTTATAGAAACGTACATTTTTTCAGTTTTTGTCAAAGTCATGCAAAAATTTGCCAATGTTGAACAGTAAGTAATTTTCTTTATGTAATAGCAAAGAAAATCACCGGGTTGCAGAACTCAATGCAATAAATAGTTTCGGAGATATTGCGGTTCAAAACTGACATTTGGAAAAATTGCTTGAAAATTGTATTTTATATATTAATAATTGTGCAATCGTTTTCGATGCCTCGAGCGAAAAAATGTCTAGAACATTATTGGAGTAAACTTTACAACGAAAAATACGACCTCTACTAAACTATTTACCGTTAATGGGATATCTCCATATACTGTTAAGCAGACAATAAAATGGTTATTTTTATATACAGAGTGAAAATCGCCATTTCATTTTCGAAGAGCTGAACTAGTTTCATGAAGCTAATTTTAGTATTAATTTACTATACATAATTTATCCTGGAATTTAGGAGTTTTTCAGTTATTACGGAAAACTATTTTTTTAAACATTGGAGAAAAAATGAAAATCCATGAAAATGTATTAATTATAGTCAAAATTATTTGTGTGAATTTAAAACTATAATTTCAAAATCTTTAATTTTTTCCTTTCAGTTTATATCAAGTTTACAGAAGACAAGCTAAAAATACTTTCAAATATTATGCCAAAGTTTTAAATCTGTTTTGTTCATTTTCAAATATATTAAAGTAACCCGGCAAGGAGAGGTTTCCCCCGGCACCACTGAATTCAACCCTGCAGTTTTTAGAATAAAATCAATTATTAACAGACTCTTACCCCACTTAGATCCAAGATACCATGCTGGTCTAAATACTGAACCACTCCGTCGATTGAGTGCAGAAAGGCTATGTAATTTAAAGTATAGCTATCTTTAAGGTATTTTTTAACCAAAAGATTAAAATCATCGGCTGACAATAAGATTCCCAAGTAAGCCATGATCCTCGCAAAATGGGCTATGGTAACGCATCCATTATTTTTCGAGACCTGGAAATTAATATCGTTATCATTGCTATACTATCCTAGACTAGTAGATTTTAGAAAAGGTAATTCGATTCAAATCATTGTTAGGTCAAGCTTTTTAATTCCAGTGGTAGTTACTGGTGAGTGTTTTTTATTCTCAAAGAAAATATTTCTTAACTTTTAATAACAACCCCTCTCTTCATTAAATTTACTTATTATTTACTGAGTTGCTACACAGTTTAAAACATTGATTTATTTTTTAATGGAGTTTTTAAAATTTATGTGTAAGGCCAAAACAGAATCTCTCATTCTTCATTATACTTCCTTCACTTTAGTATAACTATGCATTTATAATACTTATTACATATGAAAAAAAAATATTATTATTGTTATTATTATAAACTTATATTTTTTGGTAGCAGGTGCTCATCTTTTTATGGTTCTCTGAAATAGCCGCAATATCTATTGTAGACGAAGTAAAATCAGTAACGTGACTGTGAAAAATCAGAAATTCTTCTTCATCTATGGGCAACTATAATATATGCATTTGGTTATATACTTACTAGTTCATAATCTTGGAAGTATGGACGAAGTATTAGTTTTTTCATATTAACCAAGGAGGCAATCTTTGTTATAAGTACACATAATCGTCTTTCTTCGGATATACTTAAACGATTAGTATGTAAAGGATCCTCCCATTCTAAACCTGATACAATCGACTTATTCTCACTGAATTTTGGAACTAAAATAGTTTTTCATTAGAACTTTTCTAATGATTTATTTTGCTTTCAGACATACCGCTATCATTAATTACATCACAAAGTTGAGTATAGTATATTCTTCCATCCGGAACTCGAAAGTAATCAGCTAATTCAGCAACTTCCTGCTCGGACAAACCAATTGTAGCTCCAAGTTGTCCATGGATAACAGAGATAAACTGTGATTCTATAAAAAATGTTTAGAATGATAAACCTAATATAGCAAACATAAGGGTGAAATTTAATATGGAAACAAACTGCTAATGTATAAAAATCAAAATGTGTCAGTAGCTAGAGCTATTGCTACTGAATAAGAAGTTTATATTATGTAGTACCTACTCTACAGTAAAAGATGGAATTATCCTAGTTAGTCCCATATTTTACTTTTAAACTAGGCTTTGTATCTTGATGACACGACATATATATAGGAAGTATTTATGTGGGTATAAGAGTGTATTAGTCTTGGTTTTCCGATTATTAGTCATGAATATTTCAAGATGCAGTTTGCCATCTTTAGAAACATAAGATATGATGTAGGCGAATTTACACTAGGGCAGAAACAATCACAGTTTAAATTTTGATGAAAATGATATGTCTAATTTAACTGGTGAATAAATGTTTCACTTTGCTAAATATACATTAAATAACACGTATTCTATCGAATACACAGATAGGGGTAAGTATATTCATAAAAAAAGTACATTATTGGCCAAGAAACGAACTATTACTTGTCCATTCCAGTCTGGCGGAGACTAATAGGAAGCAAAATAATTGCATCATGAAAGTATGTACTTCGACAGGCAGAAGATACTTGGATGTTGTTAACGTGGAGGCATGCAATCAAATATACTTCCAACAAGACAGAAGATTTCACTTGCATTTTTTTAAAATTGCAAATAATCCGATTCGTTAGTCATTGACCAACAAGATTCTTTAAGATAACTCCATTTCAGTTTTAGTTTTAGAGTTATGTCAAAGAAGCTTATAAAGGTAAATATGCGAACGAATGCCAGAATGTAGGCTCCTTGCAGCATTTATTGATGGCAGATGGCTGAACAGTTTTGAAAGTAACAAAAGCTCAGGGAATGTTCGAAAATATTATATTCAATAAAATAGGTATTTGAGCAATTGATGTAAAATCGTTGTACTGATACTTATGACTTAGGCTAAAAATATGAATATCAGTGGCGTATATAGACATTGCTTCTGGGGAGGGGGGTTGAGACGATTAAAATTTAAAGATCCTCAGTTTTGTTTTTTACTTAATTGAGCGGAAATAATATGAACAACCAAAAAATAAGATCATGATTTTTTTTTAATTGTAGGTAAAACTGGCTCTGGGGGGTTACCCGGTAATACCGAAAAAAGGGTTATTTTATATCACTTTTATCATTTTACCTTAAATAAAAGTATCTCTGGGGGGGGTTAACCCCTAACCTCCCCTTATGCGTCACTGCTACACCCTTCTTGTCCAAAACTAAAATATGAGAATAGCTAGGTTAGTTTGAACTTATTTGAAATTAGTTGACGCTACTCTATATTTTTAGAGTATAGAATAGAATATTTTAAAATATATATATTTTTAAATATTTCAGTAATAGAAACATGACTTAATTTTTATCTTGTTTCATTATTTTAATTAGTTTTTTGTAGTTTGTTAATTTAACTAACTTTGTAGCATCAGTAAAAAACGAGTTAACAATAGTGCGAACGCGCGGGTAACTTGGTACACCCGTTTATCTTTTTATAAAAACAAAATGTGCGACTGCTTAGTAGTCGACTATGGAAGATAAACCCACCTATTAGCTGACTTAAAAGAAGAAAACAAGATAGCATATCATTACTCTACGTGAAACCTACTTATAAATTCAATGTTTTGTTAAAAATACTTAAAAATATATTTTTATGAATACCAGCCTGTATATAAAACCTCATTTCAACTACTGTTAGGTAAACACAAACTCGTAGGTTTATCATTTACTTAACTAAGTACCTTTTAATGGATCTGTAATCGGTTAAATATAACCTTAGAGATGACTTAACCTTTAACAATACCTATTTTTTTTTGTTATGGAACAAATAAGTTACAAGTTGAAGATGAGTCAAAAACTTCGAAACTGTGATTCATAGCCTCTTGTTCTATATACTTTAAAATCGTTGGGATATTGATCAAAAAAGATGTAAGTATTTAGATAAATCTGAAACGTCACATTACAGGCATATTAATATATATTTTATTGAGTTTATTTGTCTTTAACAGACGTATTAACATATTCTATAAAATATTTGGTGTATTCAAAGAAATCATTAAATTTTGGCCAAATATGACTATGACATATATGTTTGAAACTATGTCTGTTCTCCAAATTTCCTACTAATTTGATAAAGGCTGAAGCTATAGCCGAAACGTTATTAAAACGAGATATGAGTACGTGAAAGATCATATCCCAAGAAACAAATACGAACTATATATATATATACATATATATACAAATATATATATATATATATATATATATATATATATATATATATATATATATATATATATATATATATATATATATATATATATATATATATATATATATATATATATATATATATATATATATATATATATATATATATATATATATATATATATATATATATATATATATATATATATATATATATATATATATATATATATATATATATATATATATATATATATATATATATATATATATATATATATATATATATATATATATATATATATATATATATATATATATATATATATATATATATATATATATATATATATATATATATATATATATATATATATATATATATATATATATATATATATAAAATATATATAAATATATATATATATATATATATATATATATATATATATATATATATATATATAAAATATATAATAAATATCTTTATATATATATATATATGTATATACAGGGTGGCCCATCGAAAACGTACCGCAAGGCATAACGGCCAGGGTAATTTTTTTTTCAAAAAATCCAAAAACACATCAATTTTGTTTGTG
Source organism: Kuschelorhynchus macadamiae (assembly GCA_030620095.1). Taxonomy (NCBI): domain Eukaryota; kingdom Metazoa; phylum Arthropoda; class Insecta; order Coleoptera; family Curculionidae; genus Kuschelorhynchus; species Kuschelorhynchus macadamiae. Next base: position 642,727 of record JAUTXW010004322.1, on the reverse strand, counting down.
AGGGGGACAACTTTTGCCCTTAAAATGATCGCAAAATTTTCAACCCTCTAAGCGGGGTTGTCATCCCCCAAACTTTTTCAAATGGGAAGAGGGGTCAAGTGGTACCGCAATGAAAAGGGCTTTCTGTTATCTATACATTCCCGCTTTGGTTTTGAAAATCGGTCAAGTCATTTAGAAAATATGAAGGATTGAAATTTGAAAAATACATTTTTCAAAAAACGCATAAATTGAATTAAATAAAAAAAAACTTACCGTATTAATGAAGCAAATGCTGAAAATGTTGCCCGTCGACCTCCATACAGTAATACAAATTAGCTTCAAATCGTTCTCGAACATTCTGAAGAACTTGAGGGGTCACTTCGCGACAAACGTCAATAATTCGTGTTCGCAGATCTTCTAATGAGGCAAGTGGAGTGCTATACACTTTACTTTTTATGTGTCCCCATAGAAAAAAGTCTAAAGGAGTCAAGTCGGGTGACCGGGGAGGCCACTCAATCGCACCCCTTCGTCCTATCCACCGCCCGGGAAAGTTAGTGTTTAAATAATTACGCACATTTTGAGAGTAATGTGGAGGTGCACCGTCTTGTTGAAATATCAGTTCCGCTTCAACGTATCCAGGATTATTTTCGATGATGTCAGTTAGGGCTGGGTCGATGGTATTTTCCAGTAAATCTAAGTACATATCACCTGTTAGAGTTCCAGGAAGAAAAAAAGGACCCACAATAGAATTTCCAAAAATACCAGCCCACACGTTCAATTTCTGAGGATGTTGTGTGTGCACCTCGTGAAATACCCTGGGGTTGTTCTCAGCCCAGTACCGACAGTTATGCCGATTAACTACACCGTTCAAAAAGAAAGTGCACTCACCCGAAAAACACACATTGAATAGAAAATTATTATTATTGGCCACTCGTTCACTAATAGTTTCACAAAATTGCAAGCGGCGATCAAAATCGTCTTCGTTGAGTTCTTGTACCAACTGAATTTTATACGGGTGGAAATGGTGTTTTTTCAATATTCTTTGGACACTTGTACGATTCACGCCGGTCTCATTGGCTAATTTTCTTGTACTCAGCGTACTATCCATGGCAACTTGGCCCAATACAAATACCTCGATAGCTTCATTTACTACAGGATTTTCCATCTGCCTCTTTTTATTTATAAGGGATTCAGTTTCGCGAAATTTTGCTACTAACTCGCGAACAATTTTGCCGGAAAGGTGTTTTTCAGGATGTCGTTCATTAAATATCTGCGCAACCCGATTGCCACATTCATTATTTTTAAAATAAAGTTCGATTATTTCCACTTTTTCTGCAAGTGAGTACACCATAATTATTGATAAAAAATTTAATGATATTGAGAAATTTAAACGCACAAGTTACAGAACAGCTATCTAGCAACTACCGCACCTGATCGTTGTGGCATGTCAAATCACTAAAATCAGCAGTAAACATCTAAAATAACAGGACAAAAATAGCGAATTGGTCGAAGGAATTTATCCTTATCATTTACTCTGATAATTTGTAAATAAACATTTTAAATTTCAATCCTTCATATTTTCTAAATGACTTGACCGATTTTCAAAACCCAAGCGGGAATGTATAGAGAATAGAAAGCCCTTTTCATTGCGGTACCACTTGACCCCTCTTCCCATTTGAAAAAGTTTGGGGGATGACACCCCCGCTTAGAGGGTTGAAAATTTTGCGATCATTTTAAGGGCAAAAATTGTCCCCCTCACAAACAAAATTGACGTGTTTTTGGATTTTTTGAAAAAAAAATTACCCTGGCCGTTATGCCTTGCGGTACGTTTTCGATGGGCCACCCTGTATATATATATATATATATATATATATATATATATATATATATATATATATATATATATATATATATATATAAAGATATATAAAATTTAGAATGTTTAACGAAATGTCAAATTTGACAGCGTTTGTCAAATCCGAATCTTCGTTAAATATTCTAAACAGCAATTAAGTTTTGGGCAACCGGCTGTTAGACCGAGAGTAGTATATTCTTTATAGAGATATATAAATCATTTTTTTTTAGAAGAGACGCTCTATAGAACGTGTTTGGGCGACATATGGACAATTTCTTTATTTGTCATTTTAGGCGTAAATATTTTTCTTCATAAAAAGTTTTGCTTATTAGAAAAATAAGTTTGGCTACACAAAAAAATGCCAACTAATATACAAGTTGCAAAAAACAAAAAAACGTTCAAAAGCCAGCGGATAAAAAAAAAGTTAGCCAATTTCGAGAACATAAAAATATGACGTGAAAAGTCTGGTATTTTAATGGTCGATGGGTAACATATGAACAATCTTTTTTATGATTTTAGGCGTTATTTTTCATAAAAAGTTTTATTTATATGAAAAATAACATTAATTGAAAAAAGAAATTCTTTTCATATACAGGGTACGAAGTAAATACAAAAATAGAAGTTTGTAAAAACAAAAGAAAATTGAAATACTAACTTTTGGGACAACTAAGTTAAAGAGCCTGCAAATACAAGTCAAAAAGCTTCTAGAAGTTTTTTGATAATAGTCTTAATTTTTGAGAAAATTAATGTTGAATATGTAAAAAATGCGCATATTCACCATTAATTTTCTCAAAAATTGGATTTATTGTCAAAAAAATTCTAAAGGCTTTTTGACTTGTATTTGCAGGAACTAATTTAGCTGTCTCAAAAGTTTGAATTTCAAATTCTTTTGGTTTTGCAAACTTTTGTATTTATTTCGAACCCTGTATATAAAATACGTTCTTTTTTCAACTAATCTTATTTTTCAGATAAGCAAAACTTTTAAATAAAAATAATTTCTTCGCCTAAAATCACAATATATCTATTTCATAAAGCGTCTTTTCTTAAAAAAAGGGAGTTCATACCACTCCAAAAAAAAAAACTAATGACACATGTAAATAACAAATAAATGTATTAAAATGTTTGTTCAAAATAGTGAAAGATGTAATAAAATATACAGAGTAGAGATTTATTTTTTAAAATTTTTATCGGGTTAAAGAATGCTTGTGAATTTTTAAGTTTTTATAGTGGTTATAATTGTCAAATATAAACTACAGACATATTACACCGACCAGATGCGAAACCTCTTGATACGGCAGTATGCAGCATCAGTTATGAACGTTTTTCAGTGGACGAGTGCTATTCGGCCATAGGGCTGTTGCCACCGCAGTCATTGCAACGAGACATCCGAATATGGGTGGGTATGTGGAGAATATTAATAGTTTCGCATCTGCTTGGTGCAATCTATGTATATAACCTTTATTCGATATAAAAAGCGATATGTTGATCTAGAGCAAGTTTTGCTATTACCTCGATGAGGTAAAATTCGAGGCGAGCTACTTACTAATACCGCTACTACTATTACTACCTACTACTACGACTTACCTGATATAAGACAATTTTTATGAGGGTCCAGAGGCCTAAAATATTCAGAAAGATTTATGCCTATTCGAAAAATAGCAGCGCGGATCTTGTTGCAGGTTCTCCAAACATCCCCTAATTTGAGTTGCTAGTAAAAAAAAAGATAATAAAAAATACATTACCCAAATTAAATTACATGATATATGAACAAATTTGGTAGGGATATAGCGTTCTACTTACTTTACAATGCATTTTATTAATTTGCTAATTTCCCAAAATTCAAAATATTTAAACTACCTAACAATTCATTTGAAATTTAAAATGTCATCTGGAAAATGTACCTTAGAAAGTTAGGTGTTTTACCTACATACCTAAATGATAATGTCCAGTTAACTTCAGGTAACAAAACGCTTTTGATATTTGAATATTATTGAATAAGAAACTACTGTAGAATACTTGAAAAAGTAGGTACCTACTTAAGAATAGATTTTACTCCCTTATGGTTTAGCCAGTATAAGAATCGAAAAACCTAACTTATACATGTAATTTTTTTTGGACTATCGTTACAACTACAGTAATTGCTAAATTTACATATTAAAGTCCTACCGCGCTGCTGAGTTTGAATATTCTGAGCCACCCTAACTAGAAAATTTTCGAACGGTGTTGTTCCCATCCTAGAAACTTCTCCATCGGCGCCCACGCGAATATGCCATAAAAAATTCAATTGAATGTCAAGTTAAAAAATTAGACGAAAACTCTGGAGTATAACCCAAGAATATCTCGAGCATAACTTAACTAACATACATTTTAACACAGATCATAGAGTTTATTTTTGTCCGTATAACAAAAAAAATCCTTTGATATTGTGAGTATTCGAATTAGAGTATTACCACTGCTTACTTTTAGAACAACCGACTATATGGTAATATTTTAACGCAAAAATATTGAAAACTGTAACAGACAAACAAACAATATTATCAATTTTTAAAATCAGGAGAAAGAACTTAACCGAGCTGTGTTCATATTTATTGTTCTTAGTTTTACTTTTAATTAAGTGAACCTATATATATTTGAACACTGGCTCTGGGAGGTGTTTTGCTCGCCAATCCAGAAGAAAGGACCCTATTTCATACTATTTGTATAATTTATTTCGGTTAAACCCCAAACTCATCCCCTCAAATACACCACTGTTCACTATTCTATTTATTCTATCTCGCAGGACTGTAATATCCTTGTGCACTACTGCTAACATTTAAATTTACTTGACGTAATTTTGTACTCCATTTCAATTACTAAATCGTCTGCAAATCTGTAAGCAGTATGTCTAAGTTGTGCAAGTTCCTGCCTGAATAAGGAAGGAAATTTCGACATGTTTGAATTTCCACTAACGAATCAGGAAATGTCACCATGTTGGTAATTGGTATACATTTACCGAATTGGCGGTTAGGTTCGAAAAGTGAAATCTGTGAGGTTTGTAATTATGACTAAATTATTATATTGTGTTTTATTATTCTTCTAATTTTTACATTTTATGAAGGGTCACTTTCTTGAGAGTGTATGTATAATGTTATTCCACAAACAAAATTAACGAATAAGTTTATTTACAAACTTCTCTACAAAATATGCTCTAAGAGAACTTGTTCCAAACCAAGGAATTGCAGAATTTAAAATAAGAAAAGGAAAACAAAACGTATCAAAAGCTTTAGTTAACATTGGGAGGATTTATGGACGAGGAATCAAATTAAAAAAGTACGAAAAAAGCAGGGAATGGAATTCCTTATCAATAGAAAGATCAATAGGGGGTAAATGCCCCTCCCCCTAAAATAATAACTCAGCAAAATGTTTGAAAGCCAAAATTATTTTATAAGCATACATTACCACCATTTTATATGCTCACAAAATGTGGGAACCTTTTTTAGTCGTCTCTGATTTTTATGGCTTTTAGGGTTACGTTGTGTTAATAAAAAGCAAAGACCTTTTTTTTTAGTTACCATGCCCCTCCATCCAGAAAGGCATTCCGCATACATAAAAGCATTCGACGAAATACATATCTGAACAACAGTTAAAATTTAAAATATTTTGGGGATGTCTTTTCAGATGCTCTAAACTACCTGAGGGGTTTAAAAATTGATGGTGTACCACTAACTCCACTTATGAAAGAAACATTTGCTGTTGAATTTATCAACTTTCAATCAAACAAAGGTTTTATAAACCCTAAATTTTGGTTTTATTTTAACAACGAAAAGTAAATTGGAATTAGTTAAAGACCTTTTCTCATTAAAAGAAAATCGTCTGGAATATTTTTTAACATACAAATGTTCTTAGGATCATTTAGTAATATTTTTTCTTGCAGAAAATCCCGGGGTGGTTGGTATAATAATCCAATTACTCAACAGTTAAAATGGGCATTAAGGCAATTTGTTTCGAAATTAAGCTATCTTTTAATTTCCTTATTACGTGGAAGGATTCATTATGGAAGAAATACTGGGTAACCCAATCTGTAAAGTATTTATTTCATAAAAGGAAGGATTCATAATGAAAGGAGTTCTGGATAAAACATATTTACCGGTCTTTTTTAGTTACTAATTTACTGTTGTTATTATTATTTATTTTTCATAATTTTATTTATATAGTCTATAAAAACTAGATTATGTCCTTTATTATTTTCTTTCATAAAAAGAAGGTTTTATTCCAAGAAACGGAATTTTACCCAATATTTAAATATTTTATTAGGTCGCCATTTTGTTTTGCTATATCCCGGTTTCACACTTATTTTTTGTGGAAAATTTGAAATCAAATTTTTAAACATTTTATTAGGCTGCCATTCCTATAATTACTTCGGTATTATATTCTGCTTGTTAAGCGTATTGGTCACTTAGCGTTACTTGACAAAAAATATCATATTTGTGATATCAGAAAAATTATATTAATATTGTTGTGAATTTAGCCCTAGTTATAGATTTGTTAAGATTTAGCTGCATTTATTTGTTATTTTATTGAAGTTGACTTACCTTAATTTTTATCCATGTAACGACTATGATGTCAAAAATCGTTCTCGAATGTTGTGTTAGGTTTAATTCTTCTCACCCTATAGTATTTAGATTATTCTAGAATTTTCTAGATCATTCCATCCTTTTCTAAAGGCTCTATAAGCGCGCCTCGAGGACACATTTTGATTATTGTCCGCCATAGTGCATAATGCGATGATAAGGGGGAGCCTCCTACAACGCTCAAAGACTATGACGAATTGAAAATTTATACCCAAAATTTAATTTTATCCAACGAGGCAATGCAGAAACAGATGCAAGAAGATTTCCTTGAGAAAATCCGAGAAAAAGATGTTCAACTAGAGAAATTGACTAGCACAGTAAACAAGCTCGTCTTTGAACTTAAAAGGTACGAAAATGAGCACTCAAATTGTATTCCTTCTTCCCAATCCTCCAATCATAACGCCTACAGTGATATTTCGGACGAACACATGTCTGACGACTTTGACTCTAATTTTCAAGAGGTTAGTAACAAAAAGAAAAAGAGACAAAACTTTTCTCAGTCCCCCGCTCAAAACCCACCTGCTAAGAAATCAGATAACTCCAACACTCCAAATACTGACGATCCCAATGAGTATCCTTAATTACCCATTACTTTTAAGACTACTAACATCAATAATTCTAACAACGATTCCAGCACCTCGAACCTCCCAACCTAACCCTCCTCCCTCCTCTCAGACGAAGTCGCCCAAGATCCCTCCGATTACTTAAAGAGATAAAGCTAAATATAGTAATAGTGTTGCTTATTTTAAATTAAATAATATTAATTTTGGTAACCCCACAAATTTATCAGAAGGAATTAGATTTAATCCTCAAAATCCTTCAGTTTTTTGAGGATCAAAAGATCCCATTCCATTCGCACAATTTCGAAAGCGAAAAAATGCTCCACGTGGTCTTGAGGGGTGTATTAGAAGAATGGTCAGTTGAGAAAATAACCGGTGACTTAAAAAATCTTAAATTTAATCCCACCAGGGTAATAAGATGGTACCACAAAGATGCCATTAGTGCTGGTAATTCTTCCTTAACCGAGAAAAATATTTTTCATTTGTACGTGCTTGATGATATGGCCATAAAGGTAGAATCACAAAGAAATAAATCGAAATGTCATAGATGCCAACTTTATGGTCACTCCACTAAAATGCGCCGAAAATCATTTTACCTATTTCTGTCAACTCGACAAAAATATAAAATGCACATGTGCAAACTGCGGGGGTGACCACCCCGCAAATTTTCAAGGCTGTGTCAAACATCCTAAAAACTCAAAACAACCCCCTAGAATCCCAGCCCCCACATTCCTAAGGGGGAAAAATAACTTAATAAGTAAAGACAGTTAATCCCAGCACTAATGACGTTAGCGCAATGCCTTAACTGATCCAATTCTTCGCTAATATGAATGATCAATTACAAATATTTATGAACCAATTTATGACTACTTTACAATCACAATTCCAGCAAATTCCACCTCAGATGTCACCTAACTTAACATATATCAGCAAATGAATTACAACAAATTGCGCCCTTTTTCTATTAGAATAGCCTCGTGTAATATAAATGCAATAAAAGATAAAAAATTGGAAATTATTCACTTTATCGAGAAATTTCAAATTGATGTTTTTCTAATCCAAGAAACCTGGTTTAAAAACAAGCAGAGATTTTCAATCCCGAATTTAAATGTTTACCGAACGGACAGAGAGGGGGCTCAAAGAGGCGGTACCTTATTGCTGGTTAAAAAAACTCCAATTTCATACGAAATCTTCAACCCTGATAACTGTATTGAAGGCACTTATGCCAAAATCGCTCTAAAAGATGGCTTTATTACGGTTGGGTCAGTCTACTGCAGGCCTTCTCCCTTCAAAAACTTTAATACTAACAATCTAGTTAATATTTTTAATCAAAACGAGGCTATTTTAATAGGAGATCTCAATGCCAAACACAGGGATTGAGGGTGTAACATGACAAACGCTCGCGGACTGACATTGATCAACTCGCAGGATTTCTTTCTAACTAAAAACACCCAAGCTATAATCCAACCAGCGGTTATCCATGAACTTTCCTCTGATCATTCCCTGTTATCATCTATAATGGCGACATCATCATTTCCCATAATGACTCGTATATTAAAAAATTAAACAATTGAAACTTATACCAGCAAAAAATAAAAATTATGCATTTCACAGAAAATATTTCTACCACTGCTGAACTGGATATGGCTGTTATCAATCTAACCTCAAATATTATTTCTGCCATAAATTCTTCTACAATCTTTAAATTAACAAAAATTACCAAATACGTCTCGATTCCCTCGGACATCAGGGAAAAAATAAAAGAAAAAAACAAACTCAAAAATCTGGCCTACAGAACTGGAGACCCTCATTTCAAAAGCCTTGCTAACAAAGCCACTAAAGAAATTGAGGTTCTACTTAAAGACTTACATAATCAGCAGTGGGAGGATAATATCTCCGCCCTTAATGATCAAGGTACTCATCACTTTAGACTCCCGAAAAATCTCACCAAAGGGCCTAAACTCCCCATGCCCCATATCAGGAATACTCTCAACAACTCAATAATCTCTAACCCTGAAGACAAGGTAGAATAGTTTGCAGACTCCCTGTATGAGCAGTTTGAGCAGTTTAATGCAAGTCAGCCAATCAATTTAGCTCACGAAAATAACGTAGTACACACGATCAGAATCCACGAAATCCGGTTGGCATTGCACCCTCAATTCTTCTTGCTTTGGTTCAATCTTGTTATTAAAAATCTAAATATTAAGAAAGCCCCAGGCCTAGACAACATTACAAATATGGCCATTAAAAAATCCCCATTGAACCTTTTTAAACACTTAAATTTAATTATTAATGCTATTCTTAAATTAGGCTATTTTCCGCTCTTGTAGAAACAAGCAAAGATAATAGTTATTAGGAAAAAAGGGGAAAGCGCATATCTAACTAACAGGTGTAGACCAATTAGTCTCCTCCCTGAGTTAGGTAAAATTCCGGAAAAAATTATTTTAAATAAACTTCAGGAAGAAGTCGCAAACAAAGGCCTTCTTCCAGACTTTCAGTTCGGCTTTAGAAAATCGATTAGCCCCATTAGTCAAACAACTAGACTAGCAGCTGACATTATTAATGGTTTTAACAAGAAAAAAAGCTCTGGCCCCATTTTCCTTGACATAAAAAAACCTTTGACAAAACATGGCACTCAGGCCTTGTGCTAAAACTCATCAAAGCGGGTATCTCAAACTATTTAGTTAAAGCAGTTTACTCTTTTACTCAAAAGAACATTTGTGGTACATATAGATGGCTTCACCTCCACTCCTAAGCCAATAAGGACGGCAGTCCTACAAGGTTCTCCCCTCTCTCCCCTATTATTTAACTTGTTTATTTTTGACATTCCGACCAACAATTACACCAATCTCTATCTTTTTGCAGATGATAACGCTTTAATGTCTACAAATAAAACCTTAAACATATTATCATCCAGGCTTCAAAGGCACGTTGGTGCCATTTAAGTCTGGATGAATCACTGGAAGTTGGATCTTAATTCCTCAAAAACTCAAGCTATTATTTTCACAATGACCTCATTACCAAAACTCATGATTTCTCCCAACCACGTAACAAAAATAAAAGCTCCCTAAAGAATGTCTTTTACCTAGAATTTAAACTACCCCCCCCTCCAGTACTGGGATTCCTCCTCCTATGACTTCTTCTCTTATCCTTACAATTTGATTGTTTTCACGAGGAATGAAGAGATGTAATAGCCATTCGGCTGACATAAGAATCGAAGAGGACCCCAAACACATTTTGATTCAGTTGTAATTGACATTTACAAGTTTAAAGTTACCTTAGTTACAATTGTTAGGTATAACCGGTGTTTACCTGTGATACCTGTAACCTGTGTTTTAAATAAAAGGAGAGCATTGAGAAATTACGTGTTTGTGTACCGGCCAATCCGGAAAAATATTAAGATAAAATGAAAAATCTTCCGTCGATGTATGATAATAAGCTCCCGCTCATACAGCGTTTCCGCTTTGATACTCTCAAAACGGTTTCAAACCTAACTACATAAGATACCTTCGTTTTGAAGTGGCAAATCGTTTTCGAAAACAAGAAGCAAGCAAATAAATGATTGGATAAGCTGTCTGATGCCGAAAAAAATCGAAGAAGATTCAAATAGAGAATAGCCTAAGTAGATAAACAAAACAAATAGACATAAAAGGACAGTCTTCCGGTTCGTCTCGTCGAATGCAGACCTCTGTGTTGTTAACATAAGTGGTGCCACGTGTTCGGTTTTGCTGCTTTATTTCGGGGGGAAACGGGAGACTCAACCGCTCAGGTGGAAACTTACGACCCCGCTAGAAAGGGAGCATACGCTGTGAACGTGTGAGGCCTAGTTGTTCCTGCATTCTATCCCGTTCGTCTGCCGCAGTTCTACATAGAATATTAGCCTAATGGCCGCTACGTGGCGGGAGTGGGAGGGGTAAGGGGATAGCTTGAAAGAAAGGGTCATCTCGTGATATCAGTAGTACTCTCAAGGGGCACCTAGTGGAAGCCTAGATGCATTTCAAAAATTTAAAGAGGAATTATTAAAGTATTTGAAAGATTCGGGGTATTCGGGAGCCTAGAGCTCGCCATCCGGATATCCTACCGATAACGCCTCCAAACTGGACCAAGGTGCAGGGTCGACTTCGAGGGTCGCCGATTTAACGACTCTGAGCCCCGGACGAAGGGCAATCTGGCGACTGCCTCGTAGCAAAGCCAATAAGTCCTGTTATGTAACAGGCTAAACAGGAATGAAGAAGAAGAAGAAAAGGATTTCTATTTCTGTTTTGAAATGGAATTAAAAACAAGAATCGGCATTAAATAATATAATAAATTTAAACCCAAAACAATGCTAAGTTTTCTTAAAGAGTTTCGTATAAATGCTTTTAGTAAAAGTATTCATACAACTCCCCGAATACCGTGGGATATTCCAAAATATATTGAATTTGATGAAAAATATTTGTGTGAGCCAAAAAATATTCCCAGCATAGAAGGCAATATTTTGAACCGTAAGGGTGTAGGAAATATTAAATTAGTAAATGAGTTATATAATAAATTAAGGTCCTTAACATGTGATGACCCCTCTTATGAAACTGTAAAAATGCAGTTGTTTCAAGAATGCTTGATGATACCAAATAAAACTCACCCTGATGTGTTTAGATATGGAGATGAGCCCAAGATTGTAAAGTATGTTGGAGAAAAAAATAAGTTTGATTTTTCTCATAAGGAATTTTATGAAATTACAAAAAGATTAAATCTGGTCAGGACTGAGCAGTTAGGTAATTTATCAGGCAGTAAAAGTTATTATTTATTAGGGGACATGGCTGAGCTCGAACAAGCATTAGTACGATTTTTTGTTAGTAATCTTTTAAAGCATGACTTCCAATTAGTCTCTGTACCAGACATCTTACCTAGAAATATTGTAGAAAGTTGTGGTATGAATACCAGAGGAGAAAGAACTCAAGTAAGCAGGATATCTTGATTGTAGTTACTTTATAACTTCCCTCGAGTTATAACATTTATCCTAATATTAGTGTCCTTTTGTTTTTAGGTATTGATCAAATTATACCTCTTTCAGGGATAAAGTCTTTATACAGTAGTGTTAAATATATTTTAAGTATTATTAAATAGTAGCAGATCGTTCTGGTACTCTTCTGCTTCTTTGTGTTTTTTATAATACTGTGCTGTCTTCAATATTCTTAATTAAATAGAGGGCAAACAATTTATCACTGTACCCTTTCTACATCAAAATACAATGATGATTCTAAGGATGATAAATGGATTTTTAAAAGATTTTAAATTTTATGGTGTTATTAAAAATAAATAAATAAATAAATAAATAAATAAATAAATAAATTTAATTGGCTGGTTGTACAAATCTCAATTAAAGTTTAGAATGTTTAATGGAATTCAAATTTGACAGGGGGTTCCTAGATTTCTGTAAGCGGCTTCTCAAGTCTGAAAACTCGGTTAAATATTCTAAACAGCAATTAAGTTTTGTGCAACAGGGGGTCTTTAACAAAGTGCATTGTTACAAATATTTAATATTTGAACATTAAGAGAGTTGTAATATATTGGTTTACCCTGAAAATTGGAAAGTTATATAAAATATAATAGTTCAAACTATTTTTAAGTTAGCATAAGTTGAATACATACCTAGTTGGCTTTCAAATAATACAAGTTTCATCCTCCATTAATTTTGGGATGTGCAGCATATAAAAAAGTTACAAAAAATTTAGTAGGCCCTTGATACATTTTAAAAAACCAGGGAAAATGGCTTTGAATTATTATTAAAGAAGCCTCCTTGAGGAGTGTAGAACTTAGGGCTGATGCTCTTAAAACAAAAATATAACAAGTAGTAGTAGTAGTAGTAGTTAGGGGGAGGTCTAGAGACCTGACTGGTAGGCCTATAAGGCCCTTTCAGTCTACCCCAGCTCCTCCCTCAACCACCACCCGCCACCAGGTGTACATCCTTGAATCTGCCTGTCCTTACTATGTAAGTCTGTATATCCTTCCATGCAAGATCCTTAACTTTGTCCCTATGCAAGACTGTAGTACCGAAAATATCTCGTCGCAGTCTCGCTCGCGCTTCACATCTGCACAGGAAGAGAGGCGGAGTTTCCTGCTCTTCCTGATACTCCGTGCAGATAGAATCTTCCTCAAGGCCTAACAGAAAGAGGTGTCTCCTCAATTGACAGTGCCCCATTACTATTCCTACGATGGAATTTAGAGCTTTCCTGTCTCGGGCCAGGAACCACTCTGTTCAGCCCTCATCGGGCTTCACAATGAAGTCGTTAGCTTGCCTCCCGACCCCGGACTGGCCCCATTCACGTTGAAGTTCATGTTGTGCCCATTTGTCGAGTGCTGTCCTTATCTGCTGCCTAGTGATGTCGAGTCTAGCAAACTCATCTGCCCTCTCGTTGCCCTCAATCCCACAGTGTCCTGGCACCCAAACCAACTTCACTCTTTTGCGTCGCGCCAACTGCTCTAGCCTGTCACCGCATTCCTGAACCAAAACTGATCCCGCCGTGGGTGAGTCGAGCGCCTTAAGTGCTGCTTGACTGTCTGAGCATATGACAATCTCTCCCTCTGCCCCTTCTATGACTTCCTTCATCATTATGGCCATTAGAATGGCATATACCTCAGCCTGAAACACCGTTGAAAACTTCCCCAAAGGGAAGCTGGACTCGGTTTGTGTAGCCTCAATATAAACTCCAGCACCAGAGGATTGCAACTGTGTCATACGTGAACCATCCGTTTAGCAAACAATTGCCTTACTGGAGAACTCCAGCCTGTTTCTCTCCCAGTCCTCTTTCAGGGATTGAGATACTATAACCCTTATGCCATCTTAGTCTGCCTGAGGGTCATGCTACTCTGTAGGTAGATAAAGTGATCTCTCTTTCCACAATGTAGGAGATCCTTGCATGACCCACAATCTCACCTTTGGTATGCCAAGCTCCTGCGTCTCCCATTCGCAAGTCCGCTGCCATAGCCTCTTTCTTAATGAAAGTCGACAAACGGTTGCAGCCCTAGCAAGACATCCAATGCTGCTGACGGCGTCGTCCTCATTGCTCCAGTTATCGCTAGGCTAGCCAGTCTATGGACTTTTGCAAAACTGGAACGAATGGTTTTCCTCTCCACCGAGGGCCACCATACTATTGAGCCGTATGATATTCTGGGTCTTATGACTGCTTGGTCCAGTCAGTGCATGACCCTAGGACTTAGCCCCCAGGTTGTGCCTACCACTCTACGGAGCTGCCAGAAGGTCGCTATTGACTTCCTTATCTGCCTATCCACATGAGTTTTCCAGCTCAGCTTTGAATCTACTGTGACCCCCAATTCTAAATTTTTAAAATATTCATATTCTTCGTGCAGTATGGATGGTTTTGAGGAGGTTTTTATTAGAGCTAATTTTTTCGATATTTAAGATTATTAAAATGTGCATTTTCTTGGGTATTATTTAGTTAATTTCTGTGAAAAGGTCCTGGTAAAGAGGGTGGCTCTTATAATTGGGCTTGACAGTAGGTGAAATTGTGTGTAATGCAGCCTAAGGGGACTTACTTTAGGAAGTCCGCTGCCATAGCCTCTTTCTTAATGAAAGTCGACAAACGGTTGCAGCCCTAGCAAGACATCCAATGCTGCTGACGGCGTCGTCCTCATTGCTCCAGTTATCGCTAGGCTAGCCAGTCTATGGACTTTTGCAAGACTGGAACGAATGGTTTTCCTCTCCACCGAGGGCCACCATACTATTGAGCCGTATGATATCCTGGGTCTTATGACTGCTTGGTACAGTCAGTGCATGACCCTAGGACTTAGCCCCCAGGTTGTGCCTACCACTCTACGGAGCTGCCAGAAGGTCGCTATTGACTTCCTTATCTGCCTATCGACATGAGTTTTCCAGCTCAGCTTTGAATCTACTGTGACCCCCAATTCTAAATTTTTAAAATATTCATATTCTTCGTGCAGTATGGATGGTTTTGAGGAGGTTTTTATTAGAGCTAATTTTTTCGATATTTAAGATTATTAAAATGTGCATTTTCTTGGGTATTATTTAGTTAATTTCTGTGAAAAGGTCCTGGTAAAGAGGGTGGCTCTTATAATTGGGCTTGACAGTAGGTGAAATTGTGTGTAATGCAGCCTAAGGGGACTTACTTTAGGCTTAGTTTAAACCTTTGATTTTTAATTGTATGTTAAAATTACCTTGAATCAGTTTTTTTATAGTTATAAATATAATAAAATATTTGATTTGTAGGTTTATACTTTAGATTCAACTATACATGAGCAGGACCTCTGTTTATCTGGCACATCTGAGTTGGCTTTAGCAGGATTTCTAGCAAATAAAACTATTGATACTAGTGACTTGCCTTTAAAATTATGTTCTGTCAGTCGATGTTACAGAGCTGAAACTTCAGGTCTTTCAGAAGAACGAGGAATATTTAGGTAATTACACATTACATACAATCAAAACCTAAACTAATTGGTATAAAAAAAATACAAAAGCAGTGCTGAGTTTGAGGTTCTGTTTTTTCCTCAAATGGTTTAAACTTTTAAACTATATGACAACTATTAAAAGGGCTTAAACTAAATAACCATAAAAACTTTTGTGCCTGTACACTCAAGAGGGGTGGGTATAAACCTAAAAGACTGGATAACTGAAAATTTCCCTCTAAAAGTTACCAAGAAAATTAGGAAATTTGTCATTTTTTACAATAACCCATTTTTTAAAGAACCAGGTTTTTTAAATGTATTTTTCTTTTTATTTTAGTAGAAGTGGGTCTGTTTCATACATACTCGTAAGAGCGCGTGTGCACTTGTGTAGTTTTTTTTTTAACTTTAACACCCCTAAAGCCTGTTGCACAAAACTTAATTTCTGTTTTGAATATTTAACCAAGCTTAACTCGCTGTCAAATTTGACATTCTGTTAAACATTCTAAACTTTAATTTAGCTTTTTTACAAAGCTTTTTGCCACCATCTGTGAAACTCAAATATAGGGCATTTCCATTTTTTTGTCAAAAGCGACATGCTGTATCACAAAATAATAAGAGGTATTTTTACTTGCTCTAATAAATATACCCCCGGTTGCACAAAACGTAATTGCTATTTAGAAAATTTAACTGAGCTTTTGTATTTGACAAGCTGCTTACAGAAATCTAGGAAGTCGCTGTCAAATTTGACATTCCATTAAACATTCTGAACTTTAATTGACCTTTCTGCAACCGGCTGGAAGCTAGTAGTTTGTTAAAATACTAGTAGCATGTCATTTTTTTATTAAGGAAGCCAGGAATGGTTACCCATAACTACATGGTTTCATGGTTGAAAAAGACTTGTCGAATACTATCAAAACATGGCCTGTAAATATCTACGAGGTTGCGCCATATCTTAATCAAATAGCATTTACTGTTTCATACCAAAAAAATCATATATTTTTTTAAATTGTAACATTGTATCTTGAAAATAAAACATTACAGACACATATTTATATAGACTTTTTTTTCTAAAATATTTCAAGGAATCACCCCACATTTAGGAACACCGTGTATATTAAACAAATTTGAATAAGTTACTGAAAACAATGCATTTATTGATGTACACCTACTATACATTCCATTAATATTTTAGTCATGACATATATGAAAGTGTCGAAGAAAAGCTGGTGAAAAATTTGTAGCTATGATTACATTTTACTTTTTATGTAAAATAAGCTCTTTTTTACTTTAAAACATGTATATGTATCCATATGACACTATTTGAAAGATACTGGGCCGAAAGATAACTGACAAAGCAAAGTCTGCTTTTAACTTATTTTATTTACAATTAATCAAAAAAATTTTTCAGTTTTTCAACACTAGAGTTGAAAACAACTTTTTTAAGAAGGAAATAAAAATAAACATAAAAGTTCTTTTGAAGGTTCTTTGTGGTCATAGCAAAATTGTATACATTATTCGTGAGAGTGATTGTTTTCAAACTGGTTTGAAAACTACAGCTTTTAATTCTTATTATGAAATATACTTATTTAGATTGTATGGAATGTTTTAAATATTATATTGGCACAAATGGATTTGGGGAGGATAACCATGCACTCAAGGTGCTTTAGCACAAATGAGATATCCTAATTACACTGCAGTATCAAAATACTGTGACCTTTCATTTCTTGCTAAAGTTTCAAAATATTTTTAGATGCTAAAATGTTCAAAATTTGGTTCTTTTGAAATTTTAACATTGCAATTTTTGCCCAAAAAATATCAAGATAAATAATAATATTAGTTATAATAATTGTAGTTTCACTTTGGTATTTTAGGGTTCACGAGTTTAACAAAGTCGAAATGTTTGTAGCTTCATTACCTAACCAGTCTGATACTGTTCTTGAAGAAATAAGGACACATCAAGAAGAGTTTTTTAATTCTTTAGATATTCATTTTCAAGTTCTTGATATGCCTCCACATGATCTTGGTGCACAGGCTTACAGAAAATACGATATTGAAGCTTGGATGCCAGGACGTAATATGTATGGTGAGTAAAGATTCTTTGGGATCAAATTAACATATTTAGGATTTCAAAACCTTTGACAAGTTATGAAGGATTTTGTAGTATAATGGACATAATGGGAAATTTAAAATTGTCACTGATTAAACTGAAAGTCTAACTCAAAAACAGCTTTATTATCATAAGAACGGTCTCATTGACAAAGCAAACATCAAGACTAGACCTCAAAATAAAATACAATAGAGGAAATGAAAAAGCAAAAAAAAGAAAGATATACAAATACAAAGGAGATATTAATAAACTCTAATAAACTTGTGGCAGACTTAGGCCAATATTACATGTCACTATAATAAATAAAAAAAAAAACATTTAATAAAACATCAGTATAGTATAAAATATATATAAAATAAACAAATAAAATACATATTTTTACAAATATTTTTTGAATGAATATTAAGACAACATTAAAAACACAATAAAATATATAGCAAAAAGTATAAATATAGGACAAAACATGCATAACAATGTTAGGGACATGTATATGAATAGAATTCTTCGACACTATAGTAGGCCTTCCCTCCAAGAAAATATTTCACCTCTTTTTTAAATTTTAGTGGACATCTAGGGAACTCCCATTCTTTCTGGGAGGTGGTTAAACATCTTTTTGCCCTCATAAATAAAAGATCTTTTTATTAAAGCAGTTTTAGGAATTGGCAATGAAGTATTGGAAGTACTTCTAGTTGTATAATATAAATGAGACCTAATTTTGCACTTTTTATGTATCAAGCAGACAGTCTTTAAAATACATGCAAAAATCCCTGGGTTTTGTATTGAACATAAACCTCATTGCTCTCTTCTGAAAGTGAACGAAAAATACACATTTTCAGCTCTTAAAAAATTTAATTCTCTGGTTATAACCCTTAATGCATAGCAACTTCTGGAAAAATTTTTCAGTATATCAGTCTCAAACTTCAATTTCTCATAAATATGCAATTCCAGAAACTTATTAACTTGTATATTATTAACCAGGTCACCATTCAAAAATACATCATTCATGTTACATTTAAACTTGAGTACATTAGTTTTTGAAACATTAAAAACAGCAAGTTTGAATCACACTATTCCTTAACTTTATTAAGATCAGTGTGAACATTCTCCACAAGGGAATTTGAATTTTTGTTATGCCCAAGGATCTTAGTGTCATCTACAAATATTTTAAAAGAACCAGTTATATGTAGAGTAGGCAAGTCATTGACGTAAATCAACAATAAAAGAGGACTCAACAGACATCCCTGCAGTACTCCTGAAGATACTATATGATGTTCAGAACGACTGTTTCATACCTTTTGATAGTAAAATGTATCATATATTTTGATAGTAAAATGTGGGGGTACCTTTCAAAAGAGGTATAACTTGATCCTTTTTCCCATTTGAGATTTTTAATTGAGTAGGTCTGAGGTTTGACCTAAAATTTTTGATAAAATATAATATCACCCTATATAACATTTTTGACATATTTTAGAAGTATGTAGTGTCCTACTTTTTTTTGCATATCTTGCATTTATCTGGGTATCAAAAATAAGGTTTTCAGTTTACACTTGAAATAGATTAAAGATCATTATCATTCAAAACGTTGTGAATCAAAGAAAATAAAGATATTGTAACTCTGGCAGAATGAGTTTAGAGGTTTCCAAAAGTTGGTTATTTTTACCCCAATTTCATCAATACAACTACAATTATACATTAAAATACTTGAGGGATCAAGAATCAAAACTCACATTATCCTGCTTAATCAAATTTTGGGAAATTGCCAAATACCCCTTACTATAAACGTAATAATTGTAATTTATGAAATTATGAAAATATTTAAACAAAACTCATTACAATTTGTTTCATAGTGTTCCTGTAAGTGCATGTGGGAATACTATAAAAACTGTACTAAATATGTTGACCACTTATCACGATAACCTATTGCAAGTGACCAAATTTGCATATTTGTGGGAGAATGTTAGTTTTTATATATCCACCATATAATCCCTAAGAGGGAAGTAAAAACAAATTTTGGTGTTGACAATAACCCCAAAAATAAATTTGGAAACAGGATTTCTTTATGTATATTAGTGAGAGGTCATGGTATGGTGATCCTTCATACAATGGCAAGATATTGCTTTGTAAATTTGTCTCTGCTACTTTCAATATTGCTGGACATGAGAATGCTTCTGAGTCGGGAGTAAGTGAGGAATGGGGTGGTAGGGGTTTAGCAAGTTGCCCATCTGTGGAAGCTTTAGCATGTATGTAGTTGAGTGGAAAATCCATAAGTGCTGCTTTTAAATAGAAAAGAATTGATTTCAAAATTTTAAAATTTTAAAATTTTGAAATCAATTCTTTTCTATTATTTAATGTTTTTCTCTTATGATTGGCGCACTGATGAGTCCCGATAGGATGAAAGTATTTGTACAGTTACTATGTGTGTACATGTTGAGGTATGTAGTTATATTAAATATTTGCTTCAATTAATTTAAAGTTAAATATTTTTATTCAGTTGCGAAAAAGCCAAAAAAGATTTTTGTTTGTTTAGTCATGGCGGTACCTTAATTTTGATGAATGAAATTTTTTCAATTTGTACAATTTTGCTGTTTATGTTATTTGTTTGTATATGCCTCCTAACGATGAGGTTGAAATATTTAGCTTATTAGCTTCCAATCTATCCAAAGACATAAATGTAGGGATGGATGATGGAGTTATCTCAGGAATATCAATATTTCTGAAACATTTTATTTTCATCCTACAGATAGTTATCATTATATAAATTAAAAAGAAAAATTCATCGGGATGGAATCATGTTTCTCTAAAAATATTTTTAAAGCTTCCTGATCAGGTACTATATAGTTTGGCTGAAGCCATAAATTGGTCTTCTACAGGTATCTTCCATCCTAAACTTAAAGTTGGCCACAGTAATTCCTCTTTTTAAAGGTGGAGACACTGAGAATCTATTAAATTTTAGACCATTTTCCTTGGTACCAACGTCTGTTTTACTTTATAATTTCAACTGAATGATGGAGAGTTGGCTGCAGCTGTATTTTGTGATTTATCCAAGGCTTCTGACTCTGTTGATTACAGAATATTGCTGCATAAACTTGAGGTCTACAGATTTAGAGGCCAGTCTTTAACCTGGTTTAACGCATACTTGTCTCAGCGTTGCCAGTCTGTCAATTTTAACCTTTGAAATACCTTTCAAATGAGGTTTCACGTGACCAGCTTTTGTTTTTTTTTTAATTTAAGGGAGTAGCCTGGGGGCAAGGGTTATAGAGATTTACCTATAGATTTACAAAATGGAATCACAGAAACAATTAGTCCGCTGGCTTATACCACGACCGACATTGAATTATACTGTGAACTCCCGACATTCGTTGGGAATAATAATGTAATTTTTTTTTCACGTTACACCAACATAACAAGGATTCTATGATCCTTGTCTGGAACATGTCCTGGAATGCCGTAGGCACAATGGTCCATTGATCGACGATCGCGAATTTGCTCTTTTTACAGTTCATCAGGCCGCCATAAACTAGCGAGCCCCGTAAGGGCAAAGCCACAAAATAAAATCACAGAAACAACTATGACGTTCGTGTAACGCACTGTAATATAACATATTAACATTATTGCTCTCAAAAAAAGTCAGGAGTCAACAGTGTAATTCAATGTCGCTCGTGGTATTAGCCAGTGGAACAGTTGTTTCTGTGATTCCATTTTGTGCCTTTACGCTACACGGGGCTCGCTAGGTTATGGCGGTCTGATGAGCTCTAAAAAGGGTGAAATCGCAGACAAGGATCGTAGTCGCCTTGTCGTAATGGTGTAACGTGAAATAAAACATCTAAACATACCTAATAATGGTAAAATGTGATCCCTAACAAAACACTGCTGAGCTCTTTTGGCGATTTTTTTAAAAGCTCTTGAATTCCGATAAATTGAAGTGTTCAAATAAACACCCCTTTTGTTTAATTATAATAATTGTACTGTTTATCTAATATTACATCGAAAAA
The DNA here is from genome assembly GCA_030620095.1 of Kuschelorhynchus macadamiae. Classification (NCBI taxonomy): domain Eukaryota; kingdom Metazoa; phylum Arthropoda; class Insecta; order Coleoptera; family Curculionidae; genus Kuschelorhynchus; species Kuschelorhynchus macadamiae. Next base: position 621,221 of record JAUTXW010004322.1, on the reverse strand, counting down.
GTCAAAAAATCTGTTCTTCGAGACTGGGCAATTTTTTTTAAATATTTGCAGGTACCTGTTCAGATTATTAGAATTTCATGCCACTTATCATTCATGTGTTTTTTATGTAAAAATGCTGTACTTCCTTGCCACATTTTCTTCGTTATCGTTAGACTCAGCGCATTTACTATAGGTGTTATATATCTTCCTGGGTATTTAATCTAACATTTTCGTCATATGATAACTGCAGGGTGTCCAAAAAGTCTTAGTATGAGTTAATCTCTCAAGTACTGGTAAAGCTAAACTGTTTAAAATTTGGCAGTAGCATGTGTACCAACAATTCAATCCTTTTGGGTGTTTAAATGGTTTCCATTCCTTTTGAAGGTGTTAAAACTTCGAATTTTAAAAGCAACTTTATATCAAATTTTACCTAATTTTGGAGCTCTTTAAAAGAGAACATTTTTTGTGTATTTTGGATTAGGGAAGAAATTAAAAAGAAGTAAGAAACATTGTGACAAAAAAAGAAATGTTAAAAACAAAATTTATGTCTCTTTACTGGGCCTTGGAAGGAAATCTTGTTAGATTATTTCGTTTGGTCTAAACTAGTGCTTAAGCCATTTGTCTCTGTGCTATTTCTACTTAATTCTTTTCATTTTCTTTTATTTCATTATGGTTCATACTATCATCGTATGAAGATAAAGTCGAAATCTTTTTTTTTATAGACAATACTGGAAGGATATCATGTTAGTTTATATCGTTTGGTGTGGACTAACGTTTTTTGCCTTTGTGCTATTTCATTTTCTTTCTCTTACCTTATACTTGCAATTGTTGAATGAAACTCTTATACCTGCAACTGCAGCAACTATTGAAAACGACCATATTGACTATGACCTAGTCAGAGAGAATCTTCATAAAGAATTTGGGCGCTGGATTGGACGTCGTGGAGCTGTTGAATGGCCAGCACAGTCGCCGGACCCTTCTCTACTTGATTTATTTCTTTGGGGTCATTTAAAAGAACGAGTGCTTCTTATAAAACCCAATAAGTTACAATAAGTACAATAAAAAATTATTGATAATTGACGCCTGGAATGATACAAAAAGTTAGAAGGAAATTTGAAAGTAGATATATAAAATTAAAAATAAAAGTTTTAACTCTACAACTGGAATTTTTATTTCAATTTGCAAAGAATTTTTTGTCCTTTAGATGTCCCCAAAACAAGGTAAAATTTAATATAGGGTTGCATTTAAAATTCATGTTCAACCTCCCATCGCCACCCCAGAAAGCGTGAAAAAATGGTAAACAACTATAAAAGCTGATTTGGGTGGTACACATGCAACTTCCAAATTTTATTCATTTTATCTATATTCATACTTAGCCCATTTTCGGGCAAGTTGTATTTCCGTAGCCGGAGGTTCCATAGACCAATTATTTTAAAATTAAAATATAAATATGGCACTATGTGTTTCAGATATATTGAAAAAGTGTAACATACAATTTAAAAAAGTAGTTATGATAATGTCCTAAAGTGAAAAATATATATTCAACTAGATTAATAAACCCTTCCAGGTGAAATTTCAAGTTGTTCAAATTGTACCGATTTTCAAGCCCGTCGACTAAATATCAAGTACAGGGATTCAGACGTTTCCACCGAATTCGTCCATACATTGAATGGAACAGCATGTGCAATACCAAGACTATTAATAGCATTGACAGAAACTCATCAGAGGAGTAATGGTTTAATAACAATACCAGAAGCACTTCAAAAATTTATGTATGGTAAGAAGGCTATAGGCCGACAGAAGAAAATACCTGAACTTAAGCTAATTAAAAATAAAAAGTAGTTTTGTCATTATTAGAGTTGGATTTAGTCAAAAAAACTATTATTTTTCAGGAGTGCAACCCATTCGTTTTTAATTCCCCATGTAACGGCCCACATATAATATTGTTAGCTTACGCATATTATTTATGAAAGAGATTCTGACCGACTGATTACAAAATCTCTGAAACTTTTGCAGATAAAATTGTCAAATTTGGCGTAGACCTTCTCTTTGTATGAGCGAGATAAGTGATCATTTTTTGAAACTCGCCCCTATAGGGGGTGAAAAGGGGTGTTGTCTGTTTTTACTTTTTTTACAATATGTCTTTAACTAAGCGAGTCTTTAAAATAATTTTTTAGTTAATGGCTGTTGGTTTTTCTGATGTAAAAATTGTTGTAGTACTTATAGTAATTTTCTTTATTCTGATAAACGAGAAGCTAACAAGCGTCCTTGTATGGCCGCGTTCGAATGTTCTTGCTACGTTCACATAAATCAGTTTTAATGATTCTGTGAAATATATATTTAGGTCATACCAGTAACACCATTTTTATAGTTAGTTATTTGAGAGCTTTCATTGAAACAGAGTAGATATACTCATTAAGTGGAAGAAATATTTTTTATTTCAACCCATACCTACCTTTACTATGGCCTTTGGGGCATTATATAAAGAGTCCCGGTGCCGTAATTGAGCTAGTGGTTCTTCAGCATTGGGCTTATTAGATTCATAGGTTAAGTTACAGGTTAGATTTAAGACACACTGAGGTTTGAGCAGTTTTATATTATGGTCTTAGGTTTTATATACGTTAGGTTTTTTGAAGTGTAATCTATTTTTTCTGAATATTTGAAGAAAAAAGTTAATAAAATAAATCAATAGACAAAAAATATTTCGTAATGTAAGTAAAATTATTGGGGAAAAAATGAGTTCAATCCTTCATCAGGACCAGCTTCTTTCAGCGGATCTGCCAACGGACCCGTCGCTTATGTAAGGGAGTGTCTGCCAATATTCAACCTAATATTTTAGGTTATTTCGGTGACAATTCAGTAAAAGAACAGGTATTGCTTGAAACTGCCACCGCGAACGTACTCTTGCCAATAGCCCCGTGCTAGGCTTTGCACCCCTCGCTGATTCGTTTTACGCATTCAAGGATCCCACGGGACACAAGCATTTTACTTTATTTATAACTATTTTTTAAACTTATGGACTTTATGGGTAACTTTTTTTTGTTTGGGAAATCGAGATAATCCTACTTAAAAGACTCATAGTTCTTAAATACATTATACGAGTAATACATATTTTTTTACATTCTATCTTAAACTTACGAAATCATTGTTTTGAAATTTTATTACATACTTTAGTAACTAAATAATGTACGCTTTTTAGATTGACATTATCCTAGCACGAGTTCACATTTGCTTTTAAATTATCACGGACTCTTATGGAAGAAAGCAATGTTTGTCCTACGGCAGCCATATTGACAGGAGTCAGCTGTTTTGTTGGACCGCCTAATGGGGAGAGCTATCGGCGCGTTTTCCTTTGGTATTGGAGGTATCCCTAGGTGATATTCCCAGGCCTTTTTAATTTTTTTTTAATAGCCATCATTTTGAGGAAATCTTAAGAAATCTTTATCTCTTATTGCTCTCAATAAATCTGCCCCGCCTTCCATTTGTACCTGTATGGGCGCTTCTTAAACTCGGCTTTCCCGCCTCGCAGCAACAGCAGCCTTGGGTCTAGGGGGGAATCTAGCTCAAAACGGAAGGGGGGGCAACTTTCCGAATTTAACCTCGTTCATGGGGAAGGGGGTCCACATTGTTACCATGAGATATACACAATAACATAAGTAATTCATTTTAAAACTTTAGTTTCTAAACAATAGTTTACGGATTATTTGCAAATTTTTGAACTATAGCTTCTAATAATGTCTCTATTTGCGAAAACACATTGGCGGTGAATGCTTAACATGGCTAATCGACTTAATCTATTTTCACCAATAATAATGATTCTTAGCCATGTTTTAATTAGGCGAAGGGAGCTAAATGAACACTCGATGGTCCTTGTACAGCGATGTGAAAACAATATCAATAGCGGCTTTCTAATAGTTGGGTCAATAATTCCCTCTTTTTTTAAACCTCAATGATATCGGGTTCTTCCTGCACCTTATTTCACATTTTAAACTACAGTTCCCTTTCCTCTGCAGGACCGCATGAATTGTAAAAACTTACAGAAGATGCAGTATTTTCATTCCTCCAGTGAGATATCTCTCATGTTACTCGGATGGAAATATCTCAATGAAAATGCGGGCGATTTAGCTACAGAAAATCTGAATTCTAAAGATAATATGATGGAATCCAGGTAAGGAATTATTAAAAACCTCCGAAATTCGGATGGACTTTCGGCTGTAGGGTTGCTTCTATGATTTTGTCGGCCAGTAGTGCGAGTAGTAAATGCGTCACTTAATAACAAACACCCCCACCGGTCAACCTCTCAAGGTCAAACAACTTGACCTGTAAAATATCTTCAAATTTTTCCAAGTAAAGTGGTAAGAGCATCTCAAGGTTATCGATGGCGTCTTAAAGTCAAACTCAAGGTCAAATAACTTGACCTTTAACACTTCAACGATAAATAGATTAAGGTCAAGTAGGCGGGGGCCTACTTCATGGTCAAGTGCGCCACAGGACTAGGGGACAGCAAGGTAAGAAGGGGGAAGGTGAGTCAGAGAAGAGTTCTTACATTACTCATATCTATCTATACCTGCAGTCTTCTAACTGAAGTTAAATTTAAAGCAATATAAGTATAGATTTGACCAAAGAAAGTTGTATAGGCCATCAATTAATTCATGTCCATGGGAGGTAAAAATAAGAAAAATAGTTTATATAAACAGGGGTCCGCAAACACATTTCAAGATACAGGGTGCTATATTGTTAATATTTTTCTTGATGCACCTGGTACATTTCTAGAGATTTTTAAATAAAACTTGTTACAGGTTATACTATCACTAATGTCAATAAAGCGACTAAATAAGTTCAGCCCTCCCGAACTTTTTAGTGTTTCGTCTCTGGCCAATTATTTAATAAAGTAAAATTTCTCATTCTATTCTCTAACTTTTTCGACGCTTAGATTTCTTGATATTTTGTACCGCACAGAACTTATTATTAGCAAAATATACATTTTTTAGCAAAATTAGCAAAATATACATTTTTTCATTTCCCACATGCATTTGGATGATCAAATTAGCTATGAAAGCGTATCAAAAAACAATCTAAGAGATGAGAAACGAGAAATATAGATATTAAGTAGGTAAAATCTAGTTTTAATAGTAAAAAACCAAATTGTTATTTTTAATGTCCTATGGCGTTATTTTTCTATAATAATATCCCAGGGCGTGATTTCTTATTTAACTGACTTTGACATAATGTCATTATTTGTCAATAATAAACTAATTGGACATTAATATTTTAGGTAACAATTTAATAATCTGTATCTCCAAAACGAAGGGTTTGCGAAATCCATGTTTATATGACTTTTTTCTGTTTCTCATCATTTAAAATCACCTAACAAAGTTTTGATTTTAGAAACTAATTCCGATTTTTTTCGCAAACTCAAAATTTGACTTTTTTTATCTTTTAACTCCGATTGTTAATAGAATTTAAATCTGGGAAGGGTACATTATTTTCTTTTGGGTTTGTTATCTATTGTTTCTGGTTTATATATTTATTTATAGTTTCATGTTTTTTTCAGACAAATTTGTATTGTGTTATTATTGAAAAGATAATAATGTTTAAGTTTTTAAACTATTCATGGAAATGTAGATATTATTTTAGAATTCATGAGGCAGGTTTTCCGACTTGCTATTGTAGTACCTATGTTACAAACTCTTTATTAGAAGGGAATGCAAATGAAACTAGACCGCCCTCCTTAAAATATGGCGCTAATTTAGCGGTTGTAATGCATGGAATAAAGAAATTAAAAGTAGAATCGAGGCCAATTCCAAAACTCAATCCAATTCAGGTAAATAAAAGTTTAGTATAATGTAATCTTTTTCATATTTTTAATGATGAGTGTTGGAAGCTTTATATAATAATAATAATAATAATAATAATAATAATAATATAATAATAAATGACTTTTATTGCATTATTTACAATTTGTTTAAAATTATGATAAAAAAACCCCCAGATAAAAACAGGGCGCAGTCTAGCCAAATAGGCTACTCTACTGAACCCCGTTTTGCTGGATATACAGTTAAAATATTAATACAAACTAAACCTACAAAGCAAATAATTATATCAAAATACATAAAAGTATTAGGAGTCATGTTCATACTCGTCACATTGAAGAAACAAAAAAAAAAACAGATAAGAACTGAAAATAAAAATAAGAGTAATTCAACATTAACTCAGAGGGTACTGAGTTATATAATATTATGGCATTATAAGTAAAAGATCTCTGAAACACGGCGGTCTGATGATGAGGCATCGTTAATTTATTACAAAATCTAATGTTAGGTGAGTGGATATTTAAACGTAACATAAACTTATTTTTAAGGGATGAGGGTAACACAGGGTTTTTAAAATTTCTATTAAAAAGTTGCCTAAATGTAGAGTTCTGCGATTATCCATTTTAAGTCAACCTAACTCGTTAAAAGTATGTGAAATATGGTCAAAATTTCTTAGTCCCAAAATAAGGCGCGAACATGTATTTTGAACTTTTTGAATCCGATTCTTGTCTGTCATGTCCAGACAAGAATCATAAACAAAATCGCAATAATTAAAATTCGATAAAACTAGGGATTGGTAAAGTATTTTACGCAAGGAAAGACTAAGGACTTGACGGCTTTTATACAGTAACTTTAGAGACAGATATGACTTTTGAATTAATATTTTAATATATTCCTTAAACCGTAACTCTGAATCCAATACAATTCCCAAGTTACCAGCAGACGCAACAACAGGAAGTCTGACACTGTCAAGATTAATATTAAGATTTTGGCATAAGAAATATCTGTGGTTTTTTGGACGAAAAAGCATTAAAATTCATTTTGAAGGGTTTAACTTTAAGTTGTGTTCAAAAGAAAGCTTTTTTAATATATTTAAATATTCATTTATTATATTTGATGCATTTAAGTAGTCTTCATGACTAAAATGATAGCAGGTGTGTCATCTGCGTACACCTCAATTTTACATTGTTTTAATGATTTTGAAATATTTGAAGTATAAATAATAAAAAGAAGTGGTCCAAGGACCGAACCCTGAGGCACACCTGACAAGATCAGAACCTCATCTGAAAATTGAATTGAAAACAAAACATTTTTTGATAACAATTAGAAAAATATGACTTTATTAGATTAACTGACGGTTCCTCAAGACCATAATATTTAAATTTTGATGGCAAAAGTTCGTTATTAATAGTATGAAAAGCTTTTGAAAAATCAAGGAGAACTAGCGAACTAAAGAAGGCAGTCATAATATCATCGGTTAGACCAACCAATGCAACAGATGTACTAAAGTCTTTTCTAAAACCACATTGACTTTCCGGAATTATATTATTAACAATACAGCAATGAAACAATTGCTTATATAAAATTTTAGAAAGAAGTGGTAAAATGCTGATTATCCTGAGATCGCTAATATTGGTTGGATATTTGGTTTTAGATAAAGGCTTTCCAATAGAAATTTTCCACTAATCCGAAAAATAATTACTCTCAATACAACAATTAATAATATGCGTAATGTATTTGTCTATATGAAAGCACTGCAAATTGTTAACATTTTAACGCTCATGCCGTCAACACCAGTAGCTTCAGAAGGTATTTCGTGAATTATTCTCTGTAATAATAGTCATATTAAATGAAACAATTAATTGATTATTAAAAATATTAATTTTGATAAAAATTAATTTTCAAACTGCAATCAGAAATATTTTGAAGAAATTCACCCAAATAATCACTAATCTGGAATACTAAAATCTTTACCAGAGCATACCTTTAATGATTTTAAAGATCTCCAGGTTTTTCTTAAATTTTTTTCCGCGCAAACTTCATTTAAATATTTCGACTTTTCCCGCCTTACTAACGAAACAATAAAATTGCTTAGCTGTTTATAATTATCCCAGGTAGGAGCAGTCCTGGCTCGCTTAAATTCTCTTAAAACCTGATCTCTTTGTTTGTCAAAAAGTGGACAAAAAAAGTTATTAAAAAAATTTATTTTATTATTTATATTGTTTTCGTAAAATATATCATTCCACTGAAACAAATAAAGGTCATGAAGAAATGAGTTAACTCCTAACACTGGAACCTGTGGTGAACGATAGATCAAAGTACAAGAGTTCTAACCACACTACACCACAACTTGTTACGTTCTGGACGCGCCCTTCGCTAACCAAGTTAGCATCATCAGCAGATGATATAACGTCAAAATTGTAAAAATTATGATAAGCAATAATCATCGGCTGAACAGGAGGTTTTTCTATTTTTAAATAAGAGTATCCAAACAATGATCTGAGATATTACCCTAGGAACAGTGCAAATATAGGATCTAAAAGAGTTACGGCAGTTCTCGATATTCTTGTTGGTTCGTTTAATATTTGTATCAAGTTGTAATTTTCACAGAGAGGAACTAAGGGATTATCTAAGTTTAATAAATTAATATTAAAATCTCCTAAACATATTATATGTTCTACAGTAGGGCAAATACTGGAAAGAATGTTGTCAAAATCATTTGCAATAGAGTTAAAGTTATTATTTGGAGGACGATAAAAAACAAAAAGCGTAATATTTATTTTTTAATTTGATTTTGAAAATTAAGAACTCCAGAAAGTGAGTTACATTAAATTCAAAGGACAGTAACTCTGTTGTTAAATTATTTTTAACAAAACCTGCCACTCCTCCGCCTCTATCCAATTTATCCTTATGAAATAGCTGGTAACCCGGAATAGCAAACAGAGAAACTTCGTCACAATCAGATAGCCATGTAAGAAATATTAAATCAAAATTATAATCTTCAATTGCAATTTTGAACTCCAAAAAACCTGTAAAAATAGACCGAATGTTTAAGTGAGTAACTTTAAAGTTCAAACTGTTCATAAGTAAGGGAGAGTACGGTAATGGTGCGCAGGGGGTAATGATACGCATCAAAGTATTTTGAATTTAGCGCCTAATACAGCCAGTGTAACTAAGCTACAGTCTACCGCTCAGCCGACGAACGTCTGTCGGCATCGATCGCGTGGTCAGTTAATAATTTGTGGTCGTAATAAGCATATGTTGATTTATTTCGTATGTGTTGTTAATTTTGGCCGGTAGAAAATAAGAAGGTGAGTGTACAATTTGCATGCTATCTTTTTATATGGGTTATTTTCTAGATGCTTAACATTTTAGACGTACATTAGCATATTTTTGTGAACGTTTAATCGGTATTTTTTTTCTGTGACGCAGTGGTGGCTATTCAGGTGAAGTAGGTGAAGTGCTTCACCAGGAAAAATAAACAAGCAAACATCTACCTATATTTATTATATATATCTTAAAATTTAAGTTTTTACACTCATTTATTCACCTAATTGGCAAATAATAAACTGTACATCTCGAATAAATATTTTGCTTGACCGTTGGCGGCATGTCTTTTTAAAACTTTCAGTCGAACTTTATTATAACAACTATAACAGTGGCGCAAACCGCTTCGACTTTGCTGGAGGTGTTACGTTTAGTTTACGATTTTCCTACTACGTTGCCATGACAACGCGTTCGCGATGACACATAGAAGAATAATGTTAACCAGCGCGATACAACGGTCTCGCTGAATTGCTAACGCAGTACAGTAAACCCACGTGTCGTTTGGGGTGGTTGTTTACTTTTATTTTCGCGGATTTCGCTGCAATCAGTAAGTTCCTTTGCAGTTTACTTGACTGTTTTGTGTTATATTTATTTATAGTGTTGTTACAACTTTATTTGGTGTCGGGTTTATTAATTTACATTATTGATCAATCCGATCACGGATGTGGTTTGCATTTTGTTGGAAACTCCATTTAATCGATGGAAGGAACAAGATCAGAGTTTTAATCGTCATCCTGGTTTTCGGCGTACAAATGGTTATGTAGTAGTCAAATATTACAAAAATTGTTTTGCTGGCCTTGTTTACTAGTTTCCAATAAATATTCAGTGTGAAATAAGGAAGGATTTGCAGGTATGTTAAATATATGAAGGTCTTTAGGTACATAAACATGAAGACTCGGCGGAGCATTTAAAATGCGAATTAAAGCTAAAAACATTTGTAAACAATCAAAGCACTATAGCTGCCACTTTAAAAGAAAATGTTAAACTATATAAAATATATTTTAACGGAAACGTCCGATTAAATAGACTATTTATGTGCTTGGTAATCGACGCAGTTTTGTACCTTGCAAAACAAGAGTTATTCTTTGGCGGCCATGATGAGAGCAGCGAGTCAATAAATAGGGGGAATTTTAAAAAGCTTTTAGGTTTATTAATATCGAGAAGTTCCCAAGAACTAAAAGATCATCACGAAAAAATTCAAAATGTTTTTGCTGGTGACTCGAAAACTATTCAAAACGAAATAATTGAATGCATTTCTGATTATTTAAATGATCATGTAAAAAATGAAATAAAGAACACACAGTTTTTTTCTGTGCAAGTGGTTGACACCACTGATATTACGCAAACCTCGCAGTGCCCCATAATTTTAAGGTACGTTAATTCAGAAGGTTCAGTAGTCGAGTGATTCTTAGGATCTTATAATGTCAGCTCCGATAGAACGTCGGAGAATTTATATTTTCTATTGGATCAAATTTTGGACCAATTTGACTAAAAACATAAATTAATAGGGCAATGGTACGATGGGGCAAGTGTGATGTCTGGCCATTTAAATGGGTTTAAAAAAAAAAGGAAAAGCGCCGCAGGCTGTATTTGTCCATTGTTTTGCGCATCGTCTTAACCTTATGATGCAGCAAAGTTTAAAAATATTTTTAAATGTCGAATTTTTTTTGAAAGTCGTAGTGGTATACTCTCATTTTTTCATCACTCAGCCAAACGAACGTATGCTCTTGCATCTGCATCTACGAGGCGTATACCAACAATTACAGAAACTCGTTGGTCTTCAAATTCCAAGTCAATAAATGTGATTATTCAAGACTGGAATAAATTAAAAAACGTCTTTGAATTTATTACAAACTGTGACAAATCTGATGAAAAATCAATCCGGTTTGCGAAAGGATGCGTTTAATGACATTTTTTCAATCTCGGACATACTATTTGCGTTCTTAAAAAAAAATCGCTCGACATTCATTTTTGCATATCCAATATAAAACGCTGTCGTGAGGCGCTCTGTAAAAAAAAGAAATGAACATTTTTTAATACCATGTTTGATAAAGCAAATTCTATTACAGAAATAAATCATTACAAACGTGAGCTTGCTAAGCTTTCACCTGAAGAAATTAGGGCTAAGTATAGAACCCTTTTTTATGAAATATTGGACTATATTTTAATGGAAATGACACTAAGCTTTCAAGACTGTGAAAAACTTACATTTTTATGTTTGGCAGATTCTGCTAAATTTCCCGAATATAGTTAAATTTTCCGACTGGCCCATTTGAAAATGTGTTACAGTTATATGGTGAAATATTTTCAAAAAGTTAACGACTTAAAAATGAGCTAGGTCTTATTTTTGCCAATGACAGTAATAGGAATATATCGCTGCAAGAGCAAGTGAAAAAAATTAATGAAAATAAAGATATTTTAACCAAAGCATATAAAGTGTTTTCCCTTATTTTGACAATACCGTCGACAAGTGCTTCAGTGGAAAGAAGTTTTTCTTGCCTCAAACGTGTAAAAACTTATTTAAGAAACACAATATCTCAAGAAAGACTAACTTCTCTAGCCAATATTTCAGTTCAAAAGGAATTTCTGGAGGAGATTAGGGCAACTCATCCATTTTATGAGGATGTTATAACTAAATTTGCTGCTATGAAGGATAGGAGAATTGATTTAGTATATAAAATTTAGGTAAGTCGTAAAACATATTCAACCCCTTCCACATATCACACATTATTGCGATATTTTTCTTGCTTCATTTGTACTTTACTTACTTTTTCACCCGCGAGCCGTCACTGCTGTGATGAAAAATACGATAACAGTCGCGTGGGGGTAATGATGCGCATAGGTGCGCACGATTTCCCCGCATAGAAATAAATGGTACTGAGGTGCTGTATTTTCTAGATGTCGGGAAATTATGTTCGAAAGACAGAAATATTGTCATACACAGATGAAGACTTGAAAAAAGCCCTAATCTAAATTAAAGATGATGGTAAAAAATTAGGGAACAATTTAAAATTCCCGAGTCAACTCTTACGAAATACTTAAAGCTATCAGAAGATGCACGTCAGTCACTTCGTTTAGGTCGTCAACCCATATTTACGAAAGAAATAGAGGATGAATTAAAAGCATATGTTTTAATACTGGCAAAATTATTCTTTGGCTTGACACCCAAGAGGTTAAGGAGACTAGCATTTCGGTATGCAGAAGAGAAAAATATTAAAAATAATTTCAATCGTAAAAAAGGGTTAACGGGGAAAGATTGGCTTAGACAGCCAGAAGGAACCAGTTTAAATAGAATTACTTCAGTCAACATTCTGTACATGCTTTTTATTCAAATCTTCGAAAACTGATGGAAATATTTAAATTTGAGGCGAATAGAATATACAATATGGACGAGACTGGAATCACAACAGTCCAGGACAAATGTCCTAAAGTCTACGGACCAAAAGGTGTAAAAAATAAAAAAAGTAGGAGCCGCTATCTCAGGAGAAAAGGGGAGAACCATAACAGCGGGTTTCTGCGTAAGCGCGGCTGGGAACTATATCCCGCCATGCTAATATATACTAGACAGAGAATGCCAGAGACTCAGAAAAAAAATGGACCAATCGGCGCCTCCTTTAAGTGTTCAAAAAATGGTTGGATTAATTCGGAGCTCTTTGTTGAGTGGCTACTCCATTTTGCAAAACACGGGAAACCTTCGGACACCGATCCTGTTCTCTTAGTGTTAGATAACCATTTCAGCCGTATCTCGATTCCAGCTTACAATTTCTGTCGAGAAAAGAGCATTCAAATGGTATCACTTCCTCTACATACTTCAGACCATCTACAGCCGTTGGCCCTTACTTTTTTCAGTCCTTTAAAAAAACGCTCTTTATAGGGAGTACGATTTGTACCTGTCAACAACTGGTCATACGAAGATAACAGAATAAAATGTTGCCGAACTCCTGAATAAAGCTTTCATGAAAGTAGCTACGATGAAAAAAGCTGTTTCCGGTTTTCGAACTTCAAAAATATTTCCATTCAACCTAAACAGATTTGATGAAAATTATTTTGCCCGCGCTAATCAAGTTCTGAATCACACAACTGAAGCTGTTCCTGAAATAGCGGATCCAATTTCACCCATGACAAATAGTGAGGTTCCTTTACCCAATATTAATCCAAATTTAACAGTTGACAATCAAGAACCTCAACCAAGTACCTCAAAACAAAACTCGTTCTTTGCTATGGCTCCTTTACTAAAGCAAGCAGTCAAAACAGCAGCTAAAAGGAAATGTTGAGAGAAACAGCGATCACAGATACTAACAAGAACACCCATGAAATACAAACTGGAAGAAGCACAAGAAAAAAAAAATAATAGAAGAAAGTAGGAAGAGATAGGAAAAATAAAGAAAGCAGAAAGCTCTAAAGAAAGGAACTATTCGTAAATGTTTTGATGAGCCTCTAGACAAAAAAGATAAAGGTAAACAACAAAGAAAGGCTCCGGCATGCCCGAATCTTCCGATTCTTCAGAGGAAGATTTATCAAACACATGCGACGATGACGAATTGGATGATTCAGAATTAAGTATTATACCACCGCCTTCTGTGGAGACATCGGAAAAAACATGGATTTATGGTACTGATGCATGCTTTGTGCTACATGAGACCATGCTCAGTGCGCAGCTACAGATTCTGCAACAAACTACAAATGTGAGACCTGTTCAAAATTATAATAAAGCCTGAGTTTAAACCACATTTTTTCTTTTATTTCTGTATCTATTTTAATGCGCACAATTCCCGTACCCATGAGCATCATTACCCGCCCGATTGGAAAATCGTGCGCAACTTTATGCGCACTTTTATGATTTTAATTTTTTTCTCAAAACACGAAAAAACCTACATGAATGAAGAATTTATTTATTGAAAGTCTAGTAATTAGAGCTTCTATTGCCAATTTTAAGTTTTCCAAAACATTAAAAATGTGGCCACCAGATCAATGGAACGCCCTCTGATGTGTAATCATGTGTTTAAAAAGTCTAAAACTGAAATTATTAAAGTTCTGTTAACATTACCAGACAGATAGCTGTCATGGAAACAATTGTTTAAACAATGGTATCCAAGACAGTTGTCCGCTTAGTAAAGTTACAAGTACTTTAATAATTCTAGCCTATGCAAATTACGTTTATTCCAGGGTGTTCCAAATGATTTTTATTGTCGTGCATCAAAAATTAGTTCTATTAAAAAAAAACATAATACAAAATTAATGACCAACATTAAATATTATAATTTAGCCGTACCCTTTGAAGTTCTAGATTATTTTTTTAGAAAAGTACCAGATCCATCAGATAAATCCATAGAGCATAAATGGTTCATTGTAAATTGTACTTTATCTATCCGAATTATTATAGGCGTTGCAGGGGGTGCAACAATGTTCAAAAATAACTGATGACTAAAAAAAAGTCATCCATAATCCATTTGGTATATAAGATTCGATTTTGTCCAGAGGGGAGGCAAAATCAATTTTTTTTTTTCAATAATATATATGAAATATACAATATTTTAGGAGGGGGGGGGGCAATAGCAATTAAATAAATAAAAAGTAACATTAAGTGTAAAGTATTGTATTCAGATACCGTAAAGTTCATTGAATGTCTGTGGGTTCGGCTCGAATTATACAAAAAAACTACAGTGACTTAAGGCATTATTTATAGACACCAAATCCAAGTTTAAGTGAAATTTTTAAACATCTTGAAGATATTTTATGTAATTTCTATTCTAAATATGACAATATAATCTGCCTTAGCGATTTTAATATAAATATGTGGAATCCTGATATATCACCAGTAATGAAGTCAAAAGATATTTTTTCTACATTTAATATGAACCATTGATTAATGAACCCACTCGTGTATGTCGAACTTTAATCTCCCTGATCGATTTAATATGCACAAATCTAGAAGATATTAGGGAATCCGGAGTAAAATATTTAAATATTTTAGATCATCCATTAACATTCGTTAAAGTGGATAGCGAAGAACAAACAGAAGCCATTGTATTTGTTTATAGATCATTAAGAAATTATTTGATAAGCACAAAAAAATCAATTTAAAAAAAGAAATTATTCATATGCTGGATAACAGACAATATAATTCCTACAAGCTAAAGAATTAAGAAATAAAGCCCTTACAAAATTTTGATGAAAATGAAGATTCGCAGTATCCTGAACACAATGAATATTAGAGACAGCTTAGAAATGATACTACATTTGCTAGACGTGCTGAGGAAAAAGCATATTTCCTCTTTAAATTTCAAAATTCAGATGTAAAAGGTTGGAATTAAAAATGCTTATAAGACATAGGCAAACCTAAGGGCAGCAGCACTCTTTCACAAAACTTAAGCAATCTTAATAAAACAATTAACTTTTTTTAATTCAGTTCCCGATAACAAAAAACAAAGCCACGATGTATTAGAATTTTAGAGACAGAACAGAAAAGGCGGGGTTTTAACAAGACTTTGGTTTTCACTTGTCCACAGAAGACATTTTTCAAATAAAATCCAAAGCTAATGGGAACAATGGGTTTAAAATTACTCTCATTCTTGCTTTGCTGCAGTTTTGTTATACCATTTATCACTCATATTGTCAATTATTGCATTTTAAATGCTTAGTCTTCTGTAGCCTGGAACCAGGCGAAAGGTACACCGTTACCTAAAATTAAAAATCCTACGGAATTTAGCCATTTGCGCTTAGTTAGTATTCTTCCAGGACTATCCAACGTGCTTGAAAGAATAATGGATAGAGAAATAAGAATATTTTTAAACAGCAATAATATTTTACCTAGTAAGCAATCTGGATTTAGACCATATCGTAAGTGTGAGAGCGCCATCATCGATATAACTGACGATACTTTAAAGGCATGAAATTATGATAAAGTTATTGGGTTGATTATTTTAGATTTTAGAAAAGCCTGAGCCTGACTTAACCACGAGATACTTGCCTTTGTCTTACACTATGTAGGATTTACCGAAAATTCTTGTAAATTTGTAATTTCATTCCTATCGGACCGCTCGCAGCAAGTTGTTTGGGCAATTATATTCCGATCCTCTAGGGTTAAAAATGGGTGTCCCACAGGCAGTACCGCATGGACAACTTTTGGGGCTCTAGGCCCGCTTGAGATTACGAGCCTCTATCGGCCCTATTCCGTAAAAGCATTCCAGCCAATGCCGGAATAATTATTTTCGCCCAAAGGTATTTACGCCTTCCAAGTTCGTGGAAAAAATTTCTCTTATAGGAAAAACTCTTCCCTCCTTCAATATAATAATATATAAAAAATACCTACTTTATAGATAAAATGAAATAATTACTGCAAATTTTCTTCGATCCGTTTCTCACTGTAATTATCACTTTTACGCGCATGACACCCAAATATATTTGTCCTTTTCTGATGGCGAGGTTAGGGAGGCGGAAAATAAAATTATTTCAGATTTAAGCAGTGCCTTTAAATTTCGATCATCTGTTAATCCCTCTAAAACATTTGTGCTTTTATTTGGGAATGATTCAAGGGTAGACAGGATCAAATAGTATGACAATAAAATTAAATGATGTAGAACTTCCCTTCTCAGATACCTGCAAGAGTTGGTTTGACATTAGATTCAAAACTATACACGGATGCGCACAATTTGAATTTACGATGAAAACATTTTTTAATGATACCACGACACCGAAATGAATTATTAAGCCCTCGTTTTCATACAACATCGCAAATATAATCAATTCTTTGATTTTATTTGGCTTGTTTGCGCATTCTGAAATAAGTTTAAAAAGCGATTACTTGTATCTGAATAATTTTTTAAATTTAAGTCTCGTCTTTCTGCCAATAAAAATAATAACGGAATTCATCCTCTTTCTTCTTCCCTTCTTTCTGCATACTGTTTTGTATATTATATGGCAAGTTTATATTGTTCATATTACGCTTTTTTTGGGGCCTATTGTTGGCCATACGTGATTTATTAACATCTCAGTGATATTATTTTTTTTTGTGTCTATGACAAAAACAATAAATATAATATTATTAATTTATTATTATTAATATTATTATAAACGTTCAATGTCTTATAATATAGCAACCCTATTATTTCAAAAATTTTAGTTTAATTATTAATTCACAACTTCTCCTGTCTCAGTAAAACATCATAAAAATATTCTGGATTAAAATAAAAAATTCTCATTTTTTGTTCTGTGTTCATCTTTTTCATTTTCTCTATTATTTCTTCTTTTTTTTATTTTGCTTGTTCTTTTTAGAATTTATAAATTTACTTTTAAGTCATATTCATTTTTATCTCAAATTAGGGTCTGAACAGAGTCTGGGTTTTCCGAACGTCTGCCGTTTTATCAAGGCCAATTTTCACCCATTGATTTCATATTACGTTTGCCTCCTGCATTGTATTGGCTTTATGACGATACATTTATCATTATTATTATTATTAATATTAATATTAATTTGGTATTTAGCCAGAAGCACTGACCAGAAAAGCGTTACAACTCATTAAAACGAAGCTATCTTTGTGGCGTTCCAAAGGCAAAATCCGTTGAAAAATCAAAATATTCTCGGTATGATCCAAATTATACATAAAATAGGCAAACCAGTGGTGGCTCTTCATTAAAGGTTAGGGTTTAAATAAATGCTCACTCCACACAGATGTATGTTGAAATAAATGCTCAGGGTCCACACAGATATATGCTAGAACATTAGGGGAACTTTAATAAGCCAATTTTATTTAGAAATTTTGGAAAATGTTCTGCTTCTATTAGCGGGAAGCGTATTATTAAGAAATACTTTTATCTATTAACACTAACACACTAACAACTGCTTTGTTTATTTAGCCCATGAGCGCCCTCACAGCCCTTTGAGGCAACAAACGAGATTCTCGTGTCTTCTCTACTTTTACTATAACAACTATCAGCTTATAGATATAGTTATATACGTCTTTCCATTTATGTTAAGGAATATTATCGCATCAACTAAATTCTTCTGATTGGCCTTACTACAACGATGAATTGCAAACATTGACTGAATTTTGGATTGTTTTTAGTAGGTCACTGTTTTTCAACGGGATCTACAAACTTTAAATTATTTAAGGATATTAAAAGTTTTTGTTGTTGTTTGTTGGTTTAATGGCACTGGATAAACCATCATCTCTCATTGTAATCAGAAAAATTTGCATAAAATGTACTGAGATATATTTACAATATTTTGTCTAAATTTCCTTAATTCTACAAAAACAGTAAGTATTTTTTTTTCAATTTTTTGTCTTTTTTTTTGTTTAATTTTAATTAATTTGTTCTTTTTTATAAATGTTTCTTTTCGTTCTGCTTTAAGTTTTTTTTTTAATTTTTTTTTTCGTTTTTTTATGTTTCGATATTTTTTGTTAGTTTTTTTTTTCAAATAATTTACAATTTAATATTTCGGCCCACAATATATTTATATAAGATATGGTACACCTTCGGGTTCTTTGACGAAATTAAACAATCAAGATTATAAGGGAATGTAACAAGGTTAACAAGGCTATTGTATCATATTTCAGTAAAATTCTTATGTCTGTAACATCCTAATATATAATGCTCTAGATCTCCAAATTCCCCGCATTCGCAGTACTCTGTATCTTGTATTCCAATTTTTTTCATGTGCTTGGGATACAGTGCATGATAATTTCTTAAACGTGAGATAATTCTTATAAAATACCAGATTCTACGATAAACCATGACCTTTTATTAATTCTAGGAAATGATTTTTTGTAAGCAAGACCTTTATCCTTTATGTTATCCATTTCAGTACCTTCTTTGGCTAATTTGTCTACAATTTCATTTCCTAAAATTCCTATATGAGCCTTAATCCAAACTAATGTAACAATTTTAATTTTTTTTAATTCTACGTGTGTGTTAATGATATTTTTTATTATATAATTATTAGTTACATTTTGTCTACAATTTAGAATTGAATGCAAAGAACTTTTACTATCTCTAAATATGACAAAATTATGATTTTCAATAAAATCTAAACCATAACGCAGAGATTCTAAAATTGTCCATAATTTAGAGTATATAGAAGTACTGTCAAGTAATTTAATTGCCTGCGAAAGTTCCTATTTTTGTAGTAAAATGCACATCCTGTTCTACCGTTCAGAATAGAACCGTCAGTAAAGATGTGTTCACCGTTTGACCAAAATGTATAAACGTCTGCCAAATACATGATTTTTAGAATATGTTGATCTATATTTATATAATTTAGTATAACTCTTGGAATGTTTTCAAGATAGTTATCTTCAAGTTCAAATTGCTGCAAAGTGGAAGATGCATATATTTTTTCTTTGGCTTGTGTAGTCCAAGAGTAACTCGTAACTAACAAAGGGCTTTTTTTTTGATCTCCAATAAGCTTGAGTGAAATTTAAAATAGTGAGATGATGTATTCTTCCTACTAACTCGCTGTTCTTAGAGATAACTTTAAAAAGAAGCTTATCACTCAGAAAGTTCCTTCTCGGTGACAGTGGAGGCTCCCCTGTTTCTGCTTCCATAACTACAATCGGTGTACTCTTTAAGAATCCGACGCTTTGTCTGAGGGCTTTATTTTTTACCTGTTCGATCTTTTTCAGGTGGGTACCTGCTGCTGAAACTCTAAGAATATTTACGCCATTTTCTGCTCTTTTGATTAAGTATTGGATATGATCCTTCCATAGTAATTTTTGTCCAATATAACTATATTTTATATGGAATTTGGAGGTTTTCCGCTATTGTTATCACATTCGGAGTTGCTGTTCGTTTCCTTGTAAATGTGCATAGAGTCGATTTGTCTGTAAAGTTTTCCGGAATTTATCTTTAATTTTATTGTTGCAGTTGTCTATTGAATTATCCTTTGAGTATATACAAACGTCATCTGCAAACTGGATTATTTTAATGTTATTATTGAATAAGTGTTCCAAATCATATGTGTATACAATATAGAGAAGGGGGGATAAAATACTGCCTTGAGGTAAACCAAGCCGTGCAACTCTGGATTCTGTAAGACCTCCATCAGTCCTTATATAAAGTAAACGAAAATTATACAAGTGATAGATATTGTGAACTACTTTTTTAGTGATTCCTATTTTTTCCATTTAATTTACATTACCATAGGCGCCTTGGATATCCGTAAAAAGTGCCGAAGTACTTTGATTCATTGTAAAACTCAGTTGAATGTCTATGATAAGACCAGCGATAGCTTCCTGTGTTGAATAACCTCTTCTGAATCCATACTGCGTAGAGGGATACTTATTGTTTTTTTTTCATCCAGAATTCTAGTCTGTTTTTTAGGATCCTTTCGTAGGTCTTTAATAAACATGACGTTAGGGCTATTGGGCGATACGAAGTAGCCGTGTTTTGAGGTTTTCCTGGTTTCAAAATTGGAACTATGATATATTCTATCCAATCTATCCAAAAAAAATGTTAAACACGCAAATTTTCTAACACATTGCTCTTCGTGGTGCAGTTTTCGTTAATTTTGTCGGTTGTTTTTAGAGATATAGGTATCACACTTGGCATATAGGTAAGAGATCTATTTAATGAAACCATATCATAGAGGGATTTCTATTTAAAATAACATTTCGTGGTCATTTTTTTTACTTTCCAATTGTCATTTCTTTATTTTCTATACAAGTCCTAGCTTGTCAGATAAAGACTTACAACTTTTGCTTCTCTCTATCTTTTAATATACAAACGTGTAAAGCCTGGGTTATAAATTGAAAAAGTTTGCGTTTTGGGTCCGTTTGAGCTAAGTGTTTACGCTGGTTCTTGGCCCGAGTTATAGATTGAAAACGTTTGCGCTTTGCGTCGCCTGTGGAACTAACCTTACTTTAATGTTTATATTTATCGCTTTTTTGTGTAATGCAATTTTGTCTTGCTTGCTTTTCAGTTTATGTGCGTTTTTTTAATTTGCTGAGCATGGATAATCAAAATCACAGTAATGATGCCTAGTAAAGACTAGGCATTGTGGATATATTAATGTGTGCCGCAGCTTTACGTTGTTGAAGAGAAGGCGTCAAAGAAGATCGCGAATTCGGCCTGTTAAATGGGGTGGAAATACTCATAACTCCTACCAGTATTTTCTTAAAATTAAAGACAATGACCCCAAGCAGTTTTTTTTAGATGGACGAGGATGTTATATGTATATATTAATATCAATTTATTACGAAGGACGAAACGTCGATTTTCGCCAGCCGCTTCCGTCAAAGTTAAAAATTGTTATCATTTCGACGGCTAGCGGGAACTCAAACGGATGGCGGCACAAATATAAGCGTACTCATTGCTTTGCGTTAAGTAAACTTCAAGGACAGCGCAAACGGCGACGCAAGACGCAAACGTTTTCAATCTATAACCCAGGCTTAACATTATTATGTAATATTCAGCTTATTAATTTATCTGTATGTTTGGGTCTGAAAAGAGCACGAAGAATAATGATACATATTTTTTAATACTACTGCCTGAACATTTCGAATTGGAGAAGTTTGAAAATCAAATTTACTCCACCAAATATTAATATCGTTCACTTCACCTGTTGAAAATTAACGGTGTACAATATTTTATGGAACAGATAAACAATAGTAGACAAAAAGAATAAGTCAAAAAGAGAACAACATTTTTCCATAGCTTGCGTAACAAAACTGAACAATGCCCTGCATTGCACAATGCTCATGAGAGCAGGAAAACCATTAACTAAAATATTTATTAGACCATAACGATACTACTGACATACAAAAAAAGTGCAGATGTCAGCGGAAGTTTTTTGTAGAGTTCGGGAAAAAAAACTAAATCAATTTTTGACACGTCTTGTTTCTGTTTCATCCAACTGACTGAAACAAACTTAGCTTTTCCTCAAGTGTCTAGAAAACATTGTTGCAAGTGAGAACTTTACCGGTGAAAAATGTAAAATTCCTAAATATATTCGTCACACAGAAATTAGTAACTTTAAATTAGAAAAAAATTCGTTTTAAATAACAAAAGCTTGCAGTAAGGTTGTTCTTCGCCTTATTACTAGAACCAAACTGAATTGTACTATTAACTGTGAACTAAAATAGACTAGAAAAATGTTCTACATAGATAAAGCTAAGATCGGTGACAAAATTTTTTGGTTTGTATTTATGTATGTCCAAGTTTTATTATATAGCCGTTCCAATACGATCGTTCTTAACTCAGAGCATCTACATATGTATAGTCTAATACCATATCACAAAAAATTTTGTAGTATGGACAATCCATCAAAAAATCCGAAATCGACCTCAAATCGGGTACAAAATGTACAATTTTGCACTTTGAAACATCCCTGCTTGTAAGCTAGTTGTCAACGGAAAGGGAGATGCTCATTGCTCGTTCTAATCTTATGGTAAATCGTACTGATTTGTAGAATAATATAAATCATACTTTTGTTTACTAAAGTTGAGTGGTTTCACATCTAACCTAGAGCTATGCTGCCCTAGGATCATGCTGGAAGCCTATAGCAACGACGTGACACTATAAAATATAGAAAAAAATGTTAAATACAAAAGTGATACGTGATAGAATTATATCTATATCTACATGACCTTAACTCGGGAGGAGGTGGGAGGGTACTGTACCGTCACTCAGCTGACACGTACACGCACGCAAATTATTCCTCGTTTGTAGTTTTTTGACTGATTTGTTTCCTTACTTTAAGAGTGTTTCAAATCGTACCTTTAATTATAATACACATTTTCCATAGCTAAAAAACCGTTTAAAAAAATATTTGATATATGTTAAATAATAATATGTTTTAGTGTAACTGGACCTTTTCCAACGACATTTAACTATTTAACGCTCTTTAGGAAAACTCTAGGATGTCAAAAATGGCCAAAATCGTCCTTACGTAATTAATGAACGGCCCCTAATTTAGTAATTATTAAAATACATCTGTTTTTGAGTTACTTGACAGAAGAAAACTGTCACTTTTGATGCCGTGAGACACTGAAGAAACTAAACTGCTTCACTCAGAGCAAAATAGTTTTGCACTTTCCTATCTTAGTTTTGAAGAACCACTTGATATCAACTTACGGTTTAACAGGAAGTTTCGATTTTGACACTCCCAGTTAAAAAGTTGTTGTTTGGAAACTAAGGTAAGAAAATATATACCTATACCATTTTGCTCTAAGTAAAGCCGTTTATTTTTTACAGTCTCAAAGTAGCCACTTTTTAACTGCCAATAATTCAAAAACAATTAATTTTGACATATATTAAAATTTACGAAATATATTAGTATGTAACACTTATCTAACTTACTGAAATAAAGTAGTGACCCAAGTTAAACGTTTTAGCGTTGTCACAAAAAAACCAATTTTATTCGATAAAAGCGGAAATTTTAGATAGGGATAAATTGTGTATTGTAAATTATCAAACAAATCGTTAGAATGCATTTTCAAGGGACTAGCTTACAGTTAGGTACGATAATTATAGAAATTTATGAACGCGCGCGTTTCCCTAAAATTCAATCTTCAGTGAAAATATGTATTTATTTAACTTATAACCGAGTAGATTAATGCATTCTAAGTCGGACAAAAAAAAACAAGACTGCTCTCGTATCGTCTCGACCAAAATTTTGAGTTTGAGATGAAGCCTTAATCTCGTCTCGTCTCGCGGCTTCACTATTTTTTTTGCTAAAAATAGAATTATATTTTGTATCTGCCATGGAGTTTAAGTCGAGACGAGAGGAGGCAAGACTCTAATCTCGTCTCGACCAAAATTTAGGGATTGACACGGGACGAGATTAGCCAAAGTCGTGACGAGACGAGATGAAGCCTTAATCCTGTCTCGTCCCGTCTCGCGGATCCACTATTTTATTTGCTAAGAATTACATTTTGTATCTGCATGGAGTTCAAGTCGAGATGAGACGAGACAAGACTCTGATCTTGTCTCGATCAACATTTCGAATTTGAAACGAGACGAGATTAGTCAAAGTCGAGATGAAGCCTTAATCTCGTCTGGTCTCCTCTCGCGGCATCACTTTTTATTTGCTAAAAATAGAATTACATTTGTATCTGACATGGAGTTCAAGAAGCCCGCTTTTAAATCCGATAGAAAACGTCTAGGGGTTTATGGTTAAAAACAAATATGATGCAAATTTCCGTCCAAAAAACGAAACTGAACTGTAGAACAAAATAGAACATATTCAGAAAGACATACTTATTATTTTCGTCTAAAAACCTTGCAAAAGATCGACTAATTTCATAATTGATTGTGTTCTTTAGAAATTATGTATTCTTTTTTTAAATTTATCCAAATTTTGTGTTTTAGTGCATTTAATATATGTCTTTAAAAGTAACTCGTATA
The DNA here is from genome assembly GCA_030620095.1 of Kuschelorhynchus macadamiae. Classification (NCBI taxonomy): domain Eukaryota; kingdom Metazoa; phylum Arthropoda; class Insecta; order Coleoptera; family Curculionidae; genus Kuschelorhynchus; species Kuschelorhynchus macadamiae. Next base: position 596,760 of record JAUTXW010004322.1, on the reverse strand, counting down.
AAATCTCTTATTTAGGTTAAAAAATTTTAATGTAGATTTCAAACCACTTAATCTACATGGAAGTAAATAGTAATATAGGTAACCGGTAAAAATAAAAGCCTGTTTTACCAAAATTTTATAAAATGGAAATAGACTGTACGGATTAATCTGACGCCCACTGTACATGGATGCCTAGAAGCCCTGCACAAAGACCGACCGTATCGGATAAAAACAAAAGGAGTTACGATTTTTTGGAAATTGAACTAAAAACTAAACGATACCCTTACTTTGAAGCCGAATATAACCGAAATTACAAAAGCACAAAAGCAAAGCAGATTCAAAAGCTTCAATCTGTTTTCTACAATTCTTCAATTCACTGTTTGTTTCTACGACGTATCAAAATACTAAATTGCGACGACTTTAAAATACATCTAGTGGTTTTTCCACCCTCATAATTCTCCGATTACTCCCGTCTTATATTCTTACAGGTTCTTCTGCAAATTGAAGTTGTAGGAATTTGCGTCTGATATACATTTTTATTCAAATGGCAAAATAGGACTGTCTAGCTTTAAAGAACCTATAATTGTGGGTCGAGAAGCATCAGGTAGAGTTTTGGAATGTGGAAGTGACGTTAGAGATTTAAATCCCGGAGACAGAGTAGCTATAGAACCGCAGATCGGATGTAGAAAATGCAAATTATGTAAAACAGGTAAATTATTGTATTAATAAAATAAAATTTTAGAAAATGTCAATAAGGTTATCAGCTGGATATTCCGAAAACTGTACAGATAATCTTTATTTTTCTCGTAACAATCAATACATGGTAATACTATGTACCTTGTATACTTTACATAACAAAACTTCGGATTATAATTTCAATTTACGTAAAATCCATTCCTTTTGAGACTAATACAGAATAAACAAGTCTCTCTCCTTTAATGTATTAGAATCTGAGCGAAATTGATGGGAACATCTTGATCTTGTACAGTCTACAAACTTCTACTTACAGTGGGTTGCTGCAAATTTTTTGTGTTGTTCTACTATTTCTCGCAAGAGGGTATTTCTTCCATAAATTAAAACAATTTCTTATATAGTTAAAACACTACTTGGTTTTAATTAATCTTTTTTAAAAGAAACTACAATCCGAATATCTACAGAAAATATTTAAAATATAAAACTACAACTGAACCTTATTTTCTACAGACAATTCGAATTCAATTTTTAATTATTGCAATTTTAAATTAAATAATACCTATGAGATTAAAGATATCCACAATGCATAATTTAGATAATTTTTTAGGTCTGATAACACTAGTTTACAGCCATTTTGAAACTGTGGTGTAAAAGACATCTTTTTGTTAATTTTTGGTCTCTAAATGCGAAAATAACGGTAAAAACCTTGTAACTGGTTAAATGACAAATGCCTTTATTGCCCTTTGCAGTTACCATGATTTAGTGAGAACCAACAAATCATTTGAAGGACTGTCACTTTTGCATGATAAAAGTATCTGTTTTTTCAAGAAAGAGCAAACATACTATAAAGGACCGGGTCTTCATGGAGAAAGTGTACCAGTTCCAGAGCATCCGGCAAATTGAGAAATGGAAGCTGAACCAAATAATGTATCAGAAAATGATTTTCCCGAAAGTGAAGAAATGCATCCCATTTAATTGAATTAAATGATCTAATTCGGGACCCCCACTTGTCCAAAGAGCATGCTGAACTATTGGGTTCACGATTATAACAACTTGTAGAAGAATTACTTGAGAGGGGACACCTCTAGCTCTGGTTCCATAAGTACTACAATCTCGGCATCGATTATGGCAACTGCTGAGCCAACCATTGTTTATAATAACTGTACGTTTAACATAAACAATAATTGTAGATAAAAATTAAAATATGGTTGTTTAAAGTTTCTTTATAAATTATTGTTTCATTTAAAAATATGGTGGCTTTATTATTTAATTGCATTTATTGTTTATAGCTATTACTCAATTCTTATCTATTGTGACGAAGGTAATATAAATGAATTGCACAAACATTAATTTAGTGGTATACCCAGTAATTAATGAATGACCCATTTTCTTAGCAGAACTGAAACAACATAACTTCCTAAAACTTTAGAAACTTAAAATATAAGTTTAGCACTCAAATAAAAAATGTAATTTTTCATTTTTATTGAATTCATACTACTAAAATTAATTAAAATATATCTTTTAGTATTTTAAATGAATTGGAGTGATTGCCATGGCTTAACCTCAATTATTTGTTTCTAATACATACATTTTGTTTAAGAAAATTCTAGCGAAGTATAATTTTGGTTCTTATAAAAAACATTTTTTTAGGTTTAAAATTCTTTTCTTTCTAAACTTTTTCTAAAACTTTTGTAAAGTAAAATATTTTGCGCTATCTTTAAAACATATAGACATTTTATTTTTATTTAAGCTTAATGTGCTAAAATTCAAGAAAGTATATTTTCCCCCTCCCTGTATTGTAAGCAATCTATTTTGACACTGCTTTGACAGACGTAAGTGAAAGTTACTCAACAAGGTATTGATTGCCCTTAACGACAGGATGTAAGTCAACTTACATCCCTAGGGAAATAATAATCTAAAATTATTATAAGTAGCTTTAATTTTTGATTTCATCAACATATTACAAAAATCCGGACAAAAATCCTGTGATATTAATTGAAATGAATATTAATGGTACAATTATTACAATTATTCACATTATTAACAAAATTTGGAAACACGTTTTCTCGTTTCTTCTCGATGTGTATTACATTTTCTGACTCCACAGATCCTTCATTTCTAACCAATGTTTCTGTCACTGTTGAAGCACTGCAAGAGACTTCTGGCTGGGTCTTATTGTATAAAATTTTATTCGTTACTTCCTTTTTACTATTGAGGCTCTCAGCTACGCAACTTTCCTCAATAGTAGCAGATTTTCCAGCTTACCCTCGAAGCAAAAAAATTCCGGAAATCCGACTCGTTGCTATAGAAACGTTGAAAAATAAAGGCATCTGATTGGCTATAAAGTACAGGTGTGAAATTTTCTGTCTTATAACATGGCAAATGTCAAAAAGTTATCACGTCCAGCTTACCCTGGAGGCAAAAAATAAACGTTGAAAAATAAAGGCATCTGATTGGCTATAAAGTACAAGTGTGAAATTTTCTACAAAAGACTTACTATAAATGTATTTTCATGTGTATTTTTGTGAATAAAACCTGTTATACTTAGAATGTCTTGATTTTTTTCTCGGTTTGAACTTATATTAAAAAATATATAAAATTTATATAAACAATTTAGGACAAAATAAAAATAAAAATTTCGATTCCTAAACCAGTTCATCATAATTTTATTTTTTATGAAAAAAAAGGTACAGGAAGCCAAAAAAACAGGTATAGGAAATTAATATTCTGGTGAGGCTATTTTTTAAAAACTTATATAATATAATTTCTTTGAATTTCTGAAAAAGTTTTAAACATTAGAAACTGGATTTGCTGATCAAAATTCAGTATGTTCATGTATAACTTGAAAATTTCTTTCATATTTAATAAACCATACATTGTTATCAAGGCTACATTGTAACAAAATTGCTTAATAAAAGGAGATCTTATATGAAGCTAACTTATTTAGGGACACTATTATTTTTAAATTGCATTCCGATATGCTCGAGGATGTCTAATAATTTTTAAATCTTTTTCTTATAGAGTATTTTTATTCCAGGAAAATATCAACTTTGTCCCAAAATAATATTACATGGTCAAGCCCCTACAGATGGCTTAATTTGTAGATATCATGTACATCACGCTGACATTTGCCACAAGTTGCCCGATTCATTCGATTTCGAGTATATGGGGCATTAGTTCAACCACTTGCAGCAGCAGTTCATGCATGTAATAGGGCGAAAATCAAGAGTAAAGATACTGTGCTAATAAGTGCGGCAGACTCGCTCGGTTTATTAACCCTATTGGCTTCAAAATCTTTAGGTGTCACCCACGCCACCTTTATAGATACCAATGATTTTAGGCTTCAAAAATCAATGGAACTAGGAGCAAGTTGTGCTATAAATATTGAAGGAATGAGAGGTTCTGATTTGGCACGAACTATCGTTAAAATTGTTGGATTTTTACCAAATAAAACCATAGAATGTTCCGGCATAGCGAGCTATATGAATGCTTGTACGTACGGAACTCGAACGAATGGAAAATTAGTTCTTGTAGATCGAAATTATGATGGTTATAGTGCTATTTTACCCATTCGGGAATGCGTTTTGAGAGAAATAGAAATTCTTGGAAGTACCCGATCTTGTAATGATTTTCCTCGAGCAATGCACATGTTGGACACCTTAGCAGTGGATCCTAAAATTTTGATAAGCCACCGTTTTAAACTAGAAGAGACTGGACAGGCATTTGATCTCGCATCTAAAAATATTGATAGGTTTCTCAAAATATTGATTCATTGTAACTCACCCTAAAATTTTAAATTCCGGGGCAATACTAAACGCCCTTATTTTGGTTAAGAGCACATTCACTCATAACTCTCACTTTTATAAGTGTACCTACCTTTTTTTATTTCTGTATGTACATCACATTAACACATGTAACATTAAGATTTTTGTTTTTATTTTGTGTATCTATATAGTACAGGCTGTATGGTTATATTTTGACTCCCACTTACAGGGTTTATTATTAGTTATATGATAAAATGGTGAATACAAAAGTTCTAGGGATTGTCCTGGATTTTCTGTCAAAGTAAACAACTGAACATCGTAAAATAGATACAAATTGTTAAGTTAGGTTTTTTTCAATGAATAATTTTTTAAATAAAAATCTTGAAGTCCTAATTTCTCCGAAATCAGTCATATATAATATGTTGATTTTTTTTATAAGTTTTGGAAATATTTGCAGTTAAATTTGCCTATATCTATTAAGGTAACGCCCCGTAACGCAATAGATATTGATGTGTAATTGCAGATGATATTATAGGTGTATCATGTCCTTTTAATCTATTGTATAATTTAAATGATTTTTAAATTAAGCTATAGTCAACAAGACTAATTTGATACTGTTCGAAACGAAAATCTTATTCCACCAATAATAACGCAAGATAGTAAAACGCCAATACCATTATTTTTAATCCCCTGCGTAACACCGTCATTAAACACAATTAAAAATATTGTGAAACAGTTTGAAGAGTGGAAAGATCTAAGACGAAAGGAAGGAGGAATTTGCAAATGTTATTGTTTTTCAGTGGCGGCTCGTGGATTTAATAACGGGTGAAGCGCAGCGTAGGTAGGTGCAAAGCGCCTTAGGCGAAAATTTTTCGGGGTGCCACGTCCAAAATGGCTATTTTGTTACTTTTTTAAGATGTTAATTATCCATAGCTTTGGAGCGTTTCTTAATACCTACGGGAAATAATATAAATCTATAAGATTTTAAATATATTTTTTTGTTCTTAAAAAACAGTTATGTACCTATATCGTAAAGCAATCCATCGATGCAAAACTCCTTCCGCCTCCAATGATCCTAACGCACTAATTTACATTAAATCTGTAACAAGCGAACAAGCGCCTGCAGCAGCAGTTTTATGCCGCTCCCATCTCTATTTGGTTTACGGATATTCACCATTGCGTTGCCATAGCACTGCCGTAAACAAATCTAAGCACGAAAACGAAGGCGTGTGGGGGGAGTCTGAAGCGGAATTTATTACTGCTGATTATGAAAAGGTGATCAGGGCGCTACGTTTTTAAGTCATTATTATTTTTTGACTATATAACGCACTAGCCCAGATAAGTTTATCTGGGGCACTAGTTTTGAAAGAAAAGAAAATAATGGCATAATTAAATAAATAATGCGAATCTATATAAAACATACTACATTTTTATAATAAAAACGTAGATTATAAAATGCTTAATATTTTAAAAATGTTTTTATTTTTAAGTAAATTGATTGGATAATGTATGTGAAGCGGCACTTCACCCGCGTTCCCTGGCGAGCAGCCACGGTTTTTGAAGGTAGAAAACTAACTTTACACCTTTTTTTTGCAAGATTTGTTTGAACATGATTTTTTTTAGAAAATCCGGAAACTACTATTAGGGATGCCGCTAATTTCTTAAAAACTTCCAAATAGCGTGTTAAAAAACTCCTCAAGTACTATAAATACCAGCCTTTTACATTTAGGCCTGTTTAAGATCGTGTAAATCCGATCTCTACAAATCAAAATTGTTAATAATTTAGAAGAATTGACAATAAGGGATTACAATGACATAATATGGTGTCAAGACCGGGCCCTACTACACAATGTTCAGCATATTGCTGAATTTTTGGACAACAGGTATAATTTGTGGATATGTTAGATGGCCAGCAAACAGGCCTGATATATCGCCTTTAGATATTTTTTGTGGGGACATTTAATAAATAAAATTAATTATGATCGAACAACGAATATTGCCATTCTGGAAAATTGGAGTACAGAATTTAAATAAAAATTACAGCGAATCGATATCGGCTTCAATTAATAATAAGCTATATATAGAAAATATTCAAAGGGCTCTTGTAAAGAATTTTACCCATGGAATTTAACAAATTTAAAATATACATTTGAAAGATTACCTTTTTTTAATAATTCCTATACACAAAAATTTATGGATGAGGCACTTTTTCAAATTATATCCAAAAAAAACTAAGGTTTCGGAAGGTTGCACTGAACTTGTTTTTGGCGTATCGCTAAAAACATATTTTTCACAAACTTAATTTATGAACTACGTAAAAGACTGATTATATTATAATGCTTTATAACACAAAAATGATTATTTCTAACTAAAAATTAGAAGTTATTATTATATTAGACATTATTAAACGTTTTTAAACATAATTACAGCTGCTAAATAAAAAGAGAGCGACAGTGTCGTCTGTTGGACGGAAATCCAGTGTGCTGGGGATGCTACGTTGCCAAGATTATTTTATATATGATCTTTATAAATTATATAGGAAAAACAAAATGCATTTGTGGGTTGTGGATCGGTACTATCAGGAGCGCGAAGGCACTAGGTGGATTGGTACCGGGTTAGCACCAGGTTAGGCGCCGTAGGCGTTATCGTTGAAGCCCTAAAAGACGAACAACAGCGCAGAGCATCACTGGCGAAAGTCTAACATTCGGCATCGGCCCAGAGGGCCGATGTCGAATGTTAGGCTTCCGCCAGTGATGCACCCGCCTATTGATTAGTGTTGACCGCACTAGGTAGATTGGTACCGGGTTAGCACCAGGTTAGGCGCCGTAGGCATCATCATTAAAGCCCTAATATAAAAGACGAACGACAGCGAAGTGCATCACTGGCGAAAGTCTAATATTTGGGATCGGCACAGGAATCCACATGCGTTACTAACGGGAGACAAACATGAAAAATGTAATACAATACAATAATGTAAGTTTGGCAACAATGCAAGATAGCCTTTCTTCAAATTGTCATATTAAGGAATATAACGCGTTGGAACACAGTGAAAATATCGAATTTCTTTTCGGTTTTTTTAATAGAAAAAGTGGTTCATCCATTTCTTTTATTTTCTTAAAACAATTAAATGAAGGTAAACTTTCTATTTTATATTAAAAAATTATCAAATTCCGTGGGTTTAATTGTTTACAAGACCCTATTCAAAGTGTTATCAAAATAATAGAGGACATGTAGAAAATTTACTTTCTTGTGTATAATGTTCACATTGTGGCATCATATAAGGGATTTCTTCGTCCCTTGTAAAAGATCAAAGATCTTTTCCTTCGTCTTAGATTTTTACTCTCTTTAAACTGTTTCACAATAGTTTTAATTGAATTTACCGATGCTGTTACTCTCTTGTTGACCCCATATTAAAAATCCGTTAAATTATAAAAAAATGTCAGTTTTGACAATAGACTGAAATGACAGGATACACCTATAATATCTCTTGCAATTACACCTCAATATCTATGCCGTTACGGGGTGTTACCTTAATAGGTGCAAGCGTGCAAGCAACTTTATAGGCAAATATTTCCAAAACTTATAAAAAAACATATTATATATGGTTGATCTCGGAGAAATTAGGATTCCAAGATTTTGATTATAAAAGGTAGTTGTGTTCTATTTGAATTTTTTTTTCTATTTTACGAAGTTCATATGTTTAATTTGACAGAAAATCCTGGCGGTTTAGGACAATCCCTACAACTTTTGTGTTTACCATTTTTGTACAAAAAAGTGCCGTTTCCCAAAAATTAGTAATTAAAAATTTTGTTTATTTAACGATATGTATTATGTAATTTTATTATTTTCTTTGCAAAAATTACGTTAAGTACTAATATTTCGAAAATGTTTCTGTAAAAAAATAAAAATAATAGTTTTGACTGAGGATTCTTCAAGATTCAGTTGTGTTGAAAATTTCTAAAAACTAAATAATAATCATGCTGATTTCCCCGTCACTGTTTAAATTAAAGTATAATAATAATAAATTAATTTTTTGTATATAAAAACATAATAATAAACTGTGAATTAAAAAAAAAGTATGTATTTCAAAAGAAAACAATGAAATACGACAAATTTATTTTAAGTAAAACGAAAAGAGAAAATTCAAAAGCGCTTAGTTTTTTTAACGAATAATAAAACACGTCAAATTGTTTCTATTTTTTGTTGTATAAATACATTTAATTCTTATTATACACGGGTATGACGCAACCGCTAAAAAGTTGAAATATTTTTTTTGTACTAAAGCAGTTAGTTTAAAAAAAATCTTCTGTATACAATTTTTTTTCACTATACAGGGTAGCCTCGGAGAACACAAAAATCTCTTAAAAATAAAAATATTCGTAAATTCCGTCCCGCTTAGCTTTTTTAAAGAATGGGAACAGGAAAAATGTATTTTTTGCAAGCAAAAACCGTTTTCAAAAAAATGCTCTAAAAAGTAAAAAATAATATTTTATTTCAAATGGTAAAATGTTACTCTGTGAAGTCGGCGCCAAACCAATAAAGACAGGAAGACATTGCAGTCGGAATGTTAGATATCAGAACAAAAATATTTTTATTTTCAGGTAATTAAGAATACGTTTGGTTTGGTAATATTATTTCATCTGCTTAATTTTTTTTATAAAAATTTTTATTAATTTTACCAATTCTCTCGTATTCTATATGCTATGACCAAAATATTGAAATAATCTGAGAAATCAAAAAGATACAGAACAGAATGAGGATTTGATATTATTGTAAAAATAGCCAGTGACGTTGCAAAAAATTCCGAAGGGTGAAAGGAGTCGTAATCTGGGAAAAAGCACCACCCTGGAGATTTTTCTGAAATATGTTATAGGCATTTGGTAGACAATTCCTCACAGTATATTGTGTGCCAAATTTGAATGATATATCTCTAGAAATATACGTGTTCGATAAAAAAAATTAAGGCCATCAAAAAGAAAGGCCTTGCGGACACATGTTTATATGAACTTTTAGTAATAGAATTGGCCAGAAAAGTGCATACTACATTTTAGTCATCACCTGAAAAACACCCTGTATAGAAAAGCTGTTTATTGACCTACAGATCTAGGTAAAAGTAATTTTTCATTCGAAGAGCTAAGCTCTAGTTAAAGGTAATTTTTTATTAAGCTAGCGAAGCTTTTATGAACAATATTATCGATGCATTTTTCACAAATGATACATTATTATCAGATTGTACTATATCATTTTACCCTACAAATCAAAGCAAAAGCAACAATTTAATTAATTATTTATTTGCTTCTTTCACCTAAAGGTCGTCGTAGTGCAATAGGAATTAAATGTAAGTAGTTGCTTTGTTTAGGTAAACGTACAAATTCTGAGAGCCATAAACTTAAGCCCGCTACTCATTATTCGTTCATTCGTCTGCATAGCGTGGAGGGTCCAGTTCATCCGTTAGTTTCATTCATTGATCCGCTTATTCGTTCATTCATATCAATAGACGAATCCAATGAACGAATTAAACCGACGAATTGAACCGAATAGTGAGTAACGGGCTTTATTATCTTAATCATGTAAATATGAATTTTAGAAAAACATACGAATTCAAATAAAAGTCTAAAGCCCGCTATTCACTATTTCGTTGGATTCGTCCATTCGTATGAATTAACAAATAGGCTAATCAACTAATGGACGAATATTTCACACTATTCAACAATTTTTATTTAACACTTTCTCACGGATTTCATGAGTTTTCAATGTTTTCAAACTCAGAGAAAAACAAAAGATTTGATTCGGAGGAATGGTTTGCCGAGGTCAAAGCTTAGTTGATTATCTGGCCAAAAGGCGGATTTTCCGCGCCATGAAACGAACGAATGATCCTTAGACTCTCCACACTATGCGAACGAATGGATCAATGGAGGAACAATGAGTAACGGTCTTAACCAATAGGCAACTACATGTTCTTTTTAGTATTTATACAATAATGAAACATGTTCGAATCCCAAAAAAGTTTTATTGTCTAAAAAAAACATATAAACCCTGCGAATTAAAATATGAGAAAATATTAAATGCTTTATTTTAAGGTTATAGAAAACTTGTGTCAAAGTTTAAATTAATATGTGTAATGTGTATCTACTAGAAAGTTATATTTGGTAGTCGGTGAATCTGACTTTTATATCGGGAACAGCAAGAAAAAGAGATGTAATATTATTTTTGGAGTTTGTACAAGGTTGTGCGTAACCATAATTCTGGGTAGATAGAGTTGTATGTAAATATGTTTTTCTAGGACTTCTATGAAAATGTATATAATCGGTATAGCATCCTTGCATTGAAAATTCCTCATTTCTCATTCTGTGTCGTTACACTGTGACGAATAATATTTATTACACTCTATCGTAGCGCTGCACTGTAGCCAACAGCTGAACTAGTCATAATATGTTACACTAATTTAGGTTCAGGTATTTGCAATATTTTTATGCTTGCACTTTTTTCCGTATACGCCGTTGTTGCCAGCAGAAAAAAAAGTCGAGTATCAAGAAAAAATTAGTTTTTGTGATGTGATTAATATTTTTAAAAATTCATAGAAAAAATAACAAATTTGGTCTTTCTCAGTTTACTCCAAGGAACAAAATGGGCGCTTAAAAAAGTATATTATATATAGTGATAAATTTTAATAGTCTTTTTTAAACATTTTATTTAAATACAAGTTTCCAAAATCAAAGTTATATTTGTAGTAACATAAACATAAGTTTGAAATGTAGAAAGGATTATTAAAGAGTCTAGAGGAATGTTGCTCATACTAGACCTAAAGTAATTTTTTAATTTTTTTAAGTTTACTAAAATTTCTTTCATTTGAAGTAACGCTGATCGGCATCATTTGAGTCCACTAACTTAATTTATGACATAACAAAAACACCATTTTCATTTTCGTGAGATTTTTTAACTATTTGCCTTAAAGATCATTACATTGATTACTAAATATTTCTACTTAACTTAGCTTGTAAGGTTGTAAGGTACAGAATCAATGTTAACATTTGGATATAAATTTGCTTCAATTCAAAAGAAAAATTAGTTTAACTAATTGGTATTTTAAACATTTTGAAAAAAGGTTTCATTTCATTTTCTAGGAAGTGTTTTAAATTATCTTTTATTTCGTTGGTAAGAGTATCGATAAACATTTTAAATTGAGATATATAAAAATAATTAAATATTAGAGACCTCGGTATCCCGATTTAAATATTTTTTTTAGGTACTACTCTTCTTCTGTGGAATCTTTGGAAGTCAGAATGGCGATAACTCTTATTTCGTTTGCAAAACACTTAACATTTTTGATAATATCATCTATAGAGTTACAGTCATTGTTAATAGTAATAAGAGACATTAATGTTGAGTTCATTAGAAAAAGTACTTCAATTCTATAAACATAGTAATTTTGCTAGGTGTCTTATATATACATGATGTTTTTCATGAATATTATTGACACAATAAATTTTTTTGCCATGTGCCATTTTTACGCCGGAGCCTTCGATTTATTGTCAAAAATATTTTGATCTAATATTAAAACATTAAACAGGTCAATAATTATTGGCCTCGAATCACATAGTACATATTTAGTCACAGTGTATATATATATATATATATATATATATATATATATATATATTATATATATATATATATATATATATATATATATATATATATATATATATATATATATACATATATATATATATATATATATATATATATATATATATATATATATATACATATGTATATATTTTTTTTTTCTTTAACCATATATAAATATTTTGTTAATTATTTTCTTGGGTATAGGTTAACTCATTGAGAAGTAAAACTATAATTCAATCGACGTTTCGCTCATTATATTGAGCTTTCTCAAGATATTTATTTTCTACAATAAAAACATGTATAGTTAGTATTTAAATTTTAAACTGGTTAAAACATTACTGAAAAAAACATCACTCAAAAAAACATTACATTTAAAATAAACTATGATCATGAAAACAAAAATACATTTAGAACAAAATTAATATTATACAGAGTACGTACCTTGGAAACATGTCAGTTTTACTAATGTTTTGATATTGCAATAATTTCGACAGGTCTGGAATTCTGGTAGATAAAAACGAGACAATTTTTTATTTTTTTTTATATTTATCTAGATTTTTATTGCAATAAATTAGTTGATCCCCAACATTTAGTTTTGGTACATAATTTGAAATCAAACCATTAAGCATTTTTTTCAGGCTGAATTTTTAAATATTTTATTAAACCGCCATCTTGGATTCGTACCAAAATGTTATCAGTTGATTACAACATAATATTTTTGCAAAATTTGAGAAAAATTGGATTAGTAGTTTTTTAATAATAATTTTTTTAACATTTCACTAAACCACCATTTTGTTTCGCTGTGTTGGATTTTTACCAAAATGTTACCAGGTCATCCCCATATGACCCTTTGACTAAATTAAGTCAATAGGGTAAGTAGTTTTTCAGATACGCCGCGAACAGACAGACCGACGGAATTGAGAAAACATGTTTTTCGTAATCTAAGATATCTAACGTTCTGAATACTTTCTGTCAAAATTATAAGGGAATTTGGTATCTAATTTTTTGTTTTATTTAAAATTTTCTTCAAATCATTAAAATACTGAAAAAAAAATTCAATGGTTCACCAGTGACGGAAGCTGAGCTTTTGTGATCTCTGCAGAGGTCAAAAGTATCATCTAAAAATGTTCAAGTCTCCTTACAAGTAACAAACTCTTTTGCTATTTTAAAAATATGTTCTTAATTTTCAGGCATGATTTCTATTTATCGCATTACATCACAACTAGAAACCGGCTGTGATTCTTTGGCAAAAGTATGTGTTTCATCCTGCAATTCCTCGATACATTTCTAAATTTGCAATGCAGTATTTTACTGCATATTTCTACTAGTCACTATCATTTTTACCTGAAAACGCAAAACTGAAGAAAGAAAAAAGAACCCACCCCAGCCATTTGATAGATTTCAAGAGATAGTTTTATAATAAACCGATTATTGAACCTTCGAACGGTTTGTTTATTATCGTCTATAATCGTCTATATAGTGCCGTCAGCAGACGTGTTTCTTGATCTAAATTCAGTCCCGTTGTTACTAAGGCTGCCGCCTCTCTGGGTTTAGATACACTATCTCCAGGCTCCGGTTTTAACGCCAATATCTCTTCATAGACAAAACTAACTTCAGAATATTTTTAATTATCTAGCAACATAAGCAAACAAGTTAGTATTTCTGAATGAGAGGTTAACAATCGCCTATTCTGTTTCTTATGGTCGGGTTTCGAATTTCAGCGTGAATTTTTGCAAATACGTATAAAGTAAAATGGGGACCATTTTTTTGTTATACTCCAGAGGTTATTAGTTTTTATAAGATTCAGTGTAAATATAAATAATTTTTTAGCAATAGTTTTTAACATTTCACTAAGCCACCATTTTGTTTCGACTTGGATTTTTACAAAAAGGTAACCAAGTTATCCCCATGTGATCCTTAATTTAGACCCAAATCTGATGTCAATCGGATAAGTAGTTTTTTAGCTATAACGCAGACCGAAAAACCGACGGAATCGAGTAAACATGTTTTTCGGCACTTAGGGATCTTGGAATGTAAATATTTGAAAAATTCTCGGAGGGCGATTTTTTGACGATTATGTTTGAATATATGTGCGTGATCAAAAAGAAATATGGTGTTTGTCTTAAAAAACTGAACTTTCGACACCATACATTTACTTCCGACTTCAAAAAGAAAATTCGTTTTCAGACGTTCCAAGTCACTCTTTAGTGACAATCATTTGTATATCTTTTACCAGTTAATTGGCATTTTCGAAACATTCTATATAACTTAACTTGTACAAATTTTTTTTTTAGTAGAAATAATCTCAACAACTATTTTCAACTCCTAAAGATTAAATACTGGAAATGCTAAAACGTCGTCTTAAATACAACGTAACAAATAATAAAATTAGTCAACTCAGTGGGACCAGGGCTGGATTAACGAATTATGGGCCCTGAACGTGTGATATTTTGCAAAAATAACTAATGACATAAAAAAAATCCCTTGAATTGTACTCCCCTGACGGAGCCCTAGAGTTTTAAGTCTTTGACTTCCAGTCATTGGGTGCCTTTAAGCCGTGCGAGGTTTTGCTAGGCGTATTTTGCAAATAACTAATGAGATTTAAAAAATATCACAAATAATGACTTCAAAAACCTCATAAGCTACTATTCTCCCTTTTGCCCATGCAAAACCTCGCAATAGCCCCATAGCCCCACCCTCAATCCAGGACTCAACAATAATTTAGAATTTCTCTGCACTAATCCTTGTAATGTCAACTATGGAAACTTGTTTCCATTTACTGAGTTTTTGAAAAAACGGTATGATAACAGAATGTTTTATATCTTACAATATACTTTAATATTACTCAAATGATTTTTACGTTATAGTTTACACCTAGATATACGAATTTAAATTACAGGCACTTTTAAATACCCCTGGTTCCTAATGGTTTAATTTATAGTACAGAAATAATTAGACAATATTTCATTATTTGTAAACAATATAATGATAAACTTTGTAGAACATTTTTTTTTCTCAAGAATACTTTTAATATTTTCATTTTTATTAAAAATAAAATTAAAGTATAACAATTTTGACTTAATTCAGAAAATCATAGAATTTTTAATATTCTCTGGGGGGGGGGGAGGGGGGAATGAATGGGAAATTAAATCCTCTAAAGAAATCATTTTATAACATTGGTTATTAAAAACACAAATTTCACAAAGTATCCTATGAATTGCTCTGCTCTGGGTGCTTTTAACTTGTTTCTTCTCAACTAGTATATCTCACTTACGTCCCTTGTGATATAAATAACTATTTTTTAACTGCTTCTGTATTTTAGCAAGAATTGTCAGATGCCTGTATCCAGGTATTTTTACAAATTTTTTGGTTTAAAACATATCTACAAAAAAAAGTCATCACAACCCATCTATCCATATAGCATCGAAGGAATCCTAAATACCAGATAAAATAAATAATTTTCATGTAAAGAAAGTATCCCTTAAGCTGCAATTTTATTAAAGTATATAGCTATAGTTTCCTGTGATAAAACCAAATTGTCGAATCTTTATAGGGTTTTTCACATACAGTTGTTCTAACTTGTATAATCATCAATTGATAATGCTATTTCCTTAAATGCAGTAGATTTCAATATGGTGACAAGTGCGGATTTGCTGTTGTCAGAGATAAATAAAATTAACAAAAAGGATATTACTTAAGCATTAGTTTATAAAAAGGTCGTAGATTCAATTAGTGGTAATTTAGAGCTAAGCGAATTTTTCGACAAAATGTGTCTAGACCATATATCCGGGTTAAACAGTGACGAAGTGCATGAAAATACGTTTCATGATTCAATGGAATGTAACAACAATCTGTATATATACTAGAACAACAAATCTATATAGCATATTATAAAAAATGAAACAAATATAAACAAGGTCACTGACCTACCTGAATCTTTGGTAGAAAATAGCAGTGGTCAAAACTTGACTTCTCACCTAAAAGTTTTAATCGTACAGACCAGTAGTAAAGTAAAAAATTGTTTATTTTTAGCACCTTATGCCCGTGAAGAGATCCAGGATAAAATATTATTAGTTTCAAAAAAGAATTCTTGCGACTTTGATATTTTCTGAGGGCTGTTTCCCTAAAATCTTAAGACATGCAATTATTCAACCTATTTTCGAGAAAGGAAACCGAAATGATATAGAGCTATTGCTCTCCTTTCCAATTTTTCAAACATTTTTGAGACTAAACAATTCGGGTTTTGAAGAGGCATACTCAGGACGCCATTGTTTCTTTATACAATAAAATTCTTAGGAATATTGACAACAATAATTATACCGCTTGTCTTTTTTTCGATTTAAAAAGAGCATTTGAATTGATTGATATTGAACTATTGCTCTTTAAACTAAATAACAATGGAATTCGGGGAAATGCTTACAACTGGTTAAAAGATTTTTTATCGCGTCGTAGCGAAAATGTAATTTTAAAAGAAAATAATGCTCAATATACTTCTCGTACTGGAAATGTCGCTAGAGGTATCCCACAGGGAAGCTTATTGGGACCTCTTTTGTTTATAACCTTTATCAATGATATTTTCGAACAGGATTTTCGAAACATATAAATTTTGTTGTTTTGTTCCGGTGTGAGCCTGGAAAGTCTTTGCATATGTGTCAATGAAGCTGTGATTAATGTGCAGAATTACTGTCAAGAAAATGGTTTATTATTGAACGAGGATAAAACCGGTAAATTGGTTCATTTCTCACTGAGAGACTTGAACAGGAGTCTTTTGGTTAAAGTTACCAATAAAGCTAATCTGCAAAATTCTGTTGCCAAATTTTTTGCCGTATTTATGGCCGGGAGTCTTGGTCAAATCAAATTGACCATGTTATAAAAAAACTAGCCATTTATTCATTTGTCATTTGGCAACTTCGCACTAAAGTGGCTATAGCTCTCTTAAAACTTTGTTATCATTCATTTGTACAATCTTGTCTCACTTATGCAATTGTAGCTTAGGGAAATTGCAGTGGATCAAATGAAGTATTCATTCAACAAAAAAAGATTATAAGAACAATGCTTTTTAAAACACCTCAATACTCCTGTAGGCTATTGTTCATCTTGTTGAACATACCTACATTTCCATCTGTATCTATGTATAACTCTATAAAAATCACGCAAGAAGTAATTCTCATAATATTGGCTTGTCTCGGGATGCTGTTGCATGAAAATTGGGATTTAAGAAAGAATTTAATCTAGCTGTTCCACAACATCGACTATCGATTGTATCAAAGAGCCCCATGGTTTTACCCATTAAACTATATAATAAATTACTTGTACATATCAAACAAATATCAAATACATTATCCCATACTTACTTTGTGAGTCTATAGGAAATAAAAAATATTTATTTATTTAAATGCACCCATCTTGGAACCCTTACCTTATTCGTGTGAGTTTATCAATTTTTTTTTGTCAAAAAATAAACGTAGAAAACTCTGTTTTTCGCCTTTATTTTTTATATACAAAAGGTATAGAAATTTTGTTAATAGGGTTAACGTTGCTATTGTGTTGTTAACGTAACATCAAATTTTAAAAATGGTATGTTGAACATAGATCTAGTAAATAATTTTTTTTCTAGGAGTTCATCTTGTGGATCTAACTTGCAACATGGGTAGAACGTCACGTAGTGTGCTAAGTTCTCGTACTTACCATAATTATAGCCGTGAACACTTAAAAAAAGCTTTGAAAGCTATTGATAATAACAAATCATTGAGGGAGGTATTAAAATAATTTGGGATTCCTATTTCGACTTTGTTTCGAAAAAAGGGGCCCTTTCATAAATAAATATGGAGGACAAAAAGTTTTAGTAGCCGAAGAGGAAAATCAACTCGTTAAAGAGATTAGAATTGCAGGAACCTATCCGTTAACAACTTAGGATGATAGTGAAAAGCTATCTAGATAGAAAGGGAGCCCGAGAAAAGCGATTTTTCAACCCATCTACGCTCGGTCGTAGATGGGTAGAATAATAAGTGATCATCAAATTGATTTATCAGAAAGGACGCTGAGAATATTTGATGTTCCCTTTCAGTTTGTGAATAGATCAGAAAATACTATTTTGCTCAAAATAATATATCTTGAAGGTGTGCAAGCAAATCACATTTTTAACCAAGATGAGACCAATTTTATTGACGATCCTAGCAAAAAAAGGTCGTAGTAAACGAGGGGACAAACAGCGCTATGTGGAAAGTATCAAATCAAGTGTATCGGTAATGATGGTTGGCACCGCCGATGGAATAATTCTTCCACCATATATCGTTTACAGTGATCATTTGTACGTCACTATGGGCCGAACGGGTCACGATACAACCGATCAAAAGAAGATTGATTTGATACAAGAATATTTGAAGACTGGTTTAATACCATTGTCATCCTCTTTATGAACAAAACTGGACGATTGGCCAGAGGTTATGATTGGCGGTAACTTGTCGAGGCACATTTCGATGCAAATAGTCACTGAAGAACAGACCGATAAAATGAACTCTTCATTCATAGAGCTATTAGATATTATGAGATATTCTCCAGGTGAGAAGAAAATGCGACTCATTCAGAAAAAACTTCTAGATGTTGCACCACCAAATTATAACTGTGGAATTTCATAGACGGGATAGTTTTCAAGATAATTATTACCCGGAGTAATTCGTAAATATACGGAAGAAACTGATAGCGAAGATTCAATACTCCAAACTCAGCCAAGCACTAGCACAAATAGAAGAAAAACGGAGAACAAGAAGATAAGAAAAATAGAATATTTCATCGACTTTCTATCGAAATTCTAAAGAAAGCCTAAATTATTTATTTCGTAACTCTTCGTCAAACTATGAAACCCAAATTTCCTAGATGAATTTTTAGTTGAAAACTTTGTCTTGGTACAGTTTAAGCCAAAACAGGAGAAATTATCCCCAACATATTTTGTGGGGGAAATTGTCGAAATTTATTAGGCTGATTGAGGTAACCAGTATTATGGTAAATTTATGTGAAAAAGCAGAAGAATAAGACACCTGCAATCACTTTTGTGTTTCTGGACGTTGATGACCTCTCGATAATAGACAGTACTATGATCAAGATTAAGTTAAATTAATAATTGATATTTTTTAACAAAAAAAAGCTGACTGAATTTTTTAAATAATGCATGTTCAAGCTAGGTTATAGCGTCTACGGCCTAATATTGCGCGTAAAACTAGGGATGTTTCATGCTCGGGAATTCGTCTGTGACTTGGAACAGTAAGTTTTTATTTTTTTTAGAACTTACTTAATAACTGAAAATTACTTACTATATAGCCAGTTAAAGTACTCACTGAGACTAAGTGTAACCCTTTTTTACATCAGCGACAGTTGAAATAGATTTCTTACTATAGCCCTTAAACTTAAAAATTGTTCCAAGATGGGTGCTTTTACGGTACACAAAGTATACATCGCCCTCTTTATATAAAATAAACACCCGAATTCTCCACGACATTATCCCAACACGTTGCAATTTAACGATAGCAAATAAAACTAGATTTCTAAGGACGACAATGCTGTTTTAATTTCAGAAATAGTCAATGATCTGTAAACTACTTCTTTGGTAGAAAAAGAGAAAATAGGTTAAAATGTACAGGTTAAAAAATATATGATTTTAAACACAGAGTCCAATTTACATTAAACTGACTTTTTGTTTTAGGAAAAATGATACACATTAAAACTTCGACTGATAAGAGACAAGCAACAATCAATAATCAAATCATAGCGAATGCAATGAATTCGTACAAATGGTTGAATACTTGGCTTATTTTTGCAGGCCTTAGTACTATAAAATTCAACCCTATGAGAAACAAATATCTTCTTAATAAATGGGTCATTGGATTTCACATATCAGGCTTTTTAGTGAATTTTATAATGATGGTTTTTCTTATGGCAATAATTTTACAGGAAAATATTAACCTATATTATGTAAGATTTTGAATATATTTTCAGAGTTGCTTAGGTTTTTACGAAAACCTAAACAACGAAACTATAAAACAACGAAACTATAAAAGCAATTTTCCATAAAATGGTACGCTAATAAACATTCTAGTTTAACAGCTTACTTATAAGCTACACTTATGACATTTGGAGGATTTTTCTAATTTTTGGGGAAAAAACAAGATATTTATCATCTTGGAATATTTTAAGGTGGGTTTGGTATTGGTTATTTCGGGCTTTAATCCACTATTATCGCTTCGTTTTTGTTCAATTGTGACAACCCTGGCGTTTTTAATAATTCTTAATTTCGACACAAATCTATTTAACTGTTCAATATGGTGTTTTCTGAACAAGAAAAAAATTGAAATTCTCTCTTTATATATTCAAAATAACAAAAATGCAGCCGCGGCACGAAGCGGATACTTAGAAATTCATGAAGAAGACGCCAATAGGCATATACCGTCTAAAATGGGTACTGAAATGTCTTTATTTATTACTTCAGAGGGATAAATTCTTGAAGAGGAAAAAAAGACAAAACAACTCTAATCAAGATGAAGAACTAGACACCTATTTATATTATGGGTTTGTATCACGTAAATTAAATTTATACTATAATAACATCCTGAAACTTTGCTACAGTCTCTAAGTAAAATTTTAAATATTTTCCTTGTTTTAAAAACTTTTGATTGACAGGGAATTGTTGTTACAATTTTCTTCTAATAATAATAATATTTCTTAAAGAACTCTTTAAACTCCATGCGTGATGGAGGTCGCGATTTGCTTAAAGGTTATGGCAAAATATGGAGAATATAGAAACATAATGAATGGCATCCTTTTAAACTGATGAAAGTGCAGCATTTGGCTGGGGATGATAAGGGTCAGAGACATTCATTTTGTGGAAATATTTTGGAGATATTGGAAAATGACCCGCTATTTTTCCATAATGTTTTACGGACTGACGAGTCATGATTTACTACAGCTGGAATACCTAACAGTAAAAACTTAAACTACTGGACGTTAGAAAATCCAGAAAAGTATTTCGTAGTCAAACGTGGACGACGGTCTATACATGTCTAGTGTGGTATTAAAGCCAACAGAATTTTAGGCCCTATATTCTATGATGGCGCATTAACAGGCGATAAATACAATTTTAAGTGAAGATCTCATAGATAATATGCCACTGGGTTAAAGACCCGAAATTATTTGGCAACAAGATAGAGTGCCTCCGCATAATGTTGCTCGTATTACACAATATCTAAACAACAATTATTAAGATGGGTAGGGAAATACGGAACAACTTTATGGCCTGCCAATAGTCCAGTCCTCACGGTTTTAGATACTTTTTTGTGGGTCATTAAAAAAATAAAGTTTATTTCACGCGGCACGGAAATTGACGTAACTAAAGATGAAAGTAGGGCGGAAATAAACAATTTAAAAACAGCCATTCGAACTGGATATTGCAGGCTTTAGAAAAATTGAAAAAGGGTTATTGGCAATGTATTCAAATGAACGGCGGCCACTTTCAACATTTAGCCGGATTTAACAGTTAGACATTACAAATATATCATCCTAAGGATAGTTTTGCATATTTATTCTGTAAATTTTGGTTTTTCTTATTGTTATTATTATTGTTATTTTTATTGTTATTGTTATCATAACTGTTAAGTATTATTATGTTGACATTATAAGTTTCTTTATATTGTTTAAATTTAAAATAATTTTATAAATAAATCAAAAATCGATAATAGTCGATTTTCAATCGTGGGTAATTAGTAAATAGTTGTAGATAGCTATAGAACAATATATACAAAATCTTCCTAGATTTATTCCAAGCTTCGAATATTGAACGACTAGAATTAGCAATAAACATATTTGTTTATGTTCATAATAATCAAAGTAAACATGAGGGGTGAAGGGAAACTTTCCCACTGGTTTGCCAGATTGTGCGATAAATGTAGGTTTCAAACATATTTAATTTGTTTTAAACCAAATTCTGCTTTAAATTTTGGCATGGTAAAAATAAACATTACATATGTTCATTTTTAAAAGTTGAATATATTTTGTCTTTAAACGATACAAAAAGTCTTTTGTTATACTGTAATTTAATTTTCCCTTTCATTATCAATATTTATGTCCAACCGGCAACATCCCGATTTCAGAAGTTTAACCCTAGTTTGACGTTTGAATTTGATTTGAATAGCTTTGTTCTTGAGTAACGATGTGTTTCAAACGTTTCAAATTGGTTATTGACTTGTGTTTTAGTGTGTGAAAACTTCAGTGATTTCTTTCTAAACATTAACATCCCAAAAAGTATAACGTGTGTAGGATTTACTCTTCTAGAAGTGAAAAATTGAGGTCGTTTCACCGTAAGTACAAAATATAACCTAGATTGTGTCAGAACATTGGCGTACATTCGTTAGTAGATGGTTAGTGGTATCCAAATAAATAAAACAATTCATTTCTTTTTCAAATTCTAATTCAGATGCATATTATAGATTTATTTATCAACATGCCATATACACATATCAATTGATTCTCTTAAGCTTACCAGAGGAAAAATTTGGTTTAGGATTCTATTTATAACTAATTTATTATCCAAAGTTAGGCGTTCTACAAGATTCAGTTTATTTATCAGATAAGGCTGTAGCTGTGAAATTATCTGTTGTTAATTGGATGTAATTTTTGAAAATGTTTTAACGGTTTTCGAAGGAAAAGTTTATATAAACTTTTATGTTCTAAAGGATTTAATTTTTCTTTATACGGGTTATAACAAGTTAATTAGTTTTTGGTCAGTTGCATTATTTTGATAACGCATAGTGTGTGGAAGATATCGAATATTTTATATGTATATTGTTTGATATAAAGTAATGTGACTTCACGCACCCAATTTTAACACATAAAAACTGCTTCTGAAAATGAAATTCTTGGTTCGAATTGTTTTTTCAACTGAATAAAACAATTTCAAACCTTCGGGTAAAACTTACTTGATATTAAGTTTAGTTTATTAATTTACCATGAACAAACTTCTGTGTCACTTTTTTATTTTATATTCTAGCGCAAGATTTTGAAATAAAATATTCGATATGCAGTCATGGTTATGTAAACAGCACACGTTCGTTTTTGAGATATTTTATATTTTTAATTCTTAAAATAAAAATATGCAGTCGTTTTGCCCGGAAGTGATTGTACGTAATTATACTTTATTAAATTATATTGAATATTTATGTATTTTTAGGAGGAAATTTTTAGAGAAGCCTGAAACCCTAATGGTTGGAATACATACTGCTGATTCAGTATTGTTTCACGGATTTTCAGTTTGGTGGTGCTTTTTCTTCCATCAGTCTCTCAGGAAATTATCTTAGAAGCCATTTATTTGACTTAGAAAATTAAAATTTCGCATAGTTAAATTTTTTTTTGTCCCTCATATTTTGCAGTGTTTGCTTAAAAATGTGTGTCCAGTAAAGAAGAACAGGCAAGTATTGGTAGCTAAAATGTTTTAAGAGCCTATTTTGAAACGTCTTTTTTTCAAGATTCAAGAACTATGAATTAAGTATAGTTAATGATATAATAAACGGTTATTTCAGAATCTTAAACTTATAATAATGTGTGTAATATGTATTATTGAATAGTTATGTAAAATAAAGGGGCCGTTTACAGAAAATCACCTTGTAGCCAAATTCATATCGGGTATTAGAATCAAAAACTTAAATTAAATTAAACTAATTTTACCCACACATTTTTGATCATCATCGACAGAAATTAATATTGAAGAAATAACATTTGATACTCCTTCACATTAAGGAAGGAGATTTTATTTATGGCTATATTTGTACTGTAATTAATAATACTTTTTAGTAACAACAGTAATTATAGATATTTATAAATAAATACATAATCATACTGTATTAAATCATTATATTGAATATTTAGGTACTTTAGGGGAATTTTATAGTATCCACCACTTTTTCTTTTGTTTATAGAAGTTACCTCTTCATTTCTGCAATATTAAAATTCACGATTTAGTTCAGCTAGAGAACTCTTAAATACATTAAAATTTATGGTAGATTTATGAGATATTTTATGTAGAAGAGATAAGTGTAAATAAAAGAAAGCATAAATATACTTAAGAATGGTTTGATCAATGCCTTAAGACTAGAGTTCTTAAGAGCATTTGGTTTTATGACTCATTTAAAAAATGATCTTAAAGATCTCTTAAGATAAAGCCTTTTCAGCTTTAAGACGTTAAACTTCCATTAAACTTAAGAAGGTTTATGAAAAGGTTTTCTTAGTTTTCTAAAGACCTTCGTAAAGATTAAATTGTTTTTTGGGCAATATCTTAATGAAGTCTATTATTCTTGTATTATTTGGCATAATGTAAAACTGTTTGTAATATTTTTTATTTTACTTCTTAATATACAATTTGACTTTAAGTTAAATTTTAGTTTTCTCACAAAATAAGTAAGCTTTTTTTACAGCTTTCCAAAACACCAGTTATTACAAAAATGTTATGCCGTATGAAATAATCCTAGAATCTTCCAGAATAATTTGAAAACACGATAAAATAATAGGGTTTCAATTTAAAAAATAATTTTACTTCATAAAATCGCCATATATATATATATATATATATATATATATATATATATATATATATATATATATATATATATATATATATATATATATATATATATAGAATATTTCCAGAAAATGTTGTTACCAAAGCCGGATACCATTTAGCATAGTACATTTTTGTAATATATTTATTTATTATTGAACTTTTAAAGTTTTAAGTTTACCTCACATTATTATCATATTTTCTGTGTTCCAGTATGTTTCAATTAAAAATTGTAAAGCTTTCTCTATCTTACATTATTTTTATTGCATTTGATCGCTTATTTGTAATATTATCAAAATCGTTATATTGTATTTATACTATTTTAATAGCCAATATCTGTATGGATTACTAAAGCTGAAAATATGTACTGAAATAAACATTTCTGTGTTTGATTATAGGTTTTCAGTACTTAAAAAAATAAAATGAACCATTCTCCAAGTGCAGATAAAAGAAATATCCATATTTATAATTTTCTCTTAATGCTTAAACAGATCAAATAATTTCGTAATATTCGATAGTAATATAGTCCGAAATATATCCATATTGATTGATTTTAATAAGGTTATAAAGATTAAAGTAAAATTTTCTTATGCAATTTGTATATATTTTACACATTATTCTATTTCGATTTTATCATTTATTGGCCCAATAAAAATCATAGACGGTTGCATAAAATTAAACAGGGTTTAACAAAACTTCAATTTTTAATGTTCTCTTAATATTCTAAACATCAAATTTACTTATATATTTTTTTATTCAACCGCAGGAATCAAATATGCTCAAATTTATTATCATATTAAAAGTACCTAATCCAAAAAAACTCATCATTTTAATATGCAAGCAAAAAGTAGGCATCCGTTCGCAATAAATTACCTAGTATCTCAAATTAAAGTATATTTTTTTCTAAACTAAGGTTTGTAACTACCTATCGGAAATGAATGTACTTGTACGCACACCAACATGTCTGTATATTTCTTCTATCTAATATAATGATATGCCGATTTACCAAAGACCGTTCAGTTCAAATATCACACAAAATGTTATTTATTGCATTTCTCGTTGTCTTCAAGAATAGTCAATCTAAACATATCAATTTTTAATATGAATGAAAACAATCTAGAATTTTTTTAAGGGCATATTCTTTCTTTTACTATCTTTTTTTAAGTTAAAATCGGAATAAATAAATCGTATCTACGCCTCTGATTGTATATGTGAATTCAACCTTATATAGACTCGCAACCAATCTAAATTTGAGGAATCTTGTAAACACACCGCGGCGTATAACCTATAAAATTTATGGATAGCTGACATGACGCAGATTTTTTACCTAAATAGCGTTTTCCAAGCCAATAATTATCCGCGTTACAAAGAATCTTAGTATTACCTTATGCGTTTATTTGAAATTAGAAAAAGATATAAGTAGTACTTGACTCAGCACCCAACGAGACGAAATACTAAAAATGTCAGTAGAGGTATCCGGCAACACGAGACGATTGCGTCAAAATAAACAAAAAGTATATTGGACACAAGCAATTTGCTTGTAATATAACTTAATGCTAATTCTAGTCGTTCAATATTCGAAGATTCCAACAATCCAAAAATTTATATATACAAGGGATTCCATTTTAAAAAGTGTTTTTTTAAATAACTTATTTTTGAGACACTCTGTATCACTAAAAATAATTTTAAGAAATAATAGATAAAAAATCCTGCTTTTGTATTTAACATTTTTTCCTAAACTCACAAATAAAAAAGTTAAGGGGGGAGGGGTAACATTTATAATGGATTACCCGGTACATAAAATTATTTCGCAGTAACCTTTATGTCATTCTCATGCCTACGTTCTTATAAAATCTTCAAGCCAGTGATTTGCTTTTCTACAAAATGTACAATAGTAGCATAACATAACCTAACCTAATTATTTCTTCCTTAAAGCCCTTTCTTCTTTCTACTTCCCCTTCATTCTTTAACCACCATGACTTAATAATATATTCCACCACTAACTTTTTTATAGATATCACAAAGTGCACAAACAACCTATGAAGCTCGTTAACGTGTTTAACTTAATGCCCATTCGTGCATTCGTCCGCATTGATTCGATTCGTCAATTCGTGTGAATGAACGAATTGGCGAATCAAAGATTTCACGAATATTTCATTAGAAAATAATTCGTTGTGAAACAAACAGTATGCATCGAAAACTACGTTTTGATTTCAATGCTTATGTTTGTAACTAGTTATCGATATGAAATATTGGAGTTTGATTCAAGCCAATCGAACCATGTAATTCCTCGCGTTTTAAAGTATCTAACGCCATCTATAACTCAAAAGCCGAGGTTTGGCCGAAAACTGCATTTTGATTTGGAGCTTCTCAAATACCATTGCAAAATGAAAGAAGGTTCTTTTGTCACGACGCCAATTGTTTAATTATGTAACTGACAGTTGAGTCCTTCGCACGCAAACCCCCAAAGTGGGGATAAGAAAGTAAATAAGTACTAAATTTGAAAACTGTAAGTAATTTAGTGAATTAAAAAACTTGTAAAATTTCAGGCTAGAAAAGTGGGATTTATCATTCACAGCTCAGTGTTATGGAAATATTTATACCACTGCCGCCACTAGGGTTGGGGCAAAGGGGCAGTTGCACCCCAGATTTTATAGGACAAACACTATTGAAAAAATAAACTACTGAACGGTTTTTTGCATTGCATAGAATACTGTATTTTGTATTACTCTGCTTGTTATATAGGGTATTTATAATATATCCTCCTGAAATTAAAATAAAATCGACAGGCCCCAATTTTGCAAAAGTTTTTTTTTCATTTCAAGCTAGGATTATACTCTTCTTGATAGTCCAGTAATCAGGGCTTGGTGACGCGCAAAATTCTAAAGTACACTAATTTGTTTTTCGTCTAGTTTACAAAAAAATGGCCAGAAAGAAAAAAAGCAGTTTTTGTCCAATATCTCAAAAAAATTGTTTTACCAAAAATATATGGCAGCTCTTTATCTATTTAAAATGTTATTATGATATATTTCGGAAATATAATAGTTTTCGAGATAAGTTAATTTTTTAATTATCATTGATCTCTCCCCTCTTTTTGGACCAAGAGAAAAATTCTGCAATGACTCGAATAAAAATTATTTTTTAATTTATAATTCAAAATGCGTTTGGAAGAAGACATTTGTGGCTACATCACATAAACTCAATAAATTTTTTTTTAAACATTTTCGCAAAAACTATGATGACTGCAAAAAACACCTTTCTTAAGGTAATAATTTGCCCTACAATTTTTGATTAAACAATTATGATGTTTTTGTGCTGCTTCAAGAACATCAATTTATGATTAAATTAATTTTGTGTAGCCAAATAGTGAATAAGGGGGGGTTGGGGTTTATGGTTAGGGTGATAACTAAAATAATTTTTAATTCTTAGACAACGTTTTAGAAAAATCAATGGCAAAGATTATGTTGTCCAAATATCGACCACTTTCTGTTTAAGATATCTTCATAAGAAATATTCAAGGGATGTAAGATCGGGGCTTCTCGGGGGCCAGTTGATGGTGCCTCGACGAGAGATCACTTTTTCCGGGAAAACTTGATTGCAACCGCAAGCGATTGGTTGGCGGTGTGGCAAGTGGCTCCATCTTGGTGAAACCATGTTTCCACCTTAAAACCTTCAAACTCCTAGAGTTGTGGAACCAAAATGTTCGTTAACATATTGCAATACCGTTCATTGTTTACCATAAGTGCTGTTAGACATGGCAGTCCACACAATAACTTTCGGACTATGTAGTGGTCGTTCAGGTTTTCGTTGGCCTATTAGCAGCAAATTTGTTTGTTCACATGCCCGTTTAAGTGAAAGTTCGCTTTGTCACTAAACAGAATGTTGTCAAACGTTGAGAAGCATTGAAGGGTAAGATGTAAATCTTTCTTTAGAATATTGTGCAACGTCGCAGTCCAAGACCATGATGCGAACTGATTAAGACGGATTTTGACGCACTGAAACTCTTATTTCTTCAATCCGTTGTTGGTCTCGAACAGATCGCGGGCGACCTGTATTATGAATTTTTACACTTGAACCGGTATTCTCAAACATTGGAATCCATTTTCAGATAGTATTGACCTTCGATGCTTTCCGTACATTAAATTCTGTACGATATAAACACTGAATATCACTATCAAATCACCATTGCGATACTAGGCGCATATGTAAAAAGCGTAATGGTCTCCCGGGTATGCTTCGACTGCTACTAAAAAGCGTAATGGTCTCCCGGGTATGCTTCGACTGCTACTAAATCTCCAAAAGTCCAAAGAGTAGCACAATGGCCTATCCTTACTCCCTTCTCCCAATCGCACTGTTATAGGGACAGCGCAGATACCTCCACCCTTTCTGGACACCTTGTATAATACCCTTTATAATAGAAGCGGTAATAGTTTTAATACAAACCCACTTAAGCTCAGTAATATATTAGTCCATTCCACGCAAGCAAGCCTAAGCAAACTAACTAAAAGAGATCATAAAAGTGGGTAACAAATAATTAAAATTCAAAGTTTTATATTATGTCCAGATTTTTCTGTTAGCATACGTTTTCTTTTATAGCACGAGCCCTAGGCTAATTTTCTATAGGGCGAGGGAGACTAAAACTCTTATTAAACACATTTACTGTTGAACATTTTCAAGTTAGTGACTATGAATGCCAATTTTAAGACGTGACCGGCGACAAACTCGAGATGGCTGTGACGTAACATTGCCAACTTTGTAGAGAAAAAAAGTGTAGTGTCGAAAAGAGGGCCAATACGATACAACTTTGTGTATCGAAAAGATGTCTTTGTGATTGCAAAATGGAAAAAAATGGTTTCGCAGTTTGACTCAAGCGGTTATAAGGACCAGATTCCCACTAATGAAGTTTATCTGCATTTCTTAAAGCAAATATTGTTTTAAATAAGATGTCAAGTAAATAAATATAACAACATTAATTTTAATAATAATAGCCGAAGGTAACCGAAGCCGAGGCGGAAGATGATTAATCGGTCGGACCCGAGATATAATACACTGTATAACATAGAATAATAATCTATTCAAGGCAAAAAACGCATTCGATTTGTTTAATCTGGAACAAAGATATTCGGTTTTAAAAATAGTAATAAGATTATAGATATTCTGAGCAATTTATTGATGAGTAGTTTAGTGAAATGTTCTTTTTTTTAGGATAAACCTGATGGTGTTGCTATTTTAACTGGCTCTTTTACAACTGGATTTTCAGTAATATGTTCCACTGTAATATATCAGCTAGAAACGTTATTTAGATGCCACAAGTATATTCCCAAGTTGCTTGAAATATTAAATAAACAGGATAATTTATTTTTTCGCTTTGGGAGGCCTTCAAAGTTGATAGCAATAAAGCGAGATTTTTATTTTTTCTTACTACCAATAACGTTATGCAATTTGATATATTTCTCTACAATGCATCAAAATGCCTGGTTGTTTTCGTTTTATAATATCTACGTATGGGTAACAGTTCATTGTCAAGATATTCACTTTGGAGCGCTGTGCTCACTTCTTATTAATGAGTTCCAGGCCATTAACAATGAGATAGAAAACGTGTTAAAACACTTTGAGTCAGGTAAGACTTTTTAATTTTAGAAAATAATAGGTGTACAATTTTTGAATTTTGTTCGAGATTTTTCTTTATCATTTTTTACTATAGAAAATAATGTAAATATATAAATACATGCTTTATAATTTTTTAGATACACCATAGTATCTACGGGGCGACTAAAATAAGGCGCTTTATTCCTAGAGTTGATTCAAATAAGTTCTAAAAGTATACGGATAGTGCTAAACCCTCCTCCACTCGTCCTTGAATTAAGCCCCGCCCCCTGATCTTAAGAGTACACGTATGTTATATTGTTTGATCTTAAGGGCGTGTGACGCCATATGACCTTGAGTGCACCTCCCACTTTTTTTGCTAGTTGTCCTTGAAGCTATCCGATGTCAGTTGACTTTGAATGCATCCCCCACTCTTTTAACATTTGCGCGACCCCCATTTCGTATAAAAGCCAGATTTATGGTGTAAGCATGTACTGCTGATCCGATACGTGTTGTATTAGTAAATTTGAGGAACTAAATAACATTTTAGTCAATGTGTATGGCGTAGAATCTACTTTTGAAAATAATAAAATTAAATATGAAATAGTTGGTCCTTAGATATGCAAACAAAAAAATATTAAATCACGTAAATCTATTGTTAAACCAGCGATTGTAATATTCAACCTAATGCGATACACATGTTTGTGATGCGTCGTTTACAAAAAATCATTATTGTTAGATCACAGATTCAAATTCAATCACAGATCAACTTTTAACAAAGTTAAAAGTAAAATGTGTTTTTGTGATTCGCTATCAGCTAGGATTTTACATAAAAAAATGACTGTAACAGTGGATATTAAGGTTGATAAGTTTGGAAAGAATGTATTTGAAAGTATTTTAAAATTTGAAAGAATAGAAAAACAAATGCGAGTTCTATTTGTCGTATATGCCGACTTTGAATCGGTTCTAAAACCATATTCTTTCGCGTACGTCATAAAATGCTCTTTTGATGACACTCTTTCTAAGTTTGAGATGTATCGCGCAAATTATGCAGCCCAAGTATTTGTTTCCCGTAAAGAAAGCGACTTAAGGTATCTTTATAACATATACCTAAAAGATATTAAACATATAAACCGAAGGAAGAGAACGAGTTCATGAACGCTAAAATATGTGGGATATGTGAGCATCCTTTTGCCGACAGCGAAAAACGAGTAAAAGACCATAGCCGCATAGCGGGAAAGAAACGATTTGGTGCTGCTCGTTCTGTTTGTAATTTAAATTATAAACTACCTAATTTTGTCAATATCATTTTCCATAATTTAAGCGGCTACGATTGTCATCTATTTGTTAAAGAACTATGTCGTCATGGAGATAAAATTAATGTAATAGCCTAGAGTAAAGAGAAATACGTTTCATTTAAAAAGAGCACCTACGTTCACCATTATGTCGACAAATAGTTAATCAAAAACAAATATTTGAAGCTGCTATTCATTGATAGTTTTAAATTCTTATCTGCGTCGTTGGAAGATTTGGGTGGTGGTTTACATATTGGTAGTTTTAGAGAAACACGAAAACATTTTCCTGATCAGCGTTAATTCGATTTGATACGGAGAAAAGGTGTTTTCCCGTATAGTTTTTTTTGATTCTCTAGACAAAATGAATAACCCAAGCCATCCAACAAAAAATAAATTTTATGAAACTCTAAAAGAGGAACATATAAGCGGTGAATGCTATGACAGAGCAAAGGATGTGTGATCATCGTTTAAGTGTAAAAATTTAGGAGACTATTCGGATTTGTATTTAACATCAAACGTAACATTGCTATGTGATGTATTTGCGCAATTCCGTGATATGTGTTTCAATATTTATAAGCCCGACCCTGCGCACTACTATACTCTTCCAAGTTTATCGTTTGATTGTACCTTGCGCATAACCAAGGTAAAGTTGGAGCTCTTGACAGATATCGATACAATCCACTTTTTTAAAAGGGAAATTCGCCGTGGTATAAGTCAGTATTCGGAAAGAAAACATTGCCAACAACATATTTTTACCACACTTTGACCCTACAAAACCAGAATCGTTTATTGCGTGTTTAGATGCAACAAATTTGTATGGTCATAGTATGTCGCAAGCATTACCATTTGGAAGTTTTAGTTGGTTGTTGGAGCGGTAAATATTGGATTTAGACATATTGGATGTTGCCAATGACAGTCCAGTTGGATATGTTTTGGAAGTGGATATACATTATCTGGAAGAACTGAACGACAAGCATTCCGATCTTCCATTCTTAGAAGATATTATCCTACGGGAACATCCAAAATGTCAAAATTAATACCGAATGGTAATGATAAGAAAAATTGTATTATACATTATCGCACATTAAAACAAGTAATTAACCTCGACCTAATGGTAATGAAAACACACAGAATTTTAAAATTTGATCAATCTAAATGGTTGAAAAAATATATTGATTTTAATACGGATTTTTTTTTAAATCACAAAAACTGTAATTTATGATTTCTTTTACAATTTTATCTAGGTAAAATTCGGTAAAGATGCTTCCTTCTACACTGACACAGATTCCCTTATATTGAATCCGGATAAATTTGACACATCGAATTATGTCGAGGGGAATACTTACAGTATTGAGAAGAGTGTGTCTGTGTTGGGTAGAATGAAAGATGAGTTTTCAGGTGATCCGATAATCAGTTTTTATGGTACCGGGGCTAAGGCGTATTGTATAAGATCTTTGAAGAAAGAAGTAAAAAAGGCCAAAGGTAACAAAAAATCGGTTATCAAGAATAATCTTAACCTGGAAGACTATCGGATAGTTGTAGAATAAGGTGGTTTAATTTTTCGAAAAATGATAACTTTTCGAAGTCAATTACATGACATTTATACCGAAAGAATAAACAAAGTAGCTCTGTCCCACAGCGATGATAAGCGTTATGTAATTCCATCTACTACAAAAATATTACTTTAGGATCATAACGACATACAGTTCTATGAAACCGTTCCTGAGGAAAATGTTCGAAATATTATGAAAGTGTTCGAAACGTTTTTGTACGAAGATGAGATGAACTTCTTAGCGTGATGGAAACGTTTCTGGCTAACGATAATGTTTTATAAAACGTACTGGTAAATCCGTACCTGATCGTATTTAGTTTTTTCTTTTTTCCGATTTCTTGGACGATGCTACAGAACCACCATATATTCTTAAAAAAACCCTTCTAGGGTTCGAGGGTGGTTCAATCGAAAAACCGGATGGTGCAAAAAACGAGCCGCAGTCGAGTGTCGAAAGTGAAAGATTCTTTACGGACCAAAATACAAGATTGCCGGAAGGAGATTAATAAAATTAAATAATACTTATTTAGTGGTTGAGTATTAAGTTGAGTTAATAAACCACTATTTTATTTCATTGCATAGTAGTTTTGTATTAGAATAGAGAATAAACACTGTAGGAGTGAGTATGACCTAGCATATTTTACTTATCTGTAAATCGAAACAAAGCAAATAGGGTGTTAAAAAAAGTTGTAAGTTGAAATTTGGTTTTTCTTGTTGCGCTTGAGTAGTTTGAGTTTGCAATGAGCCATAACAACCAATCTACTACTACAAAAAAATGAAATGTATTGAAATGAATGTGAAAATAATATTTATTTAGTGGTTGAGTATTAAAATTAATAAAAAAAAACATATTTGTCATATACCTAGGCACAACCGAGTAAATTGAATGTGTTATTGTAAAAATAAAGTTTTTTAATAAACTACTATTGTATTTTATTTCATAGTAGTTTTGTATTAGAATATAATAGAACACTGTAGGAGTGAGCCTGACCTAGCATATTTTAGTTATCTGTACCTCGAAACACGGCAAATAGGAAGGTGTTAAAAAACGTTGTAAGTTGAAATTTGTTTTTTCTTGTTGCGCTTGAGTAGTTTGATTTTGCAATAAGCCATATTCCAGTGAAAATAAACTGCTTTGGTTGTTATAACAATTATTAGAAATTCGATTTCTATTTATTTTTTAGTTCGATATTTTTTTGTCTACTACTAAGCTAAATGGTAAAGAGGTTCCTGTCGGTTTCATTTTGTAGTATAGATTATACTTCAAAATAAACCTTAACGGGGCTGCCAGTCGTGAACTGAGTTCTTTGTCGCACCCCATTCGCTTTTTTAAGGCGAAAAGGAAATATCAAACTAAAACCCATTCTTGGAAATATTAGATGAATTCTTCAAAATGTATATCATTTGTTTAATATGCGAGGAGTAAATCTAATTAAGTTAACTTTCTTCCAAATTGCCATCAAAGTATTGATCGCAGTAGATCAAACCTTGATGACATGCATTAGCCAAATTAACATATGTTCCGGCGATCTAATTATTCGCATCAAGTTGATTTCTATACCTATCATGGAGCATTTCAAGCTGTGCTTTGATTTCACAAATGTTACACATCTCCAATGTTCCAAATCTCTAGAAAGAATGATACTAACTTTAAGTATGTTTCGTCGTTTTATAAGTATTCTGAGACGTATTACGCATGCTTCGTAATACCTAAAAGGAAAAATAAATCTGACAACAAAGAAAGTACGCATGTTGTTTTAAATATAAGCTTTGAAAAAGTTGTCTAGAAAGGTTGCGTAATAGAATCCACGCGGCCGCAAACACATCAATTTTTTATAGCACATCATTTTTGAATTTTTTTCTGTGTATTGGGAGGCGATTAGGAAAAAACTATATATATCGTGTATATTTTTTCCGTGTTGGCCATGACATAGAGAAAATTTTTTCAAATAAGTTTTGATCGGCTTGGGCTCCTTACCAAAACAAGAAAGTTCTGCAAAAAAGTAAGTGGTTTAGAAGTTATGAAACAAAAATGCGTTTTTCTCACATAACGGGTGAAGTTAGCTTACGCTAATCGACTTTGAGGGTCCGGAGTGCGGCATAAGGGGGGATCGCTACAGGGGGCGCGGGGTGGCTTGGGAGGGCAAAACAGCACATAACGTTATATATAACGTTACGTTAAATGCAAAAATATATGTTAAATGCATTCTGGGTGCCTTAATTCGCGCGAATTAATTTAATCCGCGGACGCGCTGAATATGTAAATCACGCGCTATAAGAAACTTCAAATTTTTCAGAGATCACATTTGAAAGAGACAAATGGATAAAGGTACCTATGCGACGATGTTATCATAATTTTGCTGGCATTATAAAAAAAGGTCTCGAGAGATCGTAGCGACTCGGAAGTGTAAACTGATATCATTGTCGTACGACAAGCTGGTGTGTAGGGCGAGATATATATAAGTTATATATAATTTAAAAATGTAATGAAATAAATATATTTTCTATTTTTTTTTATTTAATATTACTTTGTGTTAAAAAAACACTTAAAATCTAAACAAGACTAACGCTAACATAATACGTGTTTTCATAATATTTTATTGTATAATTGTGGTTGATGCAACTTTGGTATTCTGGTTGTTTTTTCGCAAACCAAACTTATATTGTGAGCGTAAGAGCAAGAGGAACTAATGCAACCTAACACAAAATAATTTACTTTAATTCCTATTTTTAACAATTTTTTTAAACATAATATTAACAAAAGATTTTGTACACTTTGAAGTGTTTGTAGCTTGCCAGAATATATTCTGGCCTAGTCCACAATCCTGTCTAATTTAATAGCCAGTATCTTGAAAAGATCTAACTACTATTTCTAACTACGATCAAAGTATTTTGTAGTCCTGAAAAGATCTGATTTTTACTTAGTCCAGGGGGGTGCATATTTCTTACTGGTTCATGGTTCGGATCAGCTGCTCGTATAATTCCCGTTCCCCGGGGAGGACACGCTCGGCGATGTTATCTAAGAGGTCGTCGAGAGTTTCCCCTTTGCGGGTGAGCTGCTCCTTTGCTCGACGATGTCGAGCCTCCTGGACTGACCTAGGAGCTGGTCTAGTGTATGGCCTAAGCCTGGGGACTGGACGTCCAACTGGTACATTATCATCATCGGCTGTTGAGTCGATTAAAGGCGGCGGCTCCACAACCTCACCCACATGAATACATCTAAGGCATCACTCTAGTAAATTAATTGTGCCTTGTACACCTAACACACAGCACCTGTCCATTTATAGCAAACGGACGAACTACGGCAACTGGCTTGGTTCCCTGCATTTTACTGAATGATTCTCTGGCATATTATCCGGTCGTATTTATACAAATCTGCAAGAGTGGGGGTCCGCAGTTTTAGGTGCGCTCAATTTACAATGTCTCATAAGAAAATAGAAAATTTGATAACATCGGATCTCCAGATCTTTTTTCCTCGACAGATATATATATACGATATAGATACGTCGAAATTACAAGAGTAAAACTTTTTTTTTCTTCTATAGCATACCGCACTCATACAGGGTGATTCATGAGGAAATGTCAATACTTCAGGTACATATTCAGGACCAAAAATTAATATAAAAGTCTATACATATAAGTGTCCGCAAGGCCTTAGTTCTCGAGATACAGGGTGTTAAAGTTTTTATTTAATTTTCCTATTTTTTAAATAAAATCTATGATAATGTAAATAATGGAGTGAAATTTGATATACGGGTTTTTTTTTGATATGGCAAATTCGAATCTAATATTAGTATTGCTGTTACTTGTAGGGGGCGCCACCTACATGTCTTTCTACTCCTTCGAACAATCACAACTTTTTGGTACAGTCTTGTATTATATTTTTGAGTAAAACAAATTATTCCTTTGCCATTTCTACGTCAAAAAGGTATATCTGTTAAAAGTGGATACGAGCAACCCTTTTCGAGATATTTGGATTTAAAACAATTTCGGCGCATGTAATTTTTTATCGCAAAATTTTAAAAGTTTGTTATTTTGTCCAAATTTAAACGCATCCTGGCACAAAAGCTTTGAAATGAAAGACTAACACATTTTTTTGAGGTATGTATTCAGTGCCTCAGACATAAACTAAACAAAAGGTATTTAATTTTTATTAAAATTGTCATTATTAAGTTGTTTTTAATAAAATCTAGGTTACGTTTTATAATTTTCAAAAATTCCACCATTTGCTTCTAAGCACAGGTCAGCTCTATGGTGTATAGCTCGGGTTGCTCTGTGGATACATTCGAGCGCATTTCTTAGTGTTTGTGCTGCGTTTGTTATCCGATCCAATAATGCTTCTCTTGTATTTACTTTAGGGGAATATACCAGTGATTTGAACCATCCCCAAAGACAATAATCCAAAGGATTAAGGTCTGGCGATCTCGATGGCCAATTAAACGGACCTCCCCGACCAATCCATCGGTTTGGAAAGTTTTGGTTTAAAAAATCTCTTACAAGTAAACTGTAGTGTGCAGGGGCTCCACCATGCTGCAAATACATGTTTTGTCTTACATTAAGGGGAACATCTTCTAATAGATTTCGCAAGTGATTTTCAAGAAAGTTTAAATATTTTTCTCCTCTAAGACTACCGTCGATTATAAATGGACCAATTAAATGACCATTTAACATTCCACACCACACATTAATGCTAAATTTATGTTGGAAATTATGTTCTACTATAGCGTGAGGATTTTCATAGGACCATCGGTGTTCATTGTGAAGATTATTTATACCATCACGCGTGAACTGTGCTTCATCAGTGAACAAAACATATCTATACAACCTTCGATCTTCATTAATCCAGTTACAGAATTGCATTCTCAACTCAAAATCACCCTCCTGCAAATGTTAAACCCGTTGTAAATGAAATGGGCATAAACAATTAATGTGAAGATTTCTCCAAGCAGACGATTGTGTAATTTGATAAGTATCTGCAATCCGCCTAGTGCTTATGCTTGGATCATTTTCGACGGCATTGAGTATAGCCTCTTCTACTTCAACGTTGGGTCCCGATTCCCTTTCAGTACAATTTTCGCACTTGGAAACATCCCAGATTCTCCAGCAGTAGTGAAAACTTGTTGAAAAACTCTTCTATCTGGCACCCTTCTATCTGGAAAACGACGCTGGTACTCCGCGACTGCTTGAATTGCGATCCCATTGCAGAAGCCATAGACGAATATCATATCTGCATATTCACGATGCGAGAATATCACAGGCATAATGAGGTATTTAGATCTAAAGTTGCTTAAATACTCTACTCTACTCTTCTATCTGGCACCCTTCTATCTGGAAAACGACGCTGGTACTCCGCGACTGCTTGAATTGCGATCCCATTGCAGAAGCCATAGACGAATATCATATCTGCATATTCACGATGCGAGAATATCACAGGCATAATGAGGTATTTAGATCTAAAGTTGCTTAAATGATTATTCTCAGATAATAAAAGTTATGAACAGAAATTGACAGTGACAAAATCTTATTATTAACTGACATTACTATTGCTAAGTAACAGGAAAAACAATGAGAACACCAACCAGCAGTTGTTCTGTAAGGCAAGGCACACTTCTATTTTTTTACAATACATGCATACTTTACGTGAATTTGATAAAAAAAATCACATGCGCCGAAACTGTTTTAAATCCAAATATCTCGAAAACGGTTGATCGTATCCACTTTTAACAGGTATACGTTTTTGACGTAGAAATGGCAAGGAAATAATTTGTTTTACTCCAAAATGTAATACAGGACTGTACCAAAAAGTTGTGATTGTTCGAAGAAGTAGAAAGACATGTAGGTGGCGCCCCCTACAAGTAAGAGCAATACTAATATTAGATTCGAATTTTTCATACCAAAAAACCCCCGTATATCAATTTTCACTGCATTATTTACATTATCATAGATTTTATTTAAAAAAATAGGAAAATTAAATAAAAAAACTTTAACACCCTGTATCTCGAGAACTAAGGCCTTGCGGACACTTATTTATATAGACTTTAATGTTTATTTTTTGGTCCTGAATATGTACCTGAAGTATTGACATTTCCTTCTGAATCACCCTGTATATGTCAATTTCTCTATTTTTTTTCCTTTTTTAACAACAATCCAATAGACTTTAAGCTTCATACGTAACGCTTTAGTTGAGACGCGTATCAATCAATTGGAGACGGGCAGATCAATTACTAAGTTATTATCTAGAGGCATTTTAACTTACCTTATTACTATAATTTACTTATAACTAAAATGAAATGCCAAAATAGCTGATACTTATTATTTAATTTGTTTCGGAAACATTCAAGTTTTCCATATTGAGATTAACTCTACGTTTAACATGTGCTCTAAATATAAAGTATCATTATAAATAACTTTATCTGACTAAACAAGCTTGTTTGATACTTCACCATTTAACATATTATAAGCAAAAATAGAATAATGGATTTTTCATACGAAAACTTTAGTGTCTTTAGGAAACCGACTGTTTCGTGTTTCAAATTCGATCTTGACGTCCACGGTTAAAAATTTTACAGCTTTGTCCTGATGTGAACAATCAATAACAAACAACGGATTTTTTTAAGTATTCGCCTAAATCCATCATGGGGTCGTTAAATTCTCGACCGTAGTAACTGCTGTGGACGTTTTCATAGTTATAGTAGGCTGCCGCATAGAGTTTTTTTTGAAAAATCCAAATTCCATTTTTCATATGGGAATACTGTTGAATTAAGATAATCTCGGATATCACTTATATTTGCAGTTGTAAATTCAGTGGCTTCTTGTTTATAGCTATCGGCTTTTCTATTATTCACAAATCCGATTATCAGATATTCAGGTTTTTCTAGGCTTGTGCTTATTCTTATAGCCCAAACGTCGGAGGAAGTTTCTCGGAGAGCGGGAAGCTCTTAAATATCCCACATGCAGTTTGTCAATTTTAATATCGACTTCTCCAATATAACAGTTGTTAGAAGTAATTTACCAGAAAATACATTACTAGTGGAATGCACGATGTGCTGGTTTTGTTCATTTAGACCCCAGCCACATATCAGAAGCGGTTTCAGCTGTGTACTACCAAAGGAAACCATTGTTTTAAAGGTTTTAGTTATATCCGGTTTTCTGGCAACTGCCACTTTCTCATCACCCATCTCATATCGAATTTCCTCGAATAGAAAACCTAATGCATTGTTAGATAGAAAGCACCTTTTGGCGGCAACTTTTGGTTTAAATGTTCCTTCGATATACATGTAACTTTCTGATATATCCAAAATTATGTCTTGAAAGTGAACTGGAATACGAATTTCATCGGAATTTAGATGATCCGTAGGGTTTACGTGTATGTTCCTGTAGACTTATGATGGAATTATCAAAAATAGGTTCAGTAAAAGCCTTGTTTTTTTCACTAGTTGTCATCATTTTCGCTGGCTTCGTACTTTCAAACCAATGGAATGAAGAAATCTACGATCTTTGGCAGAGAGACGGTAATGTCCTTCTGGCCTAACGTCAGGATCGTGAATGAACTCCGCCCTAGCAATTTGTTTCTTTTTATTATGTTTTGCCATTGTTTTGTAATATATAGAGAAAACACCCTATATAAAATGTATTGTATCAAATTCAACTTGTTGCAATAATGGACAACCACGCAATAACCTGTTTTGCTATGTCAGCAGGTCAACCACCTTCCCGAGCGTATATGGCAATTTGATTGCATTTTAAAACAGATTGAGAATATACTTTGGGTAATGTTAAGGTGAATATGTAGTTTCATTTTGCTACCCTTTGTTTCAACCCTAAGTATTACAGTTTCACTTATCGAAGAAAACATGTACGGTTGACGATTGTAACGCAAAACCCATACTTACGCTAGTTTCTTTAGCTCCAGTTTAATAATAATCTTCTCCTCGTTGAAATCGATAAGATCACCGTTATCGTCCAAGATGCGTGGAGTAATGTTGTCAGGCTTCATCGGCAAATAAATAAGGTTTGCAGGTTCTTCTGTTATTTTATAACCCGGTTCAACATCAAGATCGAATTCGAATAAAATATGACATTCTTGTGAGTTCAGGTATGCTCCAGAGATAATATTACAATCTACACGTGTTATGCGCACTTTCATAAAGTCTACTTGAAAGGCTGATTCGTCTTTTTTGTCGTTCCCTGTTAACAATATACGATCAAATCCCAACATTTTACCGATACAATTTTCTCGTATAAAATCTATAATGTATTTTGTTTTTATTTCACATTTCAGTGTATTGTTATTGAGTGTTAGTGAAAATAATTTATGATCATTATCTTTTGTGGATTCTTGTAAAGCAATTTTCATTGCTTTTTCAATCTTATACACTTCATATACTCCTGGGGGAATTGTTAACTTTATAAAGGGTGAAGATTTGTCATTTTTTTTCTTGTATGAAAATGAATTGTTGCTTTCATCGATAATGAAAATAGAATTATATATGTAAAATCCAACAAGTGCAAGCCCATATTTATTTACTGTACTGAGTTCTAGCGGTGGGTAAAAGTCTGTACTTAACACGCTTGAGCGTCCTGTTATTCTTGTCGACAACACTTTTGAGAGCTAAAAGTAGTACGTCGTTTCCTCGTTTTCGAAACCATTTTTTTCTCATATTTTTACATCACCTATTTTACAGTAGCAGTAAAACAATCTTCTAGGTGCTGGTTCGTCACCTTCGTCTACATCTAAATTATTGGCATTATAATGGTCCATACAACGCTGATACTTCAATACATCGATATCGCATTTCATGTGTTCTGGCAATTTATCTCACACATGTGCGATTTCAGTTGGGGAACAAGCAATTACCTCTTTGGGCATATTTTTTAACTCCTTAGAAGTCATATTTAATAAACTACCGGAATGACGATGCGAACCTTATCTGTATAACTTGAAAATGGTAGGAAATAACGTAGGGATTATCATCAACGGGAAACCAGATTAAAAATATCAAATGATAAATGGCGTCTTTTAGTTTATGAAGATGTAAATAAATGAAGAGAAACCTATGATAACAACAATAACATATTAAGCAATTTGTCAGATATGATAAATCAAGAAACGTTAGCAATGCGAACATTTTATGTAGATTTTAATATAGACATTGGATTATTATGACACATCTTTGATCATATAAAAAATAAGTACGAAGAAATAGAGTTAGATTTTTCTACAAAACATTTACGTCCCCGTAAGAGAGGATTAATAAACGGAGCCGGCTGTGTTTGAAAATTTATATCAGGTAACTTATATGCGTCGGACGGTGACTATTACAGCAACTGCATTAACAAAATAGAAAAGGACGAACATGAAGTATGGTCACAACATCAGTAATTAAGTACTTCAATGAAACAATTACGAGACTACAACTTGACTAAGAAACATTTAACAACAATATAAAAACAAGTGAATCTCTTATTCATGAAATGTATTATGAAAATCGATATACACAAGCTCGATTTAAAGCAATTGAAATATGTGAGCAATTAATTGAATCTTCACTTTTCATTAATAATCAATTAAACGATATATTAAATGAAATCCCTTTCGCGAGATTAAAAATAATTCATACTTCTATAATTACTTCTAAAGGCCTAGTGAAAGCCTTAGGAACAATTGCACAAAACCTTCAAAAAGACAATTTACCGCATTTTCATCGAGAAGAAAAAGTTGCCACTTATTTGGTATCATAGAATTGTAAGCATTTCAAACATTTTCAAAACTGATTTTTGTATTACATATTCCTCTAGTTGAACCAGTTATACAATATACAGGTTGTATTCTATACCAATTAAAGGTAATAGAACTAGTTTACATATTAATACTAAAGGGGATGATTCAGATCAATCGATTACATTGCATAATATTGACAATTACAAAGAAATAATGCTTAACATAAAACTTTGTAAAAATTTATATTCTTATCTCATTGCTAATAATGCAATTTATGAAGCATAATACATCCCCCGAATATTATCAATTTTTTTTTAAATAGTTTCATAAAAAAAATCGAAGAAAACATTTTTTGTGACTCACTTTTAAAATATTTATAAAAAATAGATTAAACATCTTGAAAACTAAACTAAGCCAGTACCTCAGTGTAAAAGGTTAATAGTTATTGTCCTATGAGTATTATAATTTTAGTTTCTACGGAGTGTGTAAAATTTCATGTCAAACCTTGCAAAAGTAAAAATTATGTTTCTCCATTTTTTCAAACGGAACATCTTATATTTTTTTATCTATCGGCTGCGGAATTAATAGTTGAACATTTTTTATTACTACACAACGATATTCCTAAGGTTTTTGAAATATTTTTAAAAAACTAATGTTATCTTTGTTTTTCAGTGTGATAATTGAGTAACTTCACTTTTATGGAAATGCTTTTCGCTTTTTTTTGAGGTTTCGAATTATAACGGATTTTCACTATTAATATTCATAAATAATCACCTACGCGTTTGTTAATAAAAAAGAGGTCAGCCTAGCTATAGCCATGGGAGAAAATCTAAAATCCTAACACTTTTCGTAATCCTGTTTGCTTCTTAAAATTTAAATTACTGACAAGAGTTAAGGTGTAACAGCTCAATTTTTTAATATTATAAACAAGTACCTAAGAATTGCTTAAATTAGTATTTTAATTAAAACGATACATATTCCATTCTCTTAAAGGCACAGTCGAAGACGGGTATTAAACGATCTTCCTATTCTTCTTAATACTTTGGGCGTAATAGTTTGAAATGCGGTCCTAATCCATCGCTGCATATTTTCTGGCATTGTTGGAGGCTCGTTGTAAACAATTTCCTTAACGTAGTCCCATAGAAAAAAATCTAATTTTGCTAAATCAGGCGATCGGGGCGGCCACGCACTTGCCCTTTTTCTTCCAATCAACCGATTCGGAAAAATATTATTTAAATGATCCCTAACATCAACAGCAGCCACATTGTGTTTCTTAAATTTAGTGGTAAATTTTCGCACAAATTTGGTAAGTGGTTTTGAAGAAATCGAGGTACATGGCTCGCAGTCAAATTTCCATTAAAAAAATGGGACCAATAACCTGTTTACTAATAATTCCCCCACACACATTAACTGACCACCTGTGCTGTAAATCAAGTTGCCCAAAAAATTTTGGATTATGATCAGCGTAGTAATGGTAGTTATGATGATTTACGTATCCATTCTTGTGAAATGTGGCCTCATCAGAAAATAAAACTTTATCAAAAAAATCAAAACCTATCCTAATTTTAACTTATGTCCAATTACAAAAGTTAACACGTTTTTCAAAATTTGCCGGAGACAATATATGTTAATAATATGCATGAAATTTATTGCCCTATAAAATCCGCTTCTTCCGTTCTTTCGCTTACACCTATGACATCTCCGACAGCTTTTTGACTAACAGAAGGATTCTCCGTTACAGCTAATAACATAGATAATTCATTTTCTTCCGTTTGAGCGGGCCTATGTCTAACTGGTTTTGTGTAGTTTACATTTCCGGTTTGTACAAACCTCTCTAATAAGTTTGCCATGCTCCTTTTGTCTGGATGTCTCCGTTCTGGATGACGTTGCGCGTAAATA
Source organism: Kuschelorhynchus macadamiae (assembly GCA_030620095.1). NCBI lineage: Eukaryota > Metazoa > Arthropoda > Insecta > Coleoptera > Curculionidae > Kuschelorhynchus > Kuschelorhynchus macadamiae. The sequence continues at coordinate 552,044 of JAUTXW010004322.1, read as the reverse complement.
CTACTTGCCAAAAAAGCGTTTCTATCCGATTCTCCTAACATGAAAATCATATCAATCAGTTATTCTTTGGTGTACTCAATGACGACAGAACGTTCAAATAAACCTTGTAAACAGTGACAAACAAACGATAAATAAAATCCGAATAAAGGTATGAAAAATACGATATTTCAATTTGTAAAACTTAAAAAATTAATAAATTAATGCTGACATGACATGGGTTTAGATGTTTGACAGTTTGTAAACAACTAGTTTTTCATGGCCGACTTAAATTCCAGTTAATAATTTGAGCAACACTTGTTAATTACTATAAAATAAAATTATTACAATTCTACTCCGACAAGAATAATTTAAATATTGGGAAGCAATCGGAATTACCAAAAACTCTTGGCAGTAATTTAAATTTTAAGAAGCAAACATAATTACGAAAATTGTTAGGATTCTAGATTTTTTCCTATGACTATAACTACGCTGACCTCCCTATTATTAACAAATGCGTAGGTGATTATTTATGAGCATTAATAGTAAAAATCCGTTATAAATCGAAACCTTAAAAAAAGCGAAAAGCATTTTCAAAACAGTGAAGTTACTCAATTATCACACTGAAAAATAAAGTATAACATTACTTTGCTAAATATTTCAAAAACCTCTAAGAATTTTGAGATAATTGTAGTAACAAAAAATGTTCATCTATTAATGCCGCACCCGATAAAAAAATATGGAATATTTCATTTGAAAAAACGGAGAAAAATAATTTTTAATTATGCAAAGTTTAACATGAAATTTACAGACCCTGTATAAACTAAAGTTACAATACTCATAGGACAATAACTATAAATCTTTTACAGTAGCTAGTAGAGCTAGTTTTAGTTTTTAAGATGTTTAATCTACTTTTTGTAAATATTTTAAAAGTAGGCCATAAAAAATGTTTTTTTCTATTTTATTTCTTTTTCTTCGAAACGATTTAAAAAAAATAATATTGTCATATTTTCCTAAAAAAATTGGTATACAAACTAGTTGAATTAATATACTTGATAAAAATCAAGTACAATAATCAATTAGTCGATACTTCAAATAGTTTTAAAATTGGAAAGTGCTTGTGACGTGATTCATTTTGATGGTTTCCTAAGCATTTGATATTGTCAATTCTTGTGACAGCTCTGCTTATCCTCCTTACCTGGAGAACCATAAAAGATAGAGGAAAACATTCCAGACAGGTAGTTCTTTGTTCCTTTTGAAGTTTTAATTTATTTTGCTTGTATTTATACAGGGACATGCATTTTGCCTAAGGTGATATGAACTTTCTTATTTTAAATAGTGCACCCTATATGTTATTACAGATTATGATAGTGTATTCAAAGACGAATTCGGCTTTAAACTGTTTTAACTTTTGCCAGAACCAAACAACCAGAAGTTACCTCGTCCAAAGTTGCCTATTTGGAAACTGATCCTACACTATATTCAACCAAAATTTCAATATAAACTTTATTCCTTTGTAAGAAACTGAAAATAGGGTTTCGTAATTTTCGACCCTAATATATTCCTGTTAATTTCATGTTTTTCTGATTATGCTTTTCTGATGTATTAATGAAACAGTGATCTAATTAACAACAAACATTTCGCTTTTTTATTTTTATGGGTAAGCAAGCATTTAAATAGCTGAAAGGAATGGAAATACCAGAATGGGTCGTACCCCCGGTGTAAATCAAAACGCACCCAAATAATTTGATATATCTTTTCATATCGAAATCGATAAACGTTCATCCTGAAAGGTCCTTTCATTTATACCTTTATAACATAAGAAGTCATAAGAGAAATATTTGGCCCAATAAAAAATTAAGCACGCAACAATCAAACTTTTTGTCAACATTTTCACAAAAAAAACAGCACTCTATTTGTCTGCCTAATTGCACATTGATAGAACTGTGAAATTGGCTTACGCCAAAATTACAAGATTTCTTTTATCTAGTATACAAAACTAATAAGCCTAAAACTGTGCTTTATGAGTATGTAAATCACATATTAATTATGAGACGTATTAAACTATAAACTTTGTCTTTTAGATTCTCGCAAAGCTACAAGAATACTTTTACACCCGATCCAAATCGAAAAATGCGTAAAAAGTATATCTTATCTGCTTAACAGATATATGACGCTATGTGATGCTTCTGTTAAAATGAACTTATATTTTTCTCTATTTCTGTTTATCATTGCAATATGGTCTGCTACATTTCAAATTTTGTCAGATTTATATATTATTATTCTTCTGTTTACCAGTACTACTCAATTTAAAGAAGAAGATCGTGGCTACGATAATCTTATAACTAGACATATATGGGTAACAATAAATTTTTGTCGATTGTATTACGTTTGTTCTAGAGGTGGAAATTTGACGTCAATGGTAAGTTTGTAGTTTTCGTAGTAATTGGGCCAGGGACGTAGACAGAAAATTCATTTTGAGGGTGCCAGTTGGGGGCACACATAGTTATAGAGAGGCCTATATACAGGGTCTGTCATTAGTGTGTCAAAGTAACATAATTTCCTAGTAAACAAATAATATGTGCATCTAAAAAAATTAAAACGAATTTTCTACATCTATTTTAGGTTTTTGAATTAAATAACAAATTTAATCAAAAGTAACTTAATTAAATACGTCTGAAAAAACATGTTTTTTCACTTTTATTTAATTTACAGTTGTGGAAGTATTACTAAAACTAATAAAAAATAAACATGAATAATATAAACCGTTAACTAAAAAATACAAAAAAAAAAACAGTTCATAAACTTAAATTCATTCCTCTTTTATTTTCCGCGAAAATATCTCAATTGATAAAATAGCCAAGTTTGATAGTCGTTTACGATTCTATTTCTCAAAAATGATTTTATTATTCTTAAACAAGAGAAAGTTCGCTCACATGAAGCATTAGAGACCGGGATTGTTACAGCGATTATTACTGTTTATATCTTCTTTGTTTTAATTAGGTAAGAGTCAGCTTATATTTGGAATTCTTACTAGTAGAGATATTTTGGGTTGTTGTGGTTTGAGTATTTTATTTCGTTAAATATATTATGCTTGTATGAGCGTAGCCCCCCTCTATCTACGTCCCTGAGTCGGGCAGAGGATATCAGAGTTACTTTAAAACTCGTCAACTTTTCAATGTTTTAGTAACATACGAAGAAAAAATGTCCCAAGTAAAAATATGCTGTTTTTTATCTACGTCCCTGAGTCGGGCAGAGGATATCAGAGTTACTTTAAAACTCGTCAACTTTTCAATGTTTTAGTAACATACGAAGAAAAAATGTCCCAAGTAAAAATATGCTGTTTTTGCGCAAAGACTGTTTGAAAGTCAGTATTTTCTTATATTTTTCTGCTTTAAAAAAATTCATCTCATTATTAATTAAAAATGTTCTGCTTTAAAAAAATTCATTTCTTTATTAATTAAAAAACGCATCATTCATGACGATGCGTTTTTTATTTTTTAATTTTGTATTTGATTCACATTCCGCTTGTTCGCTAGATTAATGATGTTTCGGTCGGGGATCCACATATCCTATCACACTGTCGATATCATGTGAAGTATGTGCAGAAGCAGACTCGGTAATTTAAATTCACTTCGATGTCCTTTTAACAGGGCACACACAGTCTATAATAAATTATGAAATATGTTTTACTGGTAGAGATTTACCAAAGTAGATAATCACAAATTCAATAAAATTTCTTAAAAAAGAGAAATTTCTGGCAAATTCTTAAAGGTGATTTAGATATGTTTTATAGAGTTATTCCTGCAGGAACACAAATTAAACATATTTAACGTAAATCTAAAATGCTATTAATCTTTCGTAGCTAAAGCTAAAATACTTTTCTCCTATCTTGGTAAATTACCTTAGATAGGATATACAGTTTTCATAAAAAATTTGCAAGATACGAAAAATCGAACAAAAAATCTGCTTATTTTCTATTGGATTACAAGAATAGAAAAATTACGTTTGATTGCGGAGATTAATATTCGTTTTCAAATCTTTTTCTGTGAATAATTTTATCATCATTTTTTAAAATAGTTCCTTAATGTCGTATAGGAGCATAAGTCACACGGTTTGGATTGTCCTCGGGATTGCATAATAAAAATATATGTATTTCGAAAATATTAAATATGAACATGACAACATACAAACAATAAAATGTAATTTTCTTGTAGGCTAATTCGACGAAGAAAAAAGTTAGTCTTTTGCTGGGAGATTCTTCTCTGCATCCACTTTTAATCAAAGAGGTAATAGGTATTTCTGAAAATAATCTAGATTAAATAAATATTTTTCCCGGGGTAGCTGTGTGCGAATGGATTTAGAATGAAGATCATTTAGTTATAACATGAGATTACAATTACAATATAGTGGAGTAATGATTAGATGTGTGTGCAGAAGCTATGTCAGCTGCTGAACCACTGGTTGAAACAATGCCATGTTTATTTTATCAGTTAGTTAGTTATTTTCAATTTAGTATTTAGTCATATTCTATGAAAATCATATGTGCAGAGGAGTGTCTTGGAAAGTATGACAAACATTCCGGTCCTAGTATCAGATTTGTGTTATTAAATTGAACCTCAGGTTTTGGAATATGAAAATATTATATCGTTGGACTAAAACGACCTAACTCAATTTTATATTGAAATTAAGTTTAGCAGTTATTCCTCTCGCCAATTAAAATCGACAAAAAACGATTGTCTTAATATTAATTCCAAAAATATAAAATTCGCAGTTAGCTTATCATTTACACCGTATGTCGGGAATTTTTATCCTCTGAAAAATTTGTTATTTTAGAATTAGGAAACAAAACGTTTTAAGGGTAGCTGATTAAAACATTAAAAAAGCCTACATTTGAATTATTATGCAGACAATTGTTTTTAAAAGTGTTGTGTAGCCCAAAAATGGGGAAACAGCTTGATAAAAAGTTTCTTTATTTTTATTTATATAATACTGCTTAGAAATTAATATTTAAATTCGTGTATTTTTTATTTGCCTTTAAGTTATATCGTACATATCAAATTACTTTTTATAGATTATTTTATATAGAAGCAGTTGCTCTACAAGTAACTGTTCTCAGTTCCCTTCCATAGTTAGAAATTTGGTGAAGAGCTACAGTACCTAGACCCTATTGGGCACCTCGTAGTTTGTTTGCTCTAAGTTGCTAACCAGGTGATGATGTCGCTTAGAGAGACTTAGACTAAGATTAGCGATGGCAGGCCAGCGATGTCTTACACTTACATAGTCAATTTGATACTTTTTCGCTGGTACCTGGTATCAGAGGCTACAAAAAGTCCAAAATTAGGTTTATGAAGGAAGAATCTCACATCGTAAACCTAATTTTACGAACTCTAACACCCACTCGGAATTAACTTTGTTTCTTCATCGAAGACTCTCATAGTAGATATCACCAATTAAAACAAGTACAGTTAAGAGGCTGAAAAGCGGATACATTCTGATAAAAAGTAAGAACTGAACTTTTTTTTGAAGGAACTTTCAGATAATTTTACGAGTTCAGAGAGAACAGCAGTAAAGGAGAATAAATCTATTAAAATCATTATACCTATCAATAAAATATTTAAAAAAAAATAGAATCGACTTAAAAAAATCACTAAAAAGTAAAAAATAATATTTTATTTATTCCTTAAATATAGACGTTTTGAAGTCGACGCCCAAAGCAGCCTCACCCAGCCATTAGAAAATATAGTTGATAAATTTTATATTACATTACATATAAACCAAACATCTAACTAGCTTTTATAACTGATGCCCGAATCATTTGATCTCAGGACCCCTTTGTGGAACTGTGCAATCGCTGAGCCCAAAGTCAAATGATAATATTGACTTTCTATAGGACATTTATAGATGTCCAAACAAACCGATAACGAATTCGCATTTCGAGACACGCGCAGAAATATTTTTGGGCCTTGCAATTGTTGGCTAGGTTAGTGCATGAATATTTTATTGACGGCGGTGTTATAGAAGATACACCTAGGTAAAAATATCTAAACTATAAAACAACTCCAACCTCAGCAGCGACCAAATTTACTCGGTAGTTCGACTTCAGAATAGTGACGTGACCTGCTCTGTGTAACATTTAAAATCTGTATTAGGTTAGTAAGTTTAAGGTTACTAGTGATAATATGTATATGTATATTTAATATTACAGATTAGTCATTATTTGGGCAAGTTACGTTCCCCATATTGCTGAATGTGACAAATTCAATTACAGATAAGGAAATCTTATAAATATAAGCAAAGGACGGTGATTGAATCACTTGTTAGTCTGCTCTTGATCTTGAATCTTGTATTTTACCTTTTAATAAAAATTTAACGTTTTTTAAAAAGGGTGTTTTCTTCGACCACAACGTAACTGGCGCAGTCGTACGGATAGTGAAACGTGCAAAAAACACGGTTTTTTTCAAAAAATTTATTCACTAGAAAATCTACGTATTTCGACGGTTCGAGTCCTAAAAAGTAAATAGTACCGATCTAAGGTGACTTCGAGGGAGTGCTCGAATCAAAGAAGCCCTGAGAAAAATTGGAGCTCATAAGAAGTAGACAGTGCCGATCTAAGGCGACTTCACGGGACCAACTTTGGGGAACCGGCGAGGAATAAGAACGGGACAGCTAGCAAGTCACACAAGGCATTACTGGGGAGGACAAACATCGCCAAACCAGCAGCCTAACCACCACTGGGGAGGACAAAAATCGCCGATCCAGAGGCAAACCACACTGGGGAGGACAAAAATCGCCAAACCAGCCTAGCAGTAAGGACCTAAGCTAAGAAAAAAAGAAAAAAGAAGCCCATGAAGCTAATTTTTCTTCTAGTATTGTAAGTCATTGCAAACATTTTAATATTAGCATTTTTTTTCTCTATTTGCAAAAATAAGTAATAATTTTTGATATAAATAATTCAAAACGTAAATTTGAAACTTATTTTTGGAAATATAGTTTATTTTAACCATTTTATATTTTTAAAAAAGTATACCTATATATATTTTATCAAAATTGAGCTCTTTAAGGAAGTAAACCTAGACGATCTAATTAATTCTCTAAACGATTTATCAATTCAATCTGGTTCAACTGACAATAAAAATAAAATAATGACAACTAATTATACTCTTTTACGTTACCAAGCTGATAACATTCCAAATTTTGACGGGAATCCAAAACTTTTACAGAGATTTGTAACAGCCTCCGAAAACCTTTTAAAAGCTTTTCAAAACACGGCTAATTTAAATGACCCAATAAATATTTGCTTATTTGACACCATATTAAGTAAACTTACACATAGGGCCGCCGAACTTATTGTATCTCGAACAGAATTAAATACTTGGGCTCTAGTAAAACAAGCCCTTACAAGTACCTTCGCTGATCAAAGATCAATCGATTGTCTTATACAAGATTTAATTAATCTAAAACCTTTTAAAAACGAACACCCTATTAATTTCGGCATGAGAATCCAAGATTCTAGAAGCCTATTATCTGCAAAATTAAATAGAACAAATGAAGATCCCGCAACCAAATTAATAAAAATTAACCATTACGATGAATTTGCTCTGAAAACATTTATACGAGGGTTACCTTATAATATGCAATTAGTTATTCGACTAAAAAATCCAACAGCTTTAGAAGAAGCTATGGCATTTGTGCGAGAGGAAGAAAATTTTATTTACTTTAAAAATTCACAAATACCACAAAATAGACCTGTGCCAATGAGTACAACAAATTCGCAAAATAAAAACCAAAAATCGCCACCAATGTATAAACCACCTTATTTATATAATTTTAGTCCAAATTATACACCTAATTTTAACCCTAATTATTCACATAATTTTCCCAATGCAATAAATCCGAATTTTCCAAAATTCCAAAATAACATAAACGGTAATGCTGTAAATAATACTCCAAATTATTTTGGAAGAAACGCGAATAACTTTAATTCAAATTCAAATATAAGACCTAATAATTTTCAACAAAATTTTCAAAGACCCAATTTTTACCAACAAAGACCCTTTATGAGACCTAACATCAATTTTGCACAAAATTCTATAAGAACAAGACAAATAGAACCTATGGACACAAGTTCTGGAAACACAATTTTAAATAATAATATACAAAATAAAAAGGTAATTACCGAACAACTTTACAATCAAGAAGTTTCGGAACAAAACCCACAAAATAATACTCAATATGATTATACTGTTAATCATGAAAATACAAATGTTAATTTCCCAATTTTTGAAAACTTTGATTATGCTGATAATCAAGAAACACCAAATTTCGAAAATCCATTTTATGAACAAAGTTATATGAATACATATGAACCAAGTTACACAAACATATACCAAGAACAAACTCACGAACCAGAATATTTCCCAGAAAATACTAATAATGTAAATTTTACGGGAACGAGCCCGAACAACAATACGAGGTAGTATTTTTGAATAACTACACAGCCGAATTACCATATATTCATATACCCGAATTAGACGCAAATTTTCTACTAGATACTGGAAGTACTCGAAGTTTTATAAAACCAGAAATTGCCTATAGATATTTTCCCGAAAATATAAAAAGAGAAATATTTCAAGTTCAAACAGCGCATGCTACATCTTTCCACAATGAAATAGCAATAATTCCATTATTTCAGACGTTTAAAACGCAAGGCAACCATACATTTTATTTATTTAATTTTTCAAACAAATTTGATGGATTAATAGGCCTAGATCTTATTATCCAACTTAACGCTAATTTAGATTTCAATACACGAACTTTACAATCGCCGCATACAGAAATACCAATACGCTATTTAGGCAAAAATGAAAAACAACTTTCGCCTGAAATTATTAAAAAAAAATTTACTTATATAATTTCACCAAGATGTATACAAAAAATAGAAATACCTGTGAATATCACAGAAGGAACAGGCATAATTTCTTACCAAAAATACGGAAATGTTGAAATTCCTGAATGTTTAGTAGAAATAAAAAATAACCTTACTTATACAACTATACTAAATCCAACAGAAAACCCAATTAAAATCCAATTTCTTGAACCTCTAGAAGTAGAAAAATTAAATGTGAATGAACTTAACTTCGTCGATTATAATTCAAATGAACAAAAATCTGATAGAGATCTAGATAACCAACTTAAAGCTAATTTAAAAAATTTAAGGTTAGACCATTGTAATTATGAAGAAAAACAAAAAATACGTAAACTTTGTTTTGAATTTAGAGACGTTTTTTATTGTGAAGGGATACCTTTAACTTTTACAAACGCAATAAAACATCAAATAAAATTAACAACAGACACTCCTATCTATACTAAAAGTTATAGATACCCTGAAATTTATAAAAAAGAAGTAAAAGATCAAATTTCGAAGCTTCTAGATCAAAATATAATAAGAGAATCAAATTCTCCTTACTCATCACCAATATGGATAGTTCCAAAAAAGCTTGACGCTTCAGGAAAGCCGAAATATCGCATGGTTTGCGATCTACGTCGTATCAATGATGTAAGTGTTGCAGACAAATTTCCGTTGCCTAATATTACCGAAATATTAGATAAACTAGGGAAAGCACAATATTTTTCTACGTTAGACCTTGCTAACGGTTTTCATCAAATCGAAGTATGTAAAGAGGACATTCCCAAAACAGCATTTAGTACAGACTTTGGTCATTATGAATTTTTAAGAATGCCCTTCGGTTTAAAGAACGCCCCCGCAACATTTCAACGCGTTATGAACAACATATTAAGAGGTCTACAGGACGAAATATGCTTTGTATATCTAGACGACATAATTGTCTTCAGTACGAGCCTAGACGAACACATTTTAAAGCTAAGAAAAATATTTATAAGACTACGCGAAGCAAACTTTAAAATACAACTAGACAAATCTGAATTTTTGAAAAAAGAAGTACAATATTTAGGACATATCGTAACACCAAACGGAATTAAACCAAATCCTGAAAAAATATCAGCTGTAAAAAATTTTCCTATACCTAAAACTCAAAAGGAAATAAAATCCTTCTTGGGCCTTATTGGGTACTACAGACGCTTTATAGAAGACTTTGTTAAAATAACAAAACCAATGACGAAATGTCTAAAAAAGAACTCTAAAGTAGAGCACACGCCTGAATTTATAAATGCGTTCGAACATTGTAAAAGCCTGTTAATAAATTCGCCAATATTGCAGTACCCTGACTTTACAAAACCATTTATATTAACTACAGACGCGAGTAACTATGCTTTAGGAGCAATCCTATCTCAAGGAACATTACCTAATGATAAACCGGTAGCTTACGCATCGCGTACATTAAATGAAACCGAGACTAGATACTCAACAACAGAAAAGGAACTTTTAGCCGTAGTCTGGGCCTGTAAATATTTTCGCCCTTATTTATTCGGACGACAATTTTATGTATATGTTGACCATAGACCTTTAGTATGGTTATTTAATCAAAAAGATGTAAATTCGAAATTAACTAGATGGAGATTACGTCTAGATGAATATGACTTTAAGATTATCTATAAGAAAGGCATTTTGAATAGTAATTGTGACGCCTTATCGAGAATTCAGTTAAATCTATACGAAAATGATTCCGTATTAAATAATCCCGGAGACGCTGACAACGATATAGTTGAATACTTGCGTAATCTTTCGGAAAATATAACCGTGACACAAAACCTTGACTCTCAAGTTGCAAGCTCAAGTAGAGATAACCCTGACTCAGATCAAGTTCGAAACTTAGATAACGAATTACCCTCAATTTCCGTAGGTCAAGCGAACAATGAACAAAGAATAAACATTTTATCTGACATTCAAATTCAACCAGCTTTAATTACTTCTGACAATACTGTGCATAGTAATCAAAATGAGACAGAAAACCCCGGATTAAATATCTTAGACGAAATAATTAACAATAAGCCTTTGCAATATTTAATAAAGAAATCGCCTCATCATAAAATAAAAGTGGATTTCGAAACATTCGAAAGGAATTACATTAATAATGTAGAAATACCGGAAAACCCTGGTATCATTAAAGAATTTATTCGCGATTACATGAATAATAAAAAAACATGTTATATATATTTTTATAATGAAGAACTTATCCCAATTTTTACAAATATATATATACAAAATTTTAAGAAACCAAAAATAATACGATGCACAAAACTAGTCAATAATATTAAAGAACAGGATGAAAAAATTTTATTGATGACCCATCAACATCAAAGTAAAACTAATCACAGGGGAATTTCAGAAACCTATGATAGACTAAAACAAAACTACTATTGGGGTAAAATGAAACAAGAAATCACTCAATTTATAAATGACTGTGTTACATGTCAAACCCTAAAATATAGCAGACAAAAATCGTATGTGCCTTTAGTAAAAACCGAAACACCTTCTAAACCTTTTCAAATAATTCATTTAGACACATTTATTTTTGAAAAACATAATTGCCTTACAATATTTGACAAATTTTCAAAATACGGACAAGCCTATGTATACGATAAAAATGCTAAGTCAGTATGTGACAAACTTATAAATTATTTTTCATTCTTTGGATGCCCAGAAACAATTGTTAGTGATAATGGCTCTGAATTTAATAACGAATTAGTAAAGGAATTATTAAAAGCCCAAAAAATAAATATTCACTTTACAACCCCAGGACACCATGAGTCAAATGGCCCTATAGAAAGATATCACTCTACATTAATCGAACATTTAAGAATCCTAAAAGATAAAGACAAAAATAAACCAATTCCCGAACTATTACCGTATGCAATTATAGCATATAATAGCTCGATACATAGTACAACCAAATATACACCCCATGAATTAATTTTAGGACACACAAACTCACGTGATCCTTTAGACTTAATATCAACAACATTCTACTCAGACTATGTACTATCCCATAAAGAAAAAGTAGACGCCATTTACAATACTGTCACAGAGAAAAGCGAAACACAGAAAGAAATACTGCTAGAAAAAACTAACCCTAAAGGTGACAAACCCTATGAATTTAAACTTAATCAAAAAGTGTATAAAAAACTGTCCCCTAGAAATAAAAATCAAGCCAAATTTAGTGGCCCCTTTATAATAAGAGAAATCCTTGAACATAATCGTGTAAAAATTGAAAATATCAAAAACCCAAAAAAGACAGAAATTATACACATAAAAGAACTAAAAAGACCTCTTGTTACAGATGGTCCTACACACGAGGAGACAGACCAAAATACCACGACTTAAATCTGAACCCTGGCATCTTACCCTACAAACTAGGACACGCCCAGAAGACAATTAATCACTGGACATTTGTTCAAGTGTTTAATATAAAAGGTATAATTGAGGAATATAAATCCTTGAGTTTAAAATATAATATGTTAAAATTACATTTGAAAAATAAAACTGACTATAATACGGAATACTATAATTCCTATATAATTATTGATAACCAAAAACAAAAAATATTACGCCAAATAAATGAAATACTACCCCCTAAACAAAGTAGGCAGAAACGTGGGCTAATTGACGGACTAGGAAGTATAATTAAAAGTATAACAGGCAATCTAGACGACAACGATGCAATTTTAATAAATAATGAAATAAATATTCTAAAACAAAATCAAAATAACATCAAGTTGTCAATGGACAAACAAATGACCTTACTCAGTAATTCTATAAAAGGTTTTCAAGAAATATCACAAAATATATCCCATAACCAAAATATTCTAGAATTTCGAGTAAATCAGACTATACAAACACTAACCAAAATCGAACTACAAGAAATATCTGATTTCGACTATTACCGAACTCAAATGATCTTAACACAAATATATATGCTATATCAAAATATTTTTGACACATTAGCGAATATAGAAATCGCTATATCATTTGCAAAACTAAATAATTTTCATAATACTATAATTCAACCTAAAGAACTGCTATCAGAAATAAAAATGATTAAAAAATACTTAAATTCAGAAAAATTGCCATTTGAACCAAACTTAGAAAATGTCCTAAAATATGAGACAATCCTAGATATAAAAGGTTACGTAATAAATAGCGAAGTTACTTTTATTATAGAAATTCCTTTAGTCGAAAAGAAAGAGTATACCTTATTCCATTTGTTTCCTATACCCACACCTAATGGCGAATATTACAAAATAATAATACCCAACTTTAATTATCTTATAATTAATGATAAGAATTTTGGATACTCGAATGATCCATGCAAAAAAGTCACAGAAAATGAATTTTTATGCAGTCATATACATTCTGAAAATATATTTCAAACATTACCCTGCGAAATGCAGCTATTAAAATATTATCATAATATCACGAATTGTAAGCAAATTCCTGTAAAAATAGACAGCCTAGAAATTCAAAATATAGACGAAGGAAAATGGGTTGTAATAACAAATAAAGATATTACAGCAATGGAAACTTGTAAAAACACCCAAAATACTATTTTACTAAACGGAACTTATTTAATTGAATTAAGTCCTATATGTAGTCTTAAGATAAATAATATAATACTTAAAAGTTATAAAAACTCAAAAAACGAATATTTAAATGTGCCATTGCCTAATATTAAACTCAATTTTACAAACCGAACTATTTATAATAATATAAGATTTTTGAAAACAAATTCTATAAACTTGGAAAAATTTGATGATCTACAAAACGAAATAAATAAACAAAAAATTGAAACCTCTAAACTTTTAACCGACACTGTATATTATCATAAGACAAGTTTATGGACAATTTTACTATATGTAATTTTAATAATTATAATATTGTATATTTTGTACAAGTATTTATGGCCTAAGTTAAAACTTAATAAACTAAGAAATACTGACCAAATAAATGATATAATAATTTAATTAATTATTTTAAAATAATTAGGTCATAAAAACTTCCAGTTTATATGCCCATTAAGGGATGGAGGAGTTACGTTCCCCATATTGCTGAATGTGACAAATTCAATTACAGATAAGGAAATCTTATAAATATAAGCAAAGGACGGTGATTGAATCACTTGTTAGTCTGCTCTTGATCTTGAATCTTGTATTTTACCTTTTAATAAAAATTTGACGTTTTTTAAAAAGGGTGTTTTCTTCGACCACAACGTAACTGGCACCGACTTCTAAATGTCTATATTTAAGGAATAAATAAAAAATAATATACTTTTGAAGTGGGTTCTATTTTTTTTCAATATTGTATTTCTCAGTTTTCAGTGATTTTTTACAATTTCCATTTTTAAGAATATTATAATTTGTAGTATATATTTATCCATTTGTATATAATATAACTCAAAAAGTGACGAGTAGAGAAATAAACAACACTATCAAAATTAGATTTTATAATAAATACTTAAGAAAAATGCACATACATAAAAATTATAATGAGGGTAGTCGGTTAATAACATACCGAATGTTCATTTTCCGAAAATATCATGTAAAATACTAGATTTTGAGGTTGCACATTTTCATGGTCATCCTGTATACATACAATTACATAACGGGATATCAAAAGAGATACCTTTTAGCAAATGGGAATACATGTCTATTATACACCTCAATGCTTTTTTTCTGAAAAGGATATTTTGAAAAATGTAAATTTAATTATAAAAATCACTGCCTTTATCGCCCTTATACCTGTGTGTGTTTTTTAGTATTTTATTTAGTATTATTACAAGAAAACGGGTGAAAAGATTTCAAATCAAAATATATGGGACTACCAGAGAAACGTCTTCTACAATTTGGCCACAATCTACAGACAACCAAGAATATTATAAAAAACAGAAGAGGCTAGTCATTCCATAGCGTCCATAGAGAGTAAAACGCTATTTGTTGTTACGAAGATAACGACTAAATAACGGACAGAACTCTCCCCCTCATCACAACATTCCACTTAGACTTTTAAAATCCATTACAGATCATCCAAGTTTTACCCTACAGGTTGAATAAAACCAATTTGTTAAAAATCAAACAATTTTCTCCAATTTGTTAAAATTTTGATATAAATATTCCGATATAAAAATTGTTGATAATGATAAAAAAAAATAGGTTAAATAAAACTCTAGGCTAGGCTCTTTGGGACGAAATAATGAACTTAATGGGCCTTGAGTAAAAGCTCTGGAATAGTATAATCCGAAGAAGGTTGACTACCACGTCAACGTGTAGTAGAAAGCTGCCTTTTCTCATTAAAAGATGCTGAATGAAAGGATTTATTCCTAAATAAGTCCATGAAGTTAGACACCTGAAAATGAAAACATGTTTTATTCTATTGCAGTTGTATATTCTCAAAAAATGCTCAATAAAAAGAAAAAATTAAAGACACTCGACCAATCCAATCGATATTTATAATCTTGCTCAAATCTGCTAGGACACCGTGAATAATCCTGTAAAATTTTAATGATTATGTTCAAAATCAATTTTCTTTAACTTGATATAATAAAACTTTTTTAATGATTCTATATTATGTACCAAAGCTGTTGCGGGTTTTAAAACAAATCATATATTTACGTTTTAGTTGAAGAAATTTTATTTCTGCTGTTTGGGCCGCGAAACAGTTATTTCTGTATATGGACTATTCGTTGTCAACCACGGCCTGTTTTTCACGGTAAGTGCAGGGAAAATCTATACGACTCAGAATGTATAATATTTGCACTTTGTTTCAGTTCATTTAGAGCATATTTGTACCTAAAAAACTAAAAAGATTGAAAAATTAAAACCCGAAACATAATAAAAAAATTAAAACATGATAAAAATACAAAAACACAAAATAGTACACTACGGGTGCCTAAAACGATGTAACGGTCTGGATTCGTTTTATAGAATAGAAAGTAATCACAATTTAGATGATACATATAATAAAATAGTTTTTGTTTTGTATTTTTTAACTGCACATATTTTATATTTTAGGTCCTATCGTCAATTTTAACCTATATAGTTATATTGGCTCAATTTCGGGATATTTAATTCTATAAAAGGCAGCGGCTACAACTTAGCAGTAAATATAATAAACTATGTTAACACAATAAAATATCATATAAATGTGTTTGTTTTTTAAATTTTATTCACCTGAATCCCAGATCAAATCCCTTGCAAAAATGTAAGTTCCCTTAATTTAGGTTTTAAATCGCGGCGGTTCATAATATTAGAATGAATATATAAGAATATTAGGCACTACACATTAAATAATGTATA
Source organism: Kuschelorhynchus macadamiae (assembly GCA_030620095.1). Classification (NCBI taxonomy): domain Eukaryota; kingdom Metazoa; phylum Arthropoda; class Insecta; order Coleoptera; family Curculionidae; genus Kuschelorhynchus; species Kuschelorhynchus macadamiae. The sequence goes on along the minus strand of JAUTXW010004322.1, from coordinate 535,799 downwards.
AAAAAATAATTTTTTGGGTAGGTACCTGGAACTAAGAGAAATAAACTAATTAAGTGCATAAATATGCGCAAATCAGATGCTAGTACTTAAAGTAAAATAGGCATGAAACGTATTTGGTATTTGATTTCCCGAAAAAGTAATGGTAAGTAACTAAAAGTACAATTGACAGGGTATCTTATCCCTGTTATTTTTTAAAATATCCCGATAAACGTTTGTTCATTTAAAGCTTACCTTAAATACTTCCTGGAGGTGTTGCCATATTGGATATTTTTTCAAAAATTTCCAAAAACTACATTTTTAGACTACTTAAATCAAACGGCATTTTTTATTTAAGAGTCAAGTATCAAAGATTAATCTTACAATGTTATTTGTATTTATAGATCACCTGCGTGTGATTTTAACATTTTTACCTTTGTTTTAAATGATATTTTCAATGAAGTGTATTGTTTGGATAAGTACTTAATAATGGCAGGTGACTTCAACGTAAACTTTCCTACACATGATCCTTGATCTATTTCCCTTGCGAACACATTATTTTATTATCTTGATGCTTCATTTCCTATGTGTATATACAAGTAGGATCAAGGATAAAAATAACTGGACAAATACAGAAATAAAAAATTATTTTAAATACATCAAAGATTTGCATGTTACTTACAAAATTACCAATAGTGAATTTCAGTTATCAGTTTATAATACAGAAAATAAAAACAGATAGAGGCATACGTGATAATACAGTCATAAATTCTAAAAATGAATCCAAGACCATGTGGTCAATTTTTAATACTAAGACAAACGAAACAACAGGTGATAACAATATATCTATCAAAACAGATGAAAATCGATTAATTGAAGACCCGATATTTTCTTCTCAATTCAATATACAACTCACAAACGGCAATTTGCCCTTGCATAACATTAACAATATTATTGAACCCATTATTTTGTTCACACCTGTTAATTATGTTGAAATTATTATAATATATGAATACTTTGCTACAGGTAAATTACCAGAGAGTCTGAAGAAAGCAAAGCTGATTCCTATATTTAAAAAGGGAGACAGATAATATAGGGGTAATTATCGACCCATATCACTACTTCTTTTTCCCAATCACCACAATATTCTAAAAGAACAACAGTTTGGTTTTAGACCATCTAGATCTACCGAGCTCTCCATTTTCTATGCATTAAAATACATATTTGACAATTTCGATAAGAACTGTAAAGTCATGGGCCTTTACTTCGACTTCTCGAAGTCCTTTGACACCCTGGATCACTAACTACTACTTATAAAGTTAGAAAACTATGTTATTCGTAGCACATATGCTAACCTCTTAAAATCATATCTAGATAATAGTGTCTGTATAACAAATGACGGAATTAATTACTTCTCAAATACTGAAAGAACTAAGTCAGAGTGTACCCCAGGGTTCAATACTGGGCCCTCTCCTGTTTATACTATATCTACGTGAAAGACCTAAGATAAAAACGATACGTCCGCACTGCGGGCGTGCCACTCTCTTCTGGAATTATCTCAGGGTTGTTCCCGGGCGGCTCCGGAGTGGGGCTCGGTTAACTCCAACGACATTAACTCATTGTATCTGAATGCAGATAAAACTGGTTTAGTGTTGTTTTCTAAGAGAGAAAATCAAAAATCATTACTTGTTAAACTCGGTCAATTCCTGTTGCAGAATGAATAAAATTTCTTGGAGTCAGTCTTGACTCCTTACTAGATTGATAAAATCATATCAATGCAATAAATTCAAAACTGACATGTGCGATTATCCGTAGATTAAAATACACTATTTCCCAGCACTATATTCGGATTTACTATTTGAGTGTCCTTTACTATGGGATCTGCTTCTGGGGCTCCTCTAAGAATGCCACGGGTATTCGTCACACAGAAGAGAATCATAAGATCCATTCTGGGTGTGCATCTTCAAACATCATGCAGAGAGAATTTTCAACAGCTAAATATTATGACAGTTCAATTTTTTTACTTCTTATCACTTGTTCTGTGTGACATGTAGATGGTAACAAGGGGGCATAATGATCCGAGGGTGCCAGTACATAGCACTACACATGGCCATTCCTGCCTACGGTCAATTACCAGAAAACATTCAACAAATAAATGGTAATAAGACATTTTGGAAAGCTATAGTAATATATGCAAAATACAGATGTTTCTATTCATTTACATTTTAATAGGAAGGAAAACTTGCCATTTTAAGTACATATTTTGGCTGTTGTGTGCTGTGTTTTTATTGTCTTTTTTTACTTTAGTGATTTTAGAAGTATGTAATATTAATGTTATTTACTAATTTAGTGCCTTGGAGCATTTGACGTTGCTTTTGATATTTTATAACTGTGCTGGCAATATGGATGTAAAAAGAATTAAAAAATTTAAAAAATTTCCAAAAACAATATTTTTAGACTACTTAAATTCAACGGTAATTTTTTATTTGAGAGTCAAATGTTTTTTCAAAAAATCATTTTTATAGCCGAGATAATATACATTAAAATTTTTTAAAGCTAACAGGCGCTCTCCTAGTAAATGTAAGCAGACACCATTAGTAAACGAGTTTCCGTTGCCATGCTTTTACATTTAAATACTCTTTTGTCAAACTCAAAACCACGTCAAAATGGTAAAATTAAATCATCAAGGTTTTGTTTAAATTTTAATAACTTGTGGCAAAACATATCAAGAACATGTCGGCTATCTGACGAAAGGGGTTCTCGTGTCGATAATGAACCCACGCGAATTATGTTAGGTTAAGATTGGCTAGGTTTGCTGTAACGAAAGCGCGCACTAGTGCGTCAATAAAATTTCGGGTCTATATTAAAACAAATATTGGTACTTTCAAGTCTTAAATGTCAAATGCGACATGTACGAACAGTCAAAATCATCACAACAGAGAATTTTTACACTGAAAACTAGTAAAATTTGCGAATTTTTACGATTTTTTTTCTGAAAAAAAAAATGGAACATGTAACGAGTTTTCACTTTTAATTAAGTCTATATACCACAGGCTCTTATTTAAAATTAAAAAAAAGCTAGAAATGCGTGGGTTTATTAACGACACAAGAACCGACTAAAGGTTTCCCGAGAAAGCCCTTTTATGTAGGAAGAGAGTGAGATACATTTTAACGAATTCTCTGCAGTACGGTTCATTCCGCATACCACTACTAAGAAGAAGGTCAGTAATCAATGAAGATAATTTAGCCGCAGTCTTGAGTTTTGTGTTAATTTCTGTGGATTACTTTCACCTAAGCTGCAGAAAAGCAATTTTTAGATATTTGGAGGGGTGAATAGGGGTTTACCTCCGATGGTATGTTTAACCTACATAATGATCATTACTACAACATGAACACAGGGTGCGCATCAGATGTGGTCAAAGAAAGTGTATATTTAACGTTTGTTGAATGTTGAATTCAACGATAATTGGATTTTCCACTTTTGAAGAAAATTTGACTGGCTAACGGATCAATGATCAAATAATCACTTGGATGGGGACAAGTAGATCTTTTTTCTAGCTAGCACGGATTCCAGATCTTTCGTCAGTTGATTTTTTTTTGAGATATTTAGTGTATCATACATTAGTTTCCACTAAAGAATGCCTGCCAAAATATTTCTAATGCAAGCATTAGAAATTCCACTTATCGAGAGTTCATGGAACTGTCTATTTGTGTCTGGAAAGAAGAGGAGAAATTTTTGAACTAACTGTTTACGTGTTGTTTATGAATGCTTAATTTTTTAGTTTAACTTGTACATCTGATTAAATTCTGAGCAAAATCTTGACTAAATTTCACCGTTGACGTAGTTTTCATCTAAAAAAGGATTTTAAATGTAAAACCATGGCAACGAAAAGACTGGTTACTGGTATCTGTTTAAGCTTACTGTGGGAGCGCCTGTGGCTTTAGAAGTTTTCAATGTAAATTAAAAAAATGGGTTTTTGGAAAAACTTTTTTACAGTCTGGTAGTACCATTCCATTTAAGAAGTAGAGAGCCTGAACATGCAGTTTTTAGAAACTTTTTTAAACAAAGACTTTGTAATGTAAGCTAAGCTTTCAAATGAACAAAAGTTTATCAAGTAAAATAACGGAGAGAAGAGGGCTGGACATTTTATGTGGGACATGCTGCTCCGTGATAATAGAGTATTAATTTTGGCAGTCAGCAAAACTGTTCTTTTTAGAACGACACTAGTAAACGGATGTACACCCGGAGTGAAAACACATCGTATTTTTCCATCCGTGAAGTACTATGAATTAACATAGTCAACAAATTGTTTTAATCTGAGGTCCACCTTTTCTGACTGTGATGATAATAAATAGCCCTATACTTTCCTTCCTTTACGAAGATGATTTGTGCACCTTTTGCAACATAGCCGGTTATTCGGATGTATTGCTTATTTTTCTTCTGCTATAGGGTATATATTCTTGTGAAGATAATTATTGCTGTGGTACCTATCAATAATTCTAAGCTATTGTTGGGACCTTGATGTCAAGCTTTACTAGCAAGTTCCCGATCGTATACACAACATTTAATCATTTTTAGAAAAAATATCTTTTCTGCAGCTTAGATGAAATTAATCCACAGAAACTAACACATCTTTCTGCATCTTCATTGTACAAAATGCTAACACAGGTTATACCGTAATGATTTCATTTCGTGGATGTTTAGAAATCTACTAAATGAAGATTTTGATATTACACTGGCGTGTCGGCTGCTGATCTTTTTGAACTCCCTGGATCATTATGGAAAAAACTCAAGACTGCGACTAAATTTTCTTCATTGATTACTGACCTTCTTCTTTCTAGTGGTATGCGGAATGAACCGAACTGCGAGAATTCGTTAAAATGTATCTCACTCTCTTCCTACATAAAAGGGCTTTCTCGGGAAACCTTTTGTCGGTTCTTGTGTCGTTAATAAACCCACGCATTTCTAGCTTTTTTTAAATTTTAAATAATAGCCTGTGGTATATAGAGTTGATTAAAAGTGAAAACTCGTTACATGTTCCATTTTTTTTCCAGAAAAAAATCGTAAAATTTCGCAAATTTTACTAGTTTTCAGTGTAAACACTCTCTGTTGTGATGATTTTGACTGTCCGCACATGTCGCATTTGACATTTAAGACTTGAAAGTAAGTTTTGTAGGCGCACTACTGCGCGCTTTCGTTACAGCAAACCTAACCAATCTTAACCTAACATAATCCGTGTTGGTTCATTATCGACACGAGAACCCCTTTCGTCAGATAGCCGACATGTTCTTGATATGTTTTGCCATAAATTATTAAAATTTAAACAAAACACTGATGATTTAATTGTACTATTTTGACGTGGTTTTGGGTTTGACAAAAGAGTATTTAATTGTAAAAGCATGGCAACGAAAACTCGATTACTGATGGTATCTGCTTACATTTACTACGAGGGCGCCTGTTAGCTGTAAAAATTTTCAATGTAAATTATCTCGGTTATAAAAATGATTTTTTGAAAAAACATTTGACTCTCAAATAAAAAAATACCGTTGAATTTAAGTAGTCTAAAAAATTTTTAAATTTTTTTTACATCCATATTGCCAGCACAGTTATAAGTTACCAAAAGCAACGTCAAATGTTTCAAGGCACTAAATTAGTAAATAACATTAATATTACATACTTCTAAAATCACTAAAGTAAAAAAAGACAATAAAAACATAGCACACAGCAGCCAAAATATGTACTTAAAATGGCAAGTTTGCGTTTCTATAAGATTTTAAAACGTAAATGAATAGAATCTGGATTTTGCATATATTACTACATCTTTCCAAAATGTTTTATTACCATTTATTCGTTGAATGTTTTCTGACAAAGACTGAACAAATGGATGTACACCCGGAGTGAATCCGTATTTCTCCATCCATGAAGTACTCTGAATCAACATAGTCAACAAATTGTTTTAATCTGAGGTCCACCTTTTCTGACTGTGATAATAATAAAGAGCCCTATACTTTCCGTCCTTTACGAAGATGATTTTTGCACCTTTTGCAACATAGCCGGGTATTCGGATGTATTGCTTATTTTTCTTCTGCTATAGGGAATATATTCTTGTGGAGATAATTATTATTGGGGTAACTATCAATAATTCTAAGCTATTGTTGGGACCTTGATGTCAAGCATTACTAGCATATTCACGATCATATTATACACAACATTTAATCATTTTTAGAAAAATGAGTTTTAATCAAAATACGAATACTCTGATTGATGCTTAAAGTTGGCTAGTATAAGTAGTAGTAGTATTAAGTAATTTTCTGATATCTAAAGCAAATATATTTATAGTTATATAAAAAACAGAGTTTCCCCATATCTTAGATATTAAGATTATGTAGAGGGGGTAATATTTAATTAATATAAAAGTTTTGAAGCCTAAAATCTAATGCATATAATATTAAAAGTAGTATTATTAATTCAAGAATAGATAAACAATATTTTTCAAATATTTTTGTTGGTCATTTTATTTCCTAGAATTTTTGTTTTCTATTCTCTAATTAGCATAATAGCAGATTGAGCATAAAATATTTTTATTAAATTAAAATAAAATAAGCACTATAATTAATGTTTTACCCTGTATAAATGTGGGAGATATCTTAGAATCTTAATACATGTCTATGTAAAAATTTTTAATATAAAATATTGGATTGGCTCATCCTGTACTTTGCGAGGTAAGGAGAAATGGCAAAAAGGGCCCTTATAGCGTCAATAACAACATACTAAAATATGAAAGGAAGTTTCACGAAACCCAAAATATGTATAATCCGTGCCATGTCTTTTATAGGTATGTGTGTGATGCAGAATAACTTGACAAATGAATTGTTGCTCATAGAAGAAACAATTTTTTGCGCCTTAATGTTAAAATAATTGAATTTGTATCACGCAATAATATAAATAGGGTTAAAAACTATTATGTTGTAAATATTTATCCAGTAATTAACGATCGCGTTCGTGACGACCTTAACGCTTTTTTGCAGTAAATATTTTATGGTGCCGTTTATGCTGTAAAATAATAATTATCAAGGGAAAATTCTAGTATCAAAATTATCTATAAGTTTTATGAGTCACATATTAAAGGTTAGCTGATACATGTCAAGATTATTCTGACTAGATTAAACGTTAGCTAGTCAGCAGCATTAAAACGGGTAGGAGAAAGATATCAATAATTTATTGCCTAAACCCGAATTTCAGTTCTAAAAATAAATTTTTAGACCTCTATTTCCTGTCAGTCACTAGTTTTCGGTAAGTAAGAGATAATGAATAAAAAAAAAACAGTTGCGTGATTCAAAAGCAAGCACGAATTCAGTATTATTTAGGAAAACATAACTTTTTACTAATTAACTAACTAACTTTGTAGATATCAGTTACGAATGCTTTAATAAAAGTTACGTCTCTTTTTAAATTTTTGTACGGCCTTCATCTACAAATGTTTCAAAAAGTAGAAATTACATGGTGGACATTTGTTTCTGTCGCTCTCGACTCTAGGAGAATTAAATAATTACCATTCGCACTATTTCGCCTTTTTTCTGGCGCAGATCATTCAAACGAAAACGCATCTAACGGACAAGCCGCCTTTGCCTCTTTTGGCTTGAACTTACAAAATAAACATGTAGTATTACTGATGTAAACAACAACATAAAATGTGGACGACTCAGATGGTATCAGTGGCAGTCGTTGCTCAACATCATCAAATGACAACATACTTATTGCTTGGAAATCAGTGGTGTGTTTTCGTTTTCAGCAAATAAATGTTTAGCCCTATTTAATGGTGGTGAGATTGTTAATCTTTTAGATTTGGATCTGGATATTGGAACACCTTGGATGTGAAATATGTAATATATATTGTAAGTGTCTTTTGTCGGCTATATCTGTATGATGTTTTATTATTTCATGTTTGAAGGCAATGTAGATTAAAAGGTCTTAAGATGGTCACTATATGATAAATACTAGGAATATTTGAGAGGCGTGATATACATTGTAGCTTGACTTTGTCTTAAGTTGTTAAAAGAACCAGCGTCTTTGAGGCATGGACACATTTTTAATAAATTTTTTTTGTTATATTTTAAAAATATACCACCGTGACATATGGGAAACTGATTTAGTGACATCTCGTACTTGTGTTTTGCTACATTCGTTTTAATTATATTAGAACTTGTAGCTTCCTTTTTTCTGAAGTAGTAACTTTTAAGCTCTATTTTTTTATGAGCATCACTTAAACTAAAAAAAAGCTGAAAATAATGTTATTTAAAAAATAACTTCTGTGCTACTTGATAATTCTACTTCAAATTCTAGAGCTTGAAACATCGTCGAACCAATGTGTTGCCGAAAACTATTCACACAAAGAAATAGTAAGAAAAGCATTTACCAATGTTTTAAGCCCGTTTTACAAATATCTGCTCTTGGAGGAATGTGCAGTGTTAAAGAGTTTAGAAATAGTTACGTTTTATCTTATGGTTTGGTTGGGTTCCAAATGTTCGGTATCTTGCTAAATACTATACACCTAGTTTTAGTACCAAAAGGAATTATAGGTTTGGAAATGGTAAGGTACAATTTTGATTTTTAGAAAATATCTTTTCAGTCAATTAATTTCCGAATCTATTGTACAATTGCTATGTGCCTATAAAAAAATTAGGTAAAAAACAAAGACACTTACCCCCGTATTCACTAAAAAGGTTTAAGAGTTAAACGTCTAATTGCCATGGTACTTAAAACTCTTAGTTACCCGGTTATATTTCATTTACGTCACTGTTATTTTGAAATTGTGACAATTGAAAAATTATTTGTTCAATTGTTAAAAATGTCATCTTAAACTTATAACTGTCAAGTTAGACCTGGTTTAAACTTAATGTTTAAATCTCTTTAGTGAATACGGGTGATATTTTTTTTATTTTGTGTATTAAAAACTATCGTAGGCTGATTATGTAGACTAACATAATGAGATACATACTTTCCTTGTCTTGTGATAGTAACCCCCTCCCATCGCCGGATTCTAGGAAATTTTCTCAAAATTGTAAGTTTTTGACAAAATTGCTACTTTTGATCCTTAAAATATTATAAAAGTTCTACTTGTACGCAGTTCCGAAAATTATTTCCTTGAACCTAAGGTTTACCTATGATTTACTATGTAAAAAGTGTTAAGCAACCATATATGTATTATGATTTCATTGTTCTCTGATTATCAAAATTGGGCAATTTGAGGCCATGTTTCCCTACTGATCTTGGAAACTTACACTTCTGCACCAATATTAAAAAACATGTCTTTCCACCTTTTTAATGTTTTAACAAATTATTTTTTAGATTTCGAGAAATTATCTCTTTCTAACCCGCTTATTTTTTTTTTGGTGAAAACTTTTCGGATACATGTTTTACACATTCCCGCCTACCCCTGAGAAAAATTTCAGCTAGTTACTAATTCTTTCACAGAAAATATGAATATTTTACTTTAATACTGGGCTATAATGCGATTACAATATATTAAACATAAGAAATATGTTTAGTCGGTTTAGGCAATTTTCTATTAATTTAATATTTATTAATATTATCTGCATTAAATATGACCCAGATCTAAATAAGTTATATTTTGTTAATAGTACATAGCCTGCCAGTAGCAAGCCATATCTCGAACATCTATAGAAATATTGCCGTAAATGCATGATCGATTGACTATCAGCGTAGTCGATATTGAACTAATCGAAAAATAACATACGTTAGTGTTTGCTGTGAGGTGTCAGAGCGGATTTTGGAAACCCCAGTTGATCATGAACCTGCTACCTCAGAGTAAATAGCGATTGGATCCATGTGTCCAATTCTCGTAGGGACGGATTATTATGGGTGGGCAAATATCGCCAACCAACAAGTTTGACCTTATATTATTATATTGATATTTATGTCTTACGTTAAAGACATTACTGATATGTTAATTAATCTCAGTTGCGGATCGAACCCTCAGCTGACTCTGCTTCTTAACCAACAGAAGTAACTAGTTTAGTAAAATCAAGTTTCTTTAATAGTAGTAACGTAGCAATGGCGCAATTTATACCAGAATATCTAAATTGCTTACCGCAATTTTACGGTAACCGAAGGACGTGTTTTATAAAGCGAATGAACGCAAAAACTTTCAGAATATTTACTTAATAAATTGTATTATTGGTAAACTTGAGTAATGTGAAACTATATTTGAGCACCCAAAATATTTCGACTTGGTACGAATTTAATCCAACTTTAAGTATACATTTTGCGGGCTAATTAACGTGACGTAGCATGTCTAAATTTTAAGTTTTCTGGTCTCTATTAAGAGAGCAGAATAATGAATAACCCAGCCAGTTTTCTGTATCAATCTACACGAAAAAAAAAACAGGCAGCAAAAGAACTCAAAAAGATCTTTATAACAAACTAGCATCAAATACATTTTTATCTAGGTTTAAAGAACCATTCTGTACAATGATTCATTGCATGCATCCCAAATACCTTTCCGAGGCATTACAATTTGTTACTTACGAATATAACATCCGCTACTTTCAAAACATATTAAAAACGCCTAAGTTAAGTCAACTTATGCCACATTTTAGACCAACAGATTCTAATCAATTTTTCAGTTAACCAGTATATACAGGGTGTTCCATCCCAGCTCCCTTCTTCTGTAGCTCACTTATCATTTGACTCATGAATTTTAAATTTTGCACTTTGCACAACTCATATGTATATTAGGGCGCATTTTCTAAAAATATTTTTGATTATACAGGGTGACCCAAAAAAGTGTGACGTCACAATTACATATTTTTAAAATTATATGACCTATATTTTTTTGCATATTTAGATGGCTTCCATAGTTGTTTAGATCATCCTAAAATTTTATTGGATTCGATTGGTAAATAACGGCTTAAAAAATTAAATGTGAACAAAAGTGAATTTACACCACTGGTTAAAAAAAATTCTAAAAATTCAAATATTGTCTCGACATAAGAATCAAACTGGGAGTTCATTAAATAAGGTTTGACAATCTCGCTGACTAAATTTAAACGATCTCGATTATACAATGTCTACAAAATTAAGTGTCAAAATTACCAAACTTCAAAATGCATTTTCTTTCTTATTTTAAATGTCAACCCTATTCTTTTTGTAAACACATCTTTATTAAAATTTCTAACGTATTAAAAGATATTGGCCAAAAACTGGTAAAGCGTCCTATTTTAGCAGCCATTTTAATGAAAAGTAATCCAAATTTATTAAAATGAATGACGTAGAATTCAATCAAAATGACAGGAGAATCTTTTTGACAAATTTAAAAAATTATTTAGTTTACAAACGGGTTAATATTGTTCTTGATCATAATTATTACAAAGTATTGCGTTATTTTGTACCAGTAGTATAGTTTGTTTATTGTGGTTATAGTTGTTTGCAGTTTATTTCAAGAAGTTATTTTTTTCAGTAGTTTGTTAAGTTGTTCACGTTTTGCATAAGTATTTTTACAATGAATTATACCAAAGAAGAGCTAGTAGATATGATTTTTGTGTTGTGAGAATCTCAAAAAAATAGTTTTTTTGGCTAGTCGGATAAACGCGGAGCGATATCGGGAACGAATACATCCCGATAAGAGAAGCCTGCAAAACTTATTAGATATATTTATTCAGACGGGAGATGTCGAATACTTAAATCCTAGTAGAAATAGGCCAGTTCAAACTGATGAAAAGGAACTGGATGTGCTACTTCATATCACAGAAACCCCTTCAATTAGCTAAAGGGTAGTCGCCGATATAGCGAATGTTAGCAAAACCACCGTTCAACATGTTTTAAAAAAAAATCATTTTCATGCCTACCATATTCAGCTTCACCAAGAGCTTTATGAAGAAGATTATGAGCATCGGATAGCATTTTGTAACTGGGCACAATCCAAAATCAGAGCAAATTTTGAATTCTTCGATAAAGTGCTCTTCTCAGGTTACCTTCCATAAAAATGGATTTGTGAATCGCTACAATACAACATGAGTTGCTCCGTTTATGTCAACATCTACCCAGACCAGTAAAGGAGGGCATATGGCTACAACACGATGGCGCTCCAGCACATTATTCTTTACCGGTCAGGCACCATCCTGAGGTAGCCTTTCCGAATCGGTGGATCGGAAGAGGAGAGCTAATTAGATGGCCACCCCGTTCACCCGACCTCACTAAGCTTGATTTCTTCTTATGGGGCTATATTAAAGAAATCGTTTACCAGGAGCCCCCAATAACACCTGAGAACATGAAGCTGCGAATTCAAGACGCATTTCGACAGGTAACACCCGATATTTTAAGGAGAGTGTCAGCATCTTTTCATACTCGTCTTCGTTTGTTGTGTTTGGAAGAACACGGAAGACACATCGAACATAAGTTCTAGTGAAAAAATTAGATTAAATATAGCCGAATTTTGTATAGTGTAAGTCTCAAATGTGATACTTAAATAGTAAATTTTTAATTTTAATGTCAAAATAAATGATAAATTATAATAAAATTCAATATAAAAAGAAATAAATAAAAAAATAATTTAAAAATAAAAATTTGCGACATGTCAAAATTGTCTCTTGTCATATTGATTGAGTTCTACGTCATTCATTTTAATAATCTAAGCCACCTTGGATTACTTTTCATTAAAACGGTTGTTAAAATAGGACGCTTTACCCGTTTTTGGCGAATATCTTTTAATACGTTAGAAATTTTAATAAAGATGTATTTACAAAAAAGTTTTTTATTTTTCAATTACGCATCGATTGCAATGAAAAAAGAATAGGGTTGACATTTAAAATAAGAAAGAAAATGCACTTTGAAGTTTGGTAATTTTAACACTTAATTTTGTAGACCCTGTATAATTTAGATCGTTTAAATTTGGTCAGCGAGATTGTCAAACCTTATTTAATGAACTCCCAATTTGATTCTTATGTCGAGGCAATATTTGAATTTTTATAATTTTTTTTAACCAGTGGTGTAAATTCACTTTTTTCACATTTAATTTTTTTATGCCGTTATTTACCGATCGAATGCAATAAAATTTTAGGATGATCTAAACAACTATGGACTAAATATGCAAGAAAATATAGGTCATCTGATTTAAAAAAATATGTCACTGTGACGTGACACTTTTTTGGGTCACCCTGTATAATCAAAAATATTTTTAGAAAATGTGCCCTAATATACATATGAGTTGTGCAAAATTTCAAATTCATGAGTTAAATGATAAGTGAGCTACAGAAGAAGGGAGCTGAGATGGACCACCCTGTATATTCAACGCACATACACCACAAAACCAATTCGTAGGTCTTTAAACATCGACCTACATATACAATTAACGTATTTAGACCAAACGAAAACATTTTTATACCAAACCCTATCCCCAGTGAGTGTATCCAGGTCAACAATACAATAGAAATTATTTTATTATCAACCAACCACGTAATTTTATACACGAAGAACTATATAATACCGATACTATAGACCAAAACAGCTAACCGTATTATGCTGATTTTGAAAATGATTAAGGTTATTCGGACGACCAGCAATAAGACAATGCACCCAAACAGATAACGAACAATATCAAGGCTAGTATGACGACTCATTTGAACAGAGGAATTACGTTTTCCGCAGTGCCGCAAATTTTTCAGACGACGCTTTAATAACAATAATGACACTAATGAACTGTTATAAATTATATTTCAGAACACAATTTAAAATTTTTAATCTATTGCTGTTCCACAAAATGATTTAACGACCCAAATTTGACAAAAAATTTTATGTATAACCCATTTATTGTCTTAACTGTATTTGAATAATCAGCGCATGAATATAGTGTTAAAATCCCAGCATCTTCTATATTTAAATTACCAAAAAAATAAACATCTTAAATTTTACAATATTTTCGACGAACTTCTAGGGCTTGATAATCTCAAGGAAAGCTGACATAATTATAACACCGGTTTCTTTGTAACTCCAGCACTAAAATAACTATTTTTCCACGTGCCGAGCAAGTTCTGGAAATAAAAGCCGACTTTTAAATAATTTGCGATACACATTTCCGTTATACAATTGTGAACTTCCAATTGTGTAACTATTGCAAAAAATGATTATGCATTAACCACCATTCTAAATAATACCTGTCAACAAGTAACTTCAAAACCATTTGCCGTAGAAACATTTGACCACAACTTTTTTGATATTGATTTTTAATAACTTCGAAGATATCCAAAATTTAAACAGTTTTAACCCATTCAAACTCCTATATATCATCTTAAGGAAGAGAAGGAATACATTTTAAAATTATGTAAGAATAATGGCTAATAAAAAGTTATTTAATTTATGATTTAACCTCTACCAGCAAAATCAAACATTCGATAAGGACAACAGATGAACAGCATGTATATACAAAAACAGATATACTTTATTTATAAAAAGAAGTAAAAACACAAATAAAAAAGATACTCGAGTTTTGTTCTGATATTAAAAAAAGAACTTTTTAAAAAAAATTATTTCGACAAGTACAGAGACGAATCTGAATTAAAACAACAACGTTTAGTTGTATTTGGATATATTTATAATGTTTGCAATGCTGAGCTTGCAAGTAAGCAATCTTAAGAAGGTCGCTGATAAAGGGGTTTTAATAGAATGTAACTCCTCCCGCGTTAGTTGAAAGCACATCCCTTAAGGTTGTGATTTCACCCTAGAATTCATCTAGTTCGATTTTTGAATTATTTGTTTGATTTTTAGTTATTGGAAGCTTCTTAAGTTTGCCTGAAATACAATATTTGAATAAAATATAGATTAATACAATAATAATAAAAATATAAAGTAAAACAGTCCAAAAACTTATTCTCGTCAAATATATAGTGGAAGACATTTCTTCTAGGCTTTCTTTTTGTTTCTTCAAGCTTGATTGGATTTCATCTGTGGCTTTTAGATTGACAAAGTTCAAATCAATCGTGGGTGGATTGAATATCGGTTGATATTCATTGATGACGTCTAATTGCATGGTCGGAAGATTCACTTCTTCGTACGACAAGTGTGACGGCTTATAGTTTTCAAAAACCATTGATTGTATTTGGGCTTTACACTCAGGTGGAACTTCTAGTAGATAGGAACCAAAAAGTGGAAAGCTATCTTCAAGATTTTGGCAAATGGATTTACTGATTATATGGCTTGGTATGGTGACAAGCCAATTTCCATCAATAATTTTCGTAACTTGTACTTCATGCAGCTTGATTTTGAACGGGTGACAAGTAGTGGCATTTTTGGCGAATTTTAACAATTCGACAGCACGTGGCGGATGGTCTTCAATAGTCCTACTGTGGGCATTTTTGAAAAGGAATTCATTCGATACTACTTCAAGACATTTTTCTTCTTGATAGGCGTACTTAATATCGCTAAGTGCCAGGTGAGGTTTATAGGGTATGTTAGTAAAGAATGAATTATTAGTTGGAATTGGTAAGGGGAAGAGATTATAATATTGATATGTTTCTGCCTCAACTAGAGGTAATTCTATGATAAATGTTATTTGAAAGTTTTTAATTTCAATTAATTTTTCAAGAATTAATATATTTTGAAGGTCACCCTGTATAGGTAATTTATTTGTATGTATTATTTTACTTAGACTTGTAATTTATTTTGAGAGCTCGTAAGGATCAACTATAGAGATGTGAAGTACATTAATTTTAGAGAATGTTATTGCTACTTCGATTTCTAATCTCTCTATCTAAAATATTATAGATTGATTGGTATAGCAGCGTAATTTGGTTAGTAAATGTGAATATTTGGTAGTACTCATGAAATTGTGTATTTTCTAAGTCTACCTTTTTTATAGTTTCTTCTATTCGTAAAATACGACTTTTTAAAATTAATTGATTATGCTTCACATTAGACATCATATCTCTAAATTGTTGATTGATTTGTCTAGCAATGTTATTTGATTAATAGAATCGGTTTTTAATTTATTTTGATTGTCTTGTAGTATCTTTATTTTCTGATCGATCATTTTGGCATCAGATTGATCTAGATTACCTGTTATGCTTTTAATAAAAGAGCCTAAGGTATTAAATAGACCTCTTTTATTCCTAATATTTGTATGAGAAGGACTTATTTGACTTATTAGATTGTCTATGCGTTTTTCTATAGCATGTAAAGGTATTAGAGAGTTTTGATATTCAGTAAAATAAACGCTGTCATTTTTTAGATGAGAAGACAGTTTGTTTGTCTGTGTTTTTAGAGTGGTTAATTCTAAAATTAGAGGTTGTAGGTCAATATTTTGTACAAAGGACCAGTGGCTAGCGACTAATTTTGCTGTGGCTAATTTGAAGGGTAGTATCCCTGGATGTTTGTTTAGGTCGTTGAACTTTACTTTTGTGGCTAAGGTGCCGATGATGATCCACTGCCATCTGTAAAAACGGGTACTATTCTAGTCTCGTTTACGTGAACAATTTCTTTATGTTTAGTTTTTGGGTTTTCGATACGTATTTTGTTATTTTCAAGTATTTCTGTCAATGTGAACGGTCCAGTGAATTTGTTTTTTATTTTACTAGCTCGTGAACTTGCTTTTTTGTATACTTGCGAACCAATAATTAATTTTTGATTTATTTTTGAGTCATTGACTTTGTCAATTATTTTTTGTTTTAGTGGTTTTGACTCTTTGGTTATTTTTTCATAGAGGACTTGTGTTTTGTTTTTATGATTATGTATATAATCAGTGAAAACATGTGAGGCTACAAGGTTCATGGGATCTCGAGAATCTGTGTGACCTTGAGTTAGTTCAAATGGGGTAAAATTTGTACTTGAATGTTTAGTGCTATTATAGGCTATTATGTATCCTTAAATGTTCGATAAGGGTAGAATGTAGTCTTTCTACTGGAGAATTGGAGTCATGATGGTTAGGGGTTGTGAAATGAATATTGACGTTATGAGCTTTTAATAAACCTTTGACTGCTTCGTTTTGAAATTCGGAACCGTTATCGAATACAATAGTTTTAGGAATACCAAAAAATGAAAAGAATTTTACAAGTTGTTCGCAACATAATATTGCGTTTACTAGATAGGGTAATGCTTGTCCAAATTTTGTAAATTTGTCAAGAAATATTAAGAATGTTTGTTTTCCTAGAATGAATGTATCAATGTGTATAATTTCGGAGGGTTTACTTGGTGTTTCGGTTAATACTAAAGGCTGGTCAGGTGGTTTTCTATTATATTTACCTCGTTGACATTTTTCGCAATTATTGAGGTAGTTTGTAACATCAGTTTTCATAGATTTCCAATAATAATTGGATTTTAAAAATTTAAGGGTTTCGTTTATACCTCGATGATTTGTTTTACCTTCATGTTTAAATTTTATGAGTAGGTTTCTCTCATCTTATTTAACATTGTTGACTAATTTTGTACATTCAATTAATTTACATTTTTGGAAATTATTCGACATTGCTTGTTGGAAATATGGTCTTAATTCTTTAGAAAAGAAATATATATGTGTAGTCGTGTCAGTGAGATATTCTCTAAGAAAGTTTACAATGCTGTCCATATTTGTAGGTAGGGTAGCATGTATTATTTTGTTTCCATCAAAATTTTCTTGATCGATTTTTATATAGGGATCGTAAGGAGATTTTTTGATTATAATTTGATTATGTTTATTATTTATAATTTCGTCTAATAGGGTCATTTCGGCCTAGTTTTGTTTTGCATTTGTGCTGTGCACCGTATTAGAAGTAGAGGGTAACTGATTTCTTTCTTGTATATTATGTACTGGTTCTTTAGGAATTTTGGGGTTTTTTAT
The DNA here is from genome assembly GCA_030620095.1 of Kuschelorhynchus macadamiae. Lineage (NCBI taxonomy): Eukaryota > Metazoa > Arthropoda > Insecta > Coleoptera > Curculionidae > Kuschelorhynchus > Kuschelorhynchus macadamiae. Next base: position 517,998 of record JAUTXW010004322.1, on the reverse strand, counting down.
TAGCACGTTAGAAATTATATTAACTTTTGGGTTTTCGAGTTTTTCGATTTCTGTATTTCAAAAATAGTATCAGTGGGAAGAGATTCTGGATCAAAGTTTTCTATGAATTGGGCAATTTCTTGGTCTATATCTCCGGGACAATTAATTATTGAATCTGTTTTGATAGCATTAAGTTGTATACGAGCCCAAACAATACCGAGGAGTTCTTCCTCGATTGTCGAATATTTTTGTTCGGTTTCATTATGCGTGCGTGATGCGTACGCAATTGGTTGGTCATTGGGGGGATTTCCTTGAGATAGAACTGCACCTAAGGCTACATTAGAGGCATCGGTAGTAAGAACAAATGGTTTGTTAAAATCAGGATATTTGAGAATGGGGGCATTGATAAGAAGATTTTTCAAGTGGTTGTAAGAGTTTATGAAGGCTGAGGTGTGTTCTACTTTAGCGCCTTTTTTAAGACAACCAGTTAGGGGTTTAGTGATTTTTGCAAAGTCTTTGATAAAACGGCGGTAGTAACCGGCTAGGCCTAAAAATGATTTTATTTCTTTTTGGCTCTTTGGGATAGGAAAATGTTTTACAGCTTCGACTTTGTCGGGGTTTGGTTTTACACCTTCATTGGATATTTCGTGTCCTAGATAGGCGACTTCTTTATGTAGAAATTCACTCTTATCTAGTTGAATTTTAAAATTTGATTGTCTCAGTCTATCAAATACTGCTTTTAATTGTTCAACGTGTTCTTGTAATGAGGTCGAGAAGATAATTATGTCGTCTAGGTAAACTAAACAAATTTCGTTCTGAAAACCTCTTAGGACGTTATTCATTACTCTCTGGAAGGTAGAAGGAGCATTTTTGAGACCAAAGGGCATAAGTTTTAATTCGTAGTGTCCAATGTCTGTTGAAAAGGCGGTTTTAGGTATGTCATTGGGTTCCATTTGAATTTGGTGGAAACCATTGGCTAGGTCAAGAGTTGTGAAGTATTGGGCTTTTCCCAATTTGTCTAGAATATCGGTAATATTCGGAAGCGGGAATTTATCATCGATAGTTTTATTGTTAAGCTTACGATAATCGATCACAATTCGCCATTTGCGTTTTCCGGACGGGTCAAGTTTTTTAGGGACCACCCAGATGGGGCTACTCCAAGGAGAATTCAATTCTTGTTTAATATCGTTGTTTAACATTTTTGTAATTTGCTTGTTTACTTCCGCTTTATGAATATGAGGGTATCTATATGTTTTGGTAAATAAAGGAGTCTCATCTGATACGTTTATCTTTTTGTGTTTTATTTGGTTTGTAAAAGTTAGAGGCATATTTTCGCAGTAGAAAATATCTCCGTATTCAAAACATAAATTTCGGATGGCTTTATATTCTTCAGCATTACAGTGTTGTAACCTGAGATTTTTTAGATTTTGTTTTTGAAGTTTATCTAAATAATTATCGAGCTCTGAGTCTATTTCCATTTTTTCTATAAAATTATTTTCGGTTTCTTCTAAAATTTCTATTTCGAGAGGTTCAAAAATATCTATTTTTACTGGATTTTGACTAGAATTTGTAATAATTGTATAAGCATGAGAGTCTACAATTGTAACTGGAGCTTCTGGCATTTCGGCTTTACCAAAATTTGTATATTTTAGAATGCCAATACCATTTTGATGTTTAACAGGTATTTTTACTTTTTGTAATGTTCTTGGAGGAATAGTAATTTCACAGGATTTGAAACTTTCGTTTTGTACTGTATTATTTTGATAGTAATATAAAGGTAAAAGAGCATTGTCTGATTCTAAACACAAGTTTTTTAAGTTTATGCTGGCTCCAATGTGTGTGAGAAAATCAATACTTAAAAGTTCATCGAATTTTGGGGAAAAATCAAAAAGATAAAATTTATAATTTCCAAGACAGTTGAAAGATTGGAAAATTGGAATATTAATCACTTCGTTATGTGTAGAAGTTGCATGAGCTGTTTTTACAAAAATGGTTCTGTGAAAACTGAATTGGGCGAAATTTTATAAGCTAAATTAGGTTTTATAAAACTACGACCACTACCTGTATCTATTAAGAATTTACCATTAATTTCTGGGAGAAATATAACTGATAATTCAGTGTTATTATAATTATTCAAAAGTATTACGTTATTTGGTTTGTATTTAAAATGTCTTGAAAACTATCGTTTGGTATTTCTACGTCATTTGGCATGTTTGCAGAAAAATATGTTTCGCTTGAGTTTTCAAAGCTTGTCATATCAGGATTATAAAAGTCACTATTGGGGTAATTATGTTCGTTATTTGGACAATAATATTGGTAGTCATCAAATTGATTAACTGGATAATCAATTGAATTTATTAAATTATTTTAATTTGGTTGAGCAGTATATTTACTATATTCGGAATTGTTATTATATGAGGTATAATTACTATTATCGTTATACGCTGAATATTCACTGTTTATACTCGCGGGTTCGACCGTCTGGTTAAACAATTCTTTTATCGCATAATTATTATTACGATAAGGCATTTGTTGCGTCGGATTTCTTAATATAGTATTACCCGAGGAAGTGTCCATAGGCTCAGGTCTTTGTAATCGAGTTACTGCTGAGTCGGAACGGGGACGTTTATTAATATTATGGTTATTGTAAAAAGTAGGTCGAGTGTTATTTTCATTCGGTCTAAATTGTTGACGTGTGTTATTTGCAAAATTAGGTCTGGGTTGAGTAAAATTGGGGACAGTTTGTTCGAATTGTCCGAACCCTAAAAATTGGTGATTATTTACATTTGATCGATTTGCAAAATTATTTTGACTGGGGAAGTTTGGTGTATAGAAAGGTCTTTGCACATTAGCAGAAAAACGTACATGTGTTTGATATATTTTTGGTTTTTGCATTTGCAATGCATTTTGTTGTACACCAATAGTAGTTTTTGTAATAAAATTTGAGCGATTTTTATAATAAATAAAATTTTCTTCTTCTTGAGCAAAACTCATTGCTTCCTCAAGAGAATTAGGATTTTTTAATCGAACAATTAATTGCATGTGGTAACTTAGGCCATATAAATATTTTTAAAACTAAAAATAATATTCCTTAATTCTAAGTAATTTTAAAGGTCTATTATCATCTGAGATATTTATTTTAGCAAATAATAGGCTACGAATATCTTGTAGTCTTAGCCCAAAATGTTCCGTACTTTCATTCTTTTCCGGTTTTAAAGTTATAATGTCTTGTACAACACAATCAATAGATCTTTTATCAGCAAAACTAGCAATTATGGCTTGTTTTATTGAATCCCACGTTGTTAATTCAATTCTAGAAGCTACGATGTCTGCTGCTCTACCGGCTAGTTTATTTAAGATAGTATCGAACAGACATATATTGATGGGTGCGTTAGCATTATTTTGATCTCTATGATTATTTATAAAATTATCACATGCTGTGATAAATCTATTAATTAATTTTGGGTTTCCGTCGAAATGCGGAATATTGTCGGCTTGGTACCTAATTAACGCATAATTGGGTGTTGCCATTTTTATTTGTTATATGTAAAAACTTAAAAACGAGAACTCAAAACTAGACTTATTTTAATATAGCGTATTTATATGGTTAAAATACACTTCTTAGATCTACGATTTTAAATGTAAAATAAATGTTTCGAACTTATATTTAATATATACAGTACGACAGAGAATATGCAATATTTTATATATACAACGGGATACGAAAAAATACAGGAAAATTGGAAAAATTGGAAAATTCACTTACAATATTAGTACGATTTCGATTTTCATTCCTTACAACTAGGCCCAATAGGAAAAGCGATGCTTGTCTTCTCCCTGGATTGACTACTGCTATGAGTCCGGGACGGTGCTTGTTCCTTCGCTCGTACCAGGACAGGACGATGCTTGTTCTTGCCCACGGTCTTGGCTGCGAATCCAGAAACTTCTGATTTTTGACGAAATGTTTGAATTTGCCACGAACTCGTTGAGACGGAAACGGATTTTTGCACGTTTTGGCGTTTTTACTTCAAATGTACAAAAAACCCGCTGGCAAATCCTACCGACTGCGCCAGTTTTGTTCTGATATTAAAAAAAGAACTTTTAAAAAAATTTTATTTCGACAAGTACAAGAGATATACACCAATTAAATTAATACTATATAATAATTAGTTAGGAATGTTTACAGTGGTTACCAGTGTCTGAATACATAACTTTGAATGTGTTAACCCTAATTTTTAAAATTAAGATTGGTTGTGCGCCTCCTTATCTGTGCAATAAGGTTATGTATAATAATGACGTGCATAACTATAACACTAGGCAGCAGAATAACTTCGTTATTGCGTCTAGAAATAAAAGAATGGGTCAAAATTCTATTTTCTTCAGCTCAAGGCGTATACTTTGCGGAAATGTAATTTATGGGTTATGCCTTGAATGACATTTATTGCTAGTTTGGATTTTATTTTATATTTGTTGTTTCTGTCTTAATTTTTTTTTCTTACTTTTATTATTAGTCTAGTTGTGTGTAGTTTATTTAGTTTAACTTAATGGATTTTTATTTATTTTTAATTGAATTCACTATTAGATTATATTATTATAATTATTGTTCTTGTGTTAAATGATTTCTTTTTGACTTGTAAAAATGTTATTTCTTTTATAAGTAGTTTGATTTAATTCATACTCTACTAGTGGAACATTAGTTACATATGCATATATTTGTCTTTCTACTTCAAAATTGTATATTTGGTAATTAATTTTTATAAGCTAAATAAACGATTTAATAATAATTATCGGTTCGGTTAGCTTGACTTCAGTTTGCGGAGCTGCTATTGTCAGAATTCAGGAGTACCTTTTATGTCTTTCTTCTTGCAAAAATAGAACTCAGGAAAGATTTCTTCACATTCTTGACCATAGTAAGGATAATGCAATTAATTTTTTATCAACATTCTATTTTTAAAGAAAACAGCCCTAAAACGACTCTGGCAATATATAGAAACTGAATAAAAATGAAAATAATAAAATAATAAAATAATAAATGAACCGTTATTGAAATATGGAGATGATAATTTGTTTTATTACTTAACACAAATGATTCAAGCTGAATTATATATATATATATATATATATATATATATATATATATATATATATATATATATATATATATATATATATATACATATATATATATAACCGATAGGTTTCCGATAACTATTTATTAAATGGTTTACACTTTTATGAAGGCGACAACCTTTTTTTTGCTGGCTTATTTATTTCCAAGAACGTTACCCCCCTAGAGGAATGTCTTCCAAAATTGCCATTGTCACACCTATAGAAATAAACTATCAATAGATAGCGATAACCATCGATAACTAAAATTTATCGATAGGTGAGTTGCTATCGTCTATCCATAGGTATCATCTATTATCGCCCATCCCTACTTCTAGTAGGTAGTTTACTTCCGTTAAAATCACATTTAGTAATTTTTTTTTGTTAAAAATAAAAATTTGGCCGATTTAGAAATTTGTATAAGCATTTAAGGTATTTGTGCATTACAAAAATTATACGTTATGAGTTAAGTATATTATTTTAAAAACATTGTGAAATAAAGAAAATAAAATAACAATATTGGTATTCAATGAAATTTTGTTTATTAAAAAATTTCGTATACGGTGTAAAATCTTAAACCTTATTTTATATTTCAGCAGAACCAAGAATTGCTGATTGAACGTAATGATACTAAATACCTTTTTGAGAGATCCGATTTTATAACTAAAATGGCAAATCCATTACTAATCTCACTAAGTACTTTGATATTGAGGCTATTAAATCTTATACTACTACATAAAAAGCTACCAAAAATGTTTAAGACAATCGAAATGGCAAAAAGAAATACTGATTTTAAAGATGTCGATAGTAATGATTATGCACACGCAATATTACTGATATTATTAATACTGTTGCTTTCAATACCATACCAGATTTTTTCATTAATAGATGAAAGTATTGAAGAACCACATAACAGTCTGAGATTTATAATTTTTACCTTCAACCACTATAATAGTTTCTCAGCTGTTTGTCTAGAAATGCAGTTTTCGTATATTTGTTACATATTAAAAAATAGATTTCACTTTGTTAATGACCAATTAAAATGGAATAAACACGAGACAGGTGAGTTTTCTTTGAAGTGTATTGATAAAGTATCGAGAGTATTAAATCGAATTGAATAATTGCTATATGGCCCTTCCGGGTCCTTTTTCTGCTAATTTTCAGTTGAAATTTCTAGGTAAACATAAAACAAGGTTTATATAAAGTGAATGTATAAAGAAATATAATAGCGTCTTAGGTTCATTAAAAAATTTCAAACTTTTTTTTATAAATGATTTTTAAAAGTAATTTATATCAAGAAAATATAAGCAGTTTTTGTTTTAAATGTAATTTTGCTTAGTTACGATACTAACCAAGCCTAAATTAGGAATCGGAGCCAAACATTATATTTCTGAGAGGAAACCTCAAAGTATTTAGTTTTATTCTGATAAATCTTAAAATATCCGTTTCTTATTTTTGAATTTGATACAATATAAAATGTTAATTGTCATCCTTCGTTCTTATATATTAAAATTAATTTGTTTCTTAGCCGTATTTAATGATTTCAATTTTTATTGTCGATCTGGTTATAGTATATCCCCAATATCAAATGAAATATTGCAGTAGTTAGGTTCATAATAATTAATTTTCAAAATTTTAAATCTAATCACTAAAACAATTCAGTTTTTACCAAAAAATTAAATAAAACATATTGCTGCTGCTATTTTGATGACCATTGACCAAAGTAAAGTTTGAAAACTATTTAAAACCCAAGTTTGATAGTTTTGCTCACTACTGGCTTAATCGGTTTTAATGAGAACACCAGCATTTTTTATTATATTTAGATAAAGCTTAAAATTCGCTAAATATCAATCTTTAGATTTTTGAAACTGGATAAACATTTTAGTGATTAGTTTTTAAATTTTTGAAAATTAATTATTAATATATATATATATATATATATATATATATATATATATATATTTTTTTTTTTTTTTTATTATTGAATATGAAAATTAAGTTATGAAAGTGTGTTTTTCAGTTAGAATTTGAACTGCTGTTCTATATTATTTTGAGTTAAGAAAACTTGTTTAATGTCCGGACGGTTAAAAAAATAAATATTATAATAAAAAAAAATTGTTTATTTATATTATATCTTTTTGCTCTTACAAATGTCTTAAACGAATAATTACAGAAAGTTCTGAGGTATTATGCAAAAATAAACTTCTTAAAAAATAAATTTTAACTCACATCACTCGTCATATAAGTGCTTACGATGCTCACCATACGCCCTCTTTATAAACAAACGAAACTAAACGAAACGAAATATATTATACCGACTTCTATATTCCAAGACCTCTGTAAATTACCCACGAAATATTGAGAACATTAACTAGAGATAATTCAAAAGCGATTCCTATATCAACAGAGAATAATGCGTGCCCCCTGAAACAGTAGAAATTCTTCGGGAGGCATCACAGATAGGTTAAAAGTCATGCTATATATTTAGATAATAGCAAAAAGCATTGCCGTATAGAACAAAAACTGTATGCGCCGGCGCCGTGCCAAAGGAGTTGTGCAAACTGAAGCAAGCTATGTTATGCTTGTAAACGCATAACTGGCAATCGTGGGATAAAAATAAGTGATATGGCAAAATGAGATTGTGACTAATGTGGATAAGCCTCGAATTTAACGATTCCAGGAAGTAGGGACAACATTCGCTTTGGGAGTAGCTGCTGCCTAAGCCAAGTCCTCTTGCTAGAAATCCAAGGCACCCAGAGTCTCGCTTTTGAGTGGAATTTGGCATCGGTGTAATGGCGACGCTCAAGACGTCTCCAATGCCGAGGATTAAGCATCTGTAGGAGGCATGCTATTGTCTTCTTTATCCTACAAAACTCGAGAGAAATGTGAACCAATAGTACATGCAAGTTGATACATATGATCATATCCAACAAGAAGTATCTCTCGAAGTTTACGTGATTTATTTTTGACATACTAGAGTCGCTCAATTTTCTCAACGACCCTATACATAAAACTTTGTACAAAATAAATGTTAACTCGGTCTTGAAATCATATGAAATAGCAACTAAATTCCAACTGAAATGTTCTTATTACATTTTTTATAATTGAAAAATTTGGAATACATTTAAAACGCCAATTATATACAGGGTGATTCATGAGGAAATGTCAATACTTCAGGTACGTATTCAGGACCCAAAAATAAACATAAAAGTTTATATAAATAAGATGTCCGCAAGCCCTTCGTTCTCGAGATACAGGATGCCAAAGATTTTATTTAATTTTTATATTGTTTAAATAAAATCTATGATAATGTAAATATTGGAGTGAAAATATTTTCCGGGGTTTTTCTTGGTATCACGAATTCGAATCTAATATTAGTATAGCTCTTACTTGTAGTACCTACATGTCTTTCTACTCCTTTGAACAACCACAACTTTTGGTACAGCCCTGTATTACATTTTTGTAAATTGTTTTTGTTAAAAGTTAATACGAGCAACCATTTTCGAGATATTTGGATTTAAAACAATTTCGGCGCATGTGATTTTTTATCGCAAAATTTTAAGAGCTTGTCTTTTGTCCAAATTTAAACGCATCTTGGCAGTGATGAAGTGAAGGGTTAACACATTTTTTTGAGGTGTATTCAGTGACTCAGATATAAACAAACGAATATAATTTAATTTATATTAAAATTATTATAATTAAGATATTTTTAGTAAAACATAGGCTAGGTTTTATAATTTTCAAAAATTCCACCATTTACTTCTAAGCTTTGTGGTGAATAGCTCGGGTTGCTCTGTAGATACATTCGAGCGCACTTCTTAGAGTTTGTGCTGCGTTTGTTATCCGATCTAGTAATGCGTTTCTTGTATTATTATTATTTTTAGGTGAAAAAGCTGATACGAGCAATTGTTTTCAAAATATTTGGATTTAAGACAATGTGATTTTTTTAATAATATGCACATAAAGTATGCATGTATTGTAAAAAATAAAAGTGTGCCTTGCCTCACAGAACAACTGCTGGGTGGCGTTGCCATCTTTTTACTTGTTACTTAGCAATAGTAATGTCACTTATTAATAAGAGCAAATTCTCTTACTGTCAAATTCTGTTCATACATTTTATTACCCGAGAATAATCATTTAAGATACATTATATCTAAGTACGTCATTATGCCTGCGAATTTCTCGCATCGTGAAAATGCAGATATGATATACGTCTATAGCTTCTGCAATGGGGTCTCAATTCAAGCAGATAGAAGGGTACCAGATAGAAGAGCTCTTCAAGAAGTTTTCGCTACTGCTGAAGAATCTGGGATGTGCGAAAATTGTATCTGAAACAGAATCGGGACCTGACGTTGAACTAGAACAGGCTATATTCAATGCCGTCGAAAATGATCCAAGCATAACTACTATGCTAATTGCAGATACTTATTCAAATTACATACTCGTCTGTTTGGAGAGATCTTCACATTAATTGTTTATACCCATTTCATTTACAACGGGTTTAATTTTTGCAGGAGGGTGAATTTGAATTGAGAATGCAATTCTGTAATTGGATTAATGGAGATCGAAGGTTGTATAAGTATGTTCTGTTCACTGATGAAGCACAGTTCACGCGTGATGGTCTAAATAAACTTCACAATGAACACCGATGGTCCTATCAAAGTCCTCACGCTAGGGTTGAACATAATTTTCAACATTAATTTAGCATTAATGTAGTATGGAATGTTAAATTGACGGTAGACTTACAGGAGAAAAATATTTAAACTTTCTTGAAAATTACTTGGAAATCTATTGGAATATGTTCCTCTTAATGTGAGACAAAACATGTACTTATTTGCATCATGATGAAGCACCTGCACTCTACAGTTTACTTGCCAGAGATTTTTTAAACCAAAACTTTCCAAACCAATGGATTGGTCGGGGTTGTCCGTATAATTGGACACCTAGATCGCCAGACCTTAATCCTTTGAATGATCGTCTTTATGGGTGGTTTAGATTACTGGTATATTTCACTTAAGTAAATAAAAGAGAAGCATTACTGGATGGGATAACAAACGAGGCACAAACTTCAAGAAATGCGCCCGAATGTATCTACAGAACAACCCGAGCTATTCACTATAGAGCTAACTTGTGCTTAAAAGTGAACGGTGGAATTTTTGAAAATTATAAAACCTAACCCATGTTTTATTAAAAATAACTTAAAATTAATAATAATTTTGAGAAAAATGAAATACATTTTGTTTAGTATATGTCTGAGTCACTGAATACACACCTCAAAAAATGTGTCTCAAAAAGACAAACTTTAAAAATTTTGTAATAAAAAATCGCATATGGTATACCTTTTTGACGTAAAAATCACAATGAAATCATTTATTTTACTCAAAAATGTAATACAGGGCTGGACCAAAAAGTTGTGATTGGTCGAAGGAGTCGAAAAACATGCAGGTCGCACACGTACTAGTAAAATCTATACTACGATTAGATTCAAATTCGTCATACCAAAAAACCCTCGGATGAAAATTTTCACTATAATATTTACATCATCATAGATTTTATTTAAAAATACAAAAATTGCATAAAAACTTTAGCACCTTGTGTCTCGAGAAAGAAGGCCTTGCGAAGACATACTTATATAGAGTTTTATGTTTCTTTTTGGATCCTGAATATGCACCTGAAGTATTGATATTTCCTCATCAATCACCCTGTACATGAAATAACTAATTAAGCCTACTGTTCTGTTTTTAAATTGTTCTTTATCATTGATATTATTCCCTTTATTAATTTATTTACCATTATAATAAAATAAACAGCCCTATTATATATTCTATTAAAATATCTTCTAAAAATACAAATATTTAAATTCTCATATTTTAAAGAGAGTTTTCGAACAATTAAAACATAAAAAACTAAAAAGTTTGCGGAAATACTCTTAATAGGTTTTGGTGTGTATTTTTTTAAAAAGATTTTCAGTTCCCTCTGTTTTACTTTTTTGCTTTAACAAGTTTATCTAGTTATTTTTGGTAAATAGGTTACTTAAAAAAATCCTGTCTAGTACACATTTTATGAGTACGTTCTGTTGCAAGGTGTTATAAATAATCATGATTAGAAATGTAATAAATTTAAAGCATTTGTAAACGATTCACAATAGTGCTTTTAGTATACTAATAAACTGAACCCGGTGAAATTGCGATTAGTAATCTAATATTATTTGTCGTTTTTAGCATTTGTGACTACAAAAAGAATTATCAGCGTATGGAACTGTGGAGTCGAAAACCAACTTAAATTGATATTGCAGTTAAGAGATTGCTATCATAAGCTTTGTGAATGTTGTGAACAATTAAATAGACTCTACAGTATACAGCTTCTTGTAACGCTGACGAATTGCTTGATAAATGTATTGCTTAATTTCTACTTTGCTATTTACGGGGGTTTTGAAACAGCATCTGCTCAACCTATTGGAGAAGATTATACTAAACCATCTGTGCACAATATTATCAAAGAGACAATTTGGGGTTTTTACTATTTCATTCGATTTGCCGATATATGCGTCATTGCAGACAGTCTATCCAAACAGGTTTGTATCGATATTTAAACAAATAGTGGAATATGGTCCTGCATTTTGTTTTTTATTTTTCATGGTTCTCTCCTATGGTTAGAATTGTTAAAACTAGTTACTAGTATAAAATGTACATATAATGTATTCAACGTTAATATAAGCGGTCCTCAGAAAAATCCACTCAATCGAATCAACAGAGTCGAAAAAACTCAATTCTTGAGTTAGAATCTGTTGAAATAACTTTAGAAACTTTCAAATTGGCTCGACTACCTGGATTTAAAAATCTTCTAGTGCATAGATATTTTTAGGGTTACAAAAACGTAAAATCATGTATTCCATACACCATTCCCTCAAGAATGTGTTTCAATTCAATAGAAAAAAACCACCCTAAAGAGAATAATATACTATCAAAAAAGCAGAAGCGAACAAATATTTAAATATTTTAATTCATATATATAATAACATTTGTCAAAGAAAAAAATTACGTTCTAGGCGTTTTCAGATTTATAAATTTATTAATTCATATATCTGATTTCGTTGTAGTGTAGTGAGATAATTTTAAGGTGTTATAAATTTCACAGACTTGTGAACTGTAAATGTCTTGAGCGTAATTTTGTATTAATAATAGTAGATATCATATTTTACTCTTTTTGTTAGAATATAATAAATAAAAACACTGATTATCATTTAGAGTTCTCGGCTCTTGGTGCTATAGTTTTTTTTACAAACCAGGCTTTATTCAAAAACCGTTTCTTAAAATAAAAATAATAATAGGCACATAATTTGTTTGCATATTTCACGCACCATATGCCACCATTTTTAGGTTTAAAAAATAGATATCGCTCCATATAATTCTACTGAAATTTTTGTCATGATATATTATAATATGATATACATTTACTGTTTCCTAGATTTTTCAAATGTTTTTTACGTTTCAGGATTTCTAGATCCCGAAAAACATTTTTTCTGATTTCCGTCGGTCTGTCTGTTTGTTCGCGGCATATCTATAAAACTATTTATTCGATTGACTTCAAATTTCGGTCTAAAATTAAGAGTCATATTAAAATCCAATATGTCGTAACAAAATGGCGGCCTAGTGAAATATAAAGAATTACTAAAAAACCTCTTATCCAATTTATTTCAAATTTTGCACAAAGATGGTAAAATTTGGGTTCAAATCGAAGGTGGCGGAACAAAATGGAGCTTTAATAAAATATTTAAAAATTCAGCCTGAAACAATTACTTAATGGATTGATTTCAAATTGAGTGTCATAACTAATTGTGGTATAGAGATGAATTTCTATACCGCAAAATGGCGGCCAAATAAAATATTTGTATTTGTGAAAAAATCTCAGGTTTTACATATCATCACATTTTAGAGTTCCTAGATGCCATAAAATATGTTTTACCAATTTTGTCGGGCCGTTTGTCAGTATGTCTGTCTGTCAATTTGCGGCATAGCTTAAAAACTACTTACTCTACTAATACTTACTTGACGTCAAATTTTAGTTAAAAATTTAGGGTAATATGGAGGTAATCTGATAATATTTTGGTAAAAATGCAATATGCCTTAAGACGATGGCGGCCCAGTGAAACGTTAAAAAAATATTAGTAAAAAAACTAATTATTACCTCAAGTTTTGCTCAAAAATCAAGTGTTACATAAGAACAAACTAGTAAGATTTTGGTATGAATCCAAGATAACAAAACAAAATTGCGAAGTAATAAAGTTTTATATAATTAGTCTGAAAAAAATAATTATTAGATTAATTTCAAATTTTGTGCAAGCATTAAGTGTGATATATAGATAAACTGGTACGAATTCAACATGACGTAACAAAATGTGAATGTAATATATGTATATATATATATATATATATATATATATATATATATATATATATATATATATATATATATATATATATATATATATATATATATATATATATGCATATATAATAGTGTGTGAATGTAAAAACTACTTATTGAATTTATTTTAAATTATACCTAAAAATCAAGTGTGGCATAGGTAGAAACTGGTCAAATATTGGTTTCAAGTAAAGGAAATTTACCGATTTTTTATTCTCAAATTGTTGATAATCCTTAGTCTTTTACTAGAGGCACTAAATTCTTTTTATTTTTAGGCTAAATTAACGCAGATATTAATCTGTGATCTTTTGGCATATTCCACTGATAAAAAGTTAAAAGAAGTGGTAAGTAAATATTTCCATAAGCTGGGTTATAAATAAATAACTAGCATTTTTGCGTTATTGTGCAAGGTGTTTTAATATGGCCCATTCATATTGAAACACCTTGCATAATAAAGTTAAAATCTGTTCTCGCATATAAAATGTTTTTCTATTTTGAGATATTGCTACCCAAAGACACCAAGCAAAATGTTAGTTTTGGAATATATTTACAATTTTTCCTAAATTGCCCTCCGATTGAGATCTTAAACCTAGAATATGCGAAATAATTTAATTATATAAATGAATTTAAAAAAATGTAATTTAGAATAAATAGTGGGACTCCGTCAAGACTTGAGAGTGTGGATATTTAAAATTACTTCTTTGCTATTGTTACTAGCACTTTTATTATTATCTTATAAAATAGGTAGAAACGAAATTCACTCTTTACAGTAATCTCATAATGACTAACCCGGCACAATAAAAAACTAGGACTCGAAAACCCTAATAAAATAGAAATAAAAATAACACTCATAATAATCCCCTCCATACGTAATCTAGTGCAGTGTAGTAATTGAAAAATTGAGTCACAATCTAAACAAAATAACATTATGTATGGCATCCAATATCTCCATAATCTAAGCATATGGTATTTCCTAGGTTTTCACAAAAGAACCAAGGAGGGAAAGTATATCATCAAATCCATTGTTCGCGTTGGTGTCGTAAGCATTGTTCTCGATTTACCATAAGGCCGTAACTCCTTGTATGCGGTTGAGCATAAGATTGGTCTAGTTTGCTGGTTCTTTAATCATTAGACTGCAGATCCATAGAAATCCATCGTGTTATGTGTTATGATAGTGGTAGATTTTAGATTCTAACTTCCAGGTCATTTATTCTTATGATTTTGCAGTATATATGAAACTTGTCGTCAAAGGAACTTTTCAAGAATTTAATGTTTAAACGAATTGGTGCTTCAATCGAAGCAAACTTATTTTTATTTATTTATATTTTAAGGCTCTTTGCATTTGGTGGCAAATAAATCTCTTGAACTTTTTAGTAAATAGTATAGTAAGTTTATCTCCATAAGCAATTGTGCTGATGTTGCACGGCAGGTATCGCCAAAAGCTATTTAGCAGTAGGTTGCTTAACGAAGGTGACAAGAAATCTTCTTGAAGGATGTCTTTTATATTTGTTTTTATATAGATTTCCTATACTATCTCGCTTCTTTTGGATAGGAATAAAATCATCACATAGTAATATATTTTGAAAATTTAGAACTCCCTCTTTTGGATCTGCAATAAATAATGTATGATGAAGTTTAAAATTTATCTCAATTCATAATAAATGTTAATTAGAGTTTTTTATATAATACCACTTACCACTTGAGTATTTACAGCATATAAAATTTTAAATATCTTTTTAGTTGTGGATATTTCATGCTTACGCCGTATCAACTGAGATCAAATTCACCGCAATGGGATTTTTTAAAATCGACTTGACTCTAATTTCGTCGGTAAGAATATACTTTTTTAAAGCATTGACAATATTTATTTAATTTAAAACCATATTATATTTTTTATTTTAATTACGAAATAACATTTTTAACTTCAGCACCAGTGTGAAAAATGATATTTACATGCAGTAGTGCCATGCCAAAAAGTAAAATATTATATACAGGTCCATAATGCCTAGATTACTGACAGATCTTGGATACATTATAATTCAGTCTTACTTTTGAAAAAAGTATTACTATTTTGTTTAAATATTTCAGCAGTTGTAATAAATATATTGTATGCAGCTGTTAAGTAATTGATGTTTTAGACATATACCCCCGTATTCACTAAAAATGTTTAAGAGTTAGACTAGATCTAATTGATATAGTAACTGAAACTGCTAGTTCACCAGTTGTATTTTGCTTATGTTACTGTCATTTTGTAATTTAGGCATTTAGAAAAGTTATTTGTTCAGTTGTTGCTCATGCCATTTTATACCCACAACTGTTAAGTTAGACTTGGTCTAAATTTAAACTTCTTTAGTTAATACGGTGGTTAAAATTTAATCCAAAGCCTCAGTGGACAATTTTTACTTTGCGCGCCAAAAATAGGTCCATTTCCTAATATATATATATATATATATATATATATATATATATATATATATATATATATATATATATATATATATATATATATATGACGTCATCATAAAAACGTCGATGCTCCGACATATTTTGGAGAAGTTTATTTTCAAGGGACAACAACGATATATGCGAAAGTCTCTCCTGCCCCGTAGAATTTTTCACGAAATTTTTATACGTTTAAGTGTTGAAAAATAGCGTTCTACTGATGAACTTGTGGCAGGTATTGTAAATACTAATTCACACCATTTCGACACTTCGGTGTAGGCATCTTCCAGCTCCTTGTCTTTTAAAAATTGCATTAGTTCCTTAGCGTTATTTTTTGCGCTAATGTCATCAGTTTCGTAAATCACTTTTAGTTCAGATCGCAGTAACACTCGGTCGAAGAACTGGCCATAATGAAGAAGAAGAGATTTAAGTTTTTCCTTTAAATGCATCAAAATTGCAGAGCTCGAGGAATTTAAAATCATTTAAACCGTTAAATCTACAGTTTATTTGTTGCTGAATTTGATCGATTATTTCATAAAAGAGGCGTCTGTATGATGTTTGAACATCTCCGACCTGGTCTGTTCGAAGAGGCTTGGCTTGTGGCTCTACATTTAACGTCATCGTTTTCTCCCAAAATAGGTCAAAGTCATCTCTTTTTTGGCTTAACATGAACTTAAAATCATCCACTTTTTTTAGGCAAAAAGCAATATCATTTGTTTTAGTTTGTAATATATTAAAAACATTGTCCGAGATTGAAAATATTTCTGAAAATATGTTCAATAAATAATTAAAATTAAAATCTCGTTTCAAACAGTTCAAAAACCCCCTCGAACTATTTATTGCTTCTGAGTCTTACGTTTCGTTATTTTCTATTATATTCTCAAATAGTGCAATCAGTGATTCACGATTTTCAGATACTGTTAACACAAGTCTTCCATTATAGTTTCACCTAGTAGAAGCTACTTTGGGCAATCGTTTGTGGACAATGGAGTCCAAAGCTTGTGTACGTTTTGTTGACTTGGAAAAAATGCAGCCATGCCACTTAAAGTAACGAAAAATACTTTACACTCTTTAATGTGATTGATGGACTGGGATAAAACTAAATTTAATTTATGAGCAAAACAATGGACAAACACAACACTTGGGAAATTTTCTCGAAGTTTAGCTTGCAGACTCTCTAATTGTCTTGCCATCACTGCAGCTCATTGCTTTGAGCAACTAATTTTTTCCCTCCATTAATTTATTTAGTAACGTTATAAACTAGGGTATATAATGCATCTGCTGTACGATTTTCGGACACATTATTAAAACCTAACAATCGCTCTTGAATACTTCTGTCTGTTTTAACGCATTACTATAGATAATTGGCTAAAATTAGTGATATCAGTTGTTTCGTCCAGAAAAATAGCGTTGAACCGCGCCTCGCCAATTTCCTGCTTAATTCTTTTTAGAATAGTGGTTGCAACAGCGGAAATTAAATCATTCTGGATTCGATTCGCCGTTCCGCAAAAAACGCTAGACTGCTCTAAATGATTTTTTAAGCAATCATCATATTTAGCCATTAAACTAAGTAAATCTTGAAAATTTCCTCTATTTGAAGAAATCCTTGTTTCGTCATGACCTCTAAATCCCAATTCGTGCTGTCCGAGAAAACAAACAACATCGATAAGTCTTTTTAATATTTGCCTATTTTTATAGACTAGTTCGTTGTGTTGGCGGTGACTAATTTCCAACTGTTTATTAAGGGTGTGTTCAATTCTGGTTTTGCCAAAGACTTTTTCTTTTATGACGGCCTGCAAATGCGCTTTGGACATAATGTGTCTTTTTACAGCTTTATGGAAATTGTTTAAATCGGAAAAAACAGTTTTATTCCAGAGACCTTTTTCATTTTCAAAAAGTAAACATGGCCAACAAAATAATTTACTTATATTTTCACACCCTGTTAGCCATTTAAATTGTTCGTATTGTTTTTCCGGATAAAAATGTTTAATACAGTTTTTCATTTTTGTGGTTAAATTTTTCATAGGCGGTTTTGCCCTTCCTTTGGAAATTATTTGAAGCTTATCAGCGAAGTTTAATGTTGAAATTTTTTTTATTATTAAGACACACACCACAAATTCACACATGCTCTTCTTACTAAATTCTCCAACATTTTCAACGTTATTACCGACAGCCGAAGTTGACGGTATTTGCATATCCACGCCCGTATTATTGTCGTCCATATCGCACCATGCACGAGGCGACGTACGTATCACACAACACAAGGATAGCCGTTCAAACAAAGAACCTACTCCAACGATACCTTCCGCTCTCACTTAAAGCACGCGGCTGAAATGCAAAAATTGCAAACAGCCGGTGGAAAGTTCAATAACCTCTGGCTCGATTCACAGGAAATCAAGCATACATACAGGACTTGGCTGCAGAGAAGCTAACGGCCCGCGTAGGTTCTATTCGATTTCTGTTGTGGCTCGGTCCGAGTCAAGGCCGCATTTATTATGGGCTTGATAATTAAGATATTTTAGCATTTTTAATATAAACTTAATTATTGGTTTTCTATTTCAAAAATTACATTTTAGAAGATGTTTTGTAATTTTTTTTGGGAAAGCACTGCTTACCTTGCTTCCATGGACTGCACGCCCCTGATATATATATATATATATATATATATATATATATATATATATATATAATATGCAGTATTTTCAATATTTAAACCTTTTTTAGGCAATCACAACCGGGACGACTTATTTAGTAATTTTAGCACAGTTCCATGGTCAAAAGCTGGAGTAAGATGGTGTTACAACAATTCCAGTAAACATCGTGAAAAATTTGTAATATAAATATAATGAGAAATAACTATTTTTTATTTTATTGTTATGCTGATAGTTCTATAGTTGAGATAAAAGATTTTTTAAATTATGAACAACTAAGATATTTCCCTTCAAATTTCAATCTAAAATTTTCGAGCGTAATTGAATATTCAGTTTATTTTTAAAACGAAAACTGCATTATATTGAGAATATTAATGTAAGCACAAAAAGATATGATTCATATTACTATTGCCTTCGAATAATTTAAGAAATTAATAAATTTCAAACATTGAAGAATATACCAACAAAACGCACAATATTCATAATGAAGATTTATATAAAGCGATGTTAATCTTAAGCCTCACCCCGTGCCGGAATAAAGTATCCTTATTTCCATGGTTTTTGAAATATTTTATAAAAAAAGTTATTTGGAAAAAATTAGGGGTTTTAAATTTTTTTGGTTATTTCAGACCACCTGTAATACATTTTTAATCTAAACACATTCCTTCCCAAGAAACGTAATACGGGAAATTTTATAAAGTTGAGCTAAATTTATTTACTTGGCATAAAAAACCCGCTATTTCTTTAAAAATGGCCTTTTTGTATATGATATTTTATAGACTATAAAATTAAGAATACTTTATTCATTAAGTAATTTTAGATTTTTATAATTTCTGGTCAAACTGTATAAGTAATTTACATTCCAATAATACTTTTCTAAGTCTCAAGATAAGCAAAACTTTTTAAGAAGAATGAAGTTCACAAAATGGAATCACAGAAACAACTTCTCCACTGGCTAATACCATGCCCGACAACGAATGAATTACACTGTTGACTCATGACTTTCGTCGGGAGCAATATTGTTAATATATTTTATTTTACGTTTCACCAACCTCATAACAAGGACACTACAATCCTTGTCCGGAACACGTCCTGCAATGCCGCAGGCGCAATGACCCATTTTAGTCAAACGAAGATCATGATTTCGCTCTTTTTAGAGCTCATCAATATATAAATATATATACATATATATATATATATATATATATATATATATATATATATATATAAAGAAACAATAAATTGGGCATGGGTCTTTAGAAGGGCTGGAAAAGGAAAAATTGGTTTTTTAGCTAACCAAGCTTTCGAAAATGTTTATTTTCTTCTTTAGGGCTAAAAATGTAACATTTATGTTGAACAAATAAATATATCAATAAATGATATTTAACTTACTGCTAGTTGCAAATAATAAAAGAGAACTTGAGTCCGGTAAACTACATACGTTTTTTGCATATTTTATATTTTTTCCAGAAAGTACCCATTTATATTATTATATTTCAAATATAAAAATTGCGCAATATGTAAGAGTTTTCCTAAAAAAAAATAATTAAAAATCACACTTGGTCACAATTTGACAGCCTTAAAACGAAAAATTTAGCAAGATTGCCAGATTTTAGATTTACCAATTTGTTGGTATGAAATGGTATGGTATGAAATGACTAATTGAAAATTATTTGGGCAACAATGAAGGTTTTGTTGATAAACCTAGGCTAATCTAACGCTGACGAGACAGATTCATCTAACAATCTCGGTTTTGTTACAGAAACATCCACCTTTTAATATAGATTCGGAATTCGGTTACCGCGCTACCGCGCGCTTTCTTTACAAAAAACCTAATCAATCCTAACCTAACCTAATCCGAATTTTTATTAATTATAGTTTTATTATACAAAAAATTAGTTTTACGTTATACTTATAGGCATTTCTCTAATTATGAATATGGCAACGCCGCAAATCAAATTAATAAACAAGCATGGCGATGGGAACAGTAAGAAAGATGTTCGAAATCACAGTTACCTTTAATTTGTATAATAATCACATTTTAAAGTAATATTGGAGTGCTGATGAGAGTTTTCCACACATTTTCTCAATTTGGACTGCTAGAATGGTGAAAAAGAAAAACAAAAATAAACGAGTTTTAAGAGTGTCAACATAGTTTACCGAAGCTGAGAACTTTTCTCAAAAAACATTTTAAAAGTGTATAAATACTAAAAAAGTTACATGCATATTATGTACAATAAAAAGATTTGCCAAAATTTCTTTTTAATGCCATTGTCAGTTACTTTGGTTATCAAGTAAAAAATAACAGGTACATTTTAGATATAAATAAAAAACATAAAATTAAAATAAATAATTTAAACTTAAAGTAGATTTAGATGCTTGAAAGATGTTCAACTAAAATTGAAATATTAGTGTGATGGTATATATCACATTAGACTTTTGTAATGTTGTCCCTTTATCTTTAAGTTTAGTAAATAATATTTTTTTATCAGGGTATATACCTTTAAAAAAAATAATTTTTAGCACTTCCCAAGCAGTTGACCATAATCTTAGAAGTAATGGAATAACATCTGAAATTTAAGCTTTTGTTATACATAACCCTACTTTTCTCTACCATTTTAAAATTACAAAATTTTTAAATTAAAATAACTCATAAACCTAGCAGAACTATAAAAATGTTATTTACTAAAGATGAAGACATAAAATTAGAAAAGTCTAACTATTTGATATATAGTATTCCTTGTTCAGAATGTGATGATATATAATGAAACAAAAATTTTATGTAACGAAATTAAATATAATAAAAGATTGTTTTTAGAGATGGAAACGGACATTTAAGGCCTTAGTATTATTTACTACCATCTTTTAACCTTAGATACTCAGAATAATAATAATACCCACCATCACACTAATATTTTATGAATGAGTTTCAACCTTAGAGTAAGCATAAAAACAGAGTTCATTATTTACATATTTAGCCACTGCCAAGATTACCTCACAGTATAAGGTCGATCGCACTACGATGCCAAGCCTAGCCAGGAACTCCAATGTTTATACCAATTTATATTACGGTGAATATGTTTAAACATGCTGCAATTAAATTTTCAAACAAAAAATAGTCGTGTTTTTTCAGTATTAGTTTCTAAGCAGTATAAAGAAATTACTTTTATTGCAAAATAGTAAAATACAAGCTACAATACCCAAAGCCTCAGATCAGATTACATCAGTAACAAGAGTTTTAGTTAGATATGGCAACCCCGATCGACAACTCCACGTATTAGACCATTCCACTATCGTATTAGACCATCCCACTTTCATTGACAAGGGATCCTTATAGTAAAAAAGTATAATAGTCTACAGTAAAGATTGTTACAGGGTCTAGTGACCGGCGCGGCGTGGCTTAAAAATCAATAGCGGGTCGTGGAACTACAATAAACTTTAACATTAAAGAAATTAATTCAATTAAAATTGTCATTAGGTACCAAGCTTTTCTTGGCGTCCCTACTGCATGTGTTTTAATGTATTATTGTGTAATTGTCGATACGGTTCAAATCTTCTAATTATATGTTGCCTTACTCCAAAAAGCAGCCTGGTGCTTCTAAAGGTGCGGTGGCATTAGAAGAACATTGATTTTTTAAATATGTAATAAATAAGTTTTATTTAGTTTATCTCAGACAATGCGAAACTAGGAGCTTTAGTTGACGTAACTATGGTGCGGCAATGTAAATTTGTAAAAAAATGGCCGTTTAAATTTGAAATTGTCTTTTAATCATTAAGTAAACAGCTAGATTTCCTTTTCCAGGAGACTTGTTATGTCTAATGGAAGATACCTTGATCACTTATTTTGGGTTACATGACGTATTGACCAATCCGGTTGAGTATAATAGACCCTTTATTTCGTCGGGGGTTATGTGAGAATCCTCAGAAGCAAAAGGATACAAGAAAGACTCTGAGGTGATTTTTTTGACGATTACAATAGTTTTTCCTATCACAGAATTAAAATAATTATAGAATATATCTATACTATATTAAAATAGTCAAAGGGCGTCTCACGTTCAAAAAAACTACTGCTACTTCGAAATTCACTAGATTTTGGATGAAATCTGGGGAAATCATAAAGCTTCGGATGATTTCGGGTTTTTTTCAATTTTCACTTGACTTTGGGCAATTTTTATATAAGTGTTGTTTTATAAAGGAACTGAAATGGTAATTGGGTAATTAAAAGTAAAAATGTGCTCGTAAACATGTTCTAAACTGGTTAGAATTTAAGATTTAGGATATTGAAAATTAAAAAAAATCTTTTATTTTCTAAATTTAGCTATTAACATGGAATAACAATAAGACAATTGGCTATTCTATTTTTATCTTATAGCGCTCACTTTTTTTTACTTTCCTGGCAAGAAGAAAGTATTCTAGTTGCAAAAAAACATGTTTTCTCGGTTTCGTCGGTTAGTCTGTATGTCTGTCAGCGACAAAGCACAAGAACTGCTTTTCCTATTTACTTTGTTTTGGTTAAAAATTAAACATCATATGATGATGACGTAGTGTCATTTTGGTAAAAATCCAATATGGCAGAATAAAATGGCGGCCCATTGAAATGTTAAAAAATTATTACTAAAAAACTGCTTATCCATTTTATCCAAATTTTGCAGAAAAATTAGGTGTGGCATGACCATCAACTAATAAGTTTTACTACAAATCCAAAATGGCGGCCTAATAAATTGCTATAAATGTTAATGCAGAAAACTACTGCAACGATTGTGTTCAAATTTTGCTCAAAAATCAAATATTATATAGGGATGAACTGGTAAAAATGTTGAGACAAGTTCAAAATGGGGGAACAAAACAGTGGCCCAAATTAATGTTTAAAAATATCTGAAAAAAGTATTTATCGGATTGATTGATTGATGACATCCTCATTTTGAATATTTATTGCTAAAAATGTATGAATTGCTTACTTAATATCGATTTTTAATCTAAGCATTCCTACTCTCATTTTTTAAATATTTACTAAAAATGTATGATATGTATTCTCAAATCCCTCAGATGCCTACTTTCTTTCAGCCAAATATATACAAATGTTAAAACTGCGCCGGCATGTTGGCATTACAATCTTGAATTTTTAAAATGTTACCAAAAATTCTTGATGCAGTCTTAAATACCTAAATGCCGAATTTTAATCAGATCTGTAAAAATTTGAAAATTAGTCTGCTATGGTGCTGCCGCCATTTTAAATTCTCAAATATTGACTAAATTTTCATAACTTTTATTCTTAAATACTTCTAGATACTGATATTTCAGCCGAATCTAAACAAATGACAAAATTCGTTCGTTATATTGGCGCCACCATTTTGATTTTTGTTGTGCATTCTTAAATAATCCCCACAAATCTAAATGTGAAAAATAGGGGAACCATGTTGGCGCCTACCCCTAACGTGATTTATGAATGAGTTCTGATTCCTACTTTAATTCTTACTCTAAGGTTTCAACCATCTAAATTTATATTGTTAATAATAAATTAACAATATAAATGTATTTCTTACTTGATAACGAAAAAACTGACAATGTGTTTAAAATTTTTTTTACCAAATATTTTTATTATACTAAATATTTTTATTGATATATTTATTTGTTTAACTTAAATGTTCCATTTTTAGCCCTAAAGTAATATATATATATATATATATATATATATATATATATATATATATATATATAAATATAAATATATTTATCAATTTATCAATTTATCAATACTTCTAGTAAAATATGTAAGAGTAATGAAAATAAATATACAGTTCTATCTAACCTTACCCAAAATGGAAACTTATTAGAGCGATAAGGGTTTATATAGTTTCTCGAGTAGTGGGCTATTTGTTATTTGACTTAAA
This sequence comes from Kuschelorhynchus macadamiae, assembly GCA_030620095.1. NCBI lineage: Eukaryota > Metazoa > Arthropoda > Insecta > Coleoptera > Curculionidae > Kuschelorhynchus > Kuschelorhynchus macadamiae. Next base: position 493,502 of record JAUTXW010004322.1, on the reverse strand, counting down.
AGAGGACGTGGGAAAATCGACTTCGTTTAGAAGTAGAAAGGTTAAAGCGAATTTTCATGACAGGAATATATTTTTCGATAGACATTTGAAAATAAGCGCATCCGTTTAAATTGCCCCAAGGGTCCACTAGAATTACGCGAGAGAAGATAGTCGGTAAAACTAGAGAGGTTTTGTCGTAAGACTTATTTGGTCAAGAATTGGTTGATTTAAAATTATTTCATTTCTGAGAATGAAATCAGAGATAATAAAGATTGCTATTATGAATAAGACAAACCTGAACTGAAAATTCAAATGTTCAAGCAAGGGGCTAAGTACTGTACCCTTTTAGTTGCAGGTTCTTTTTATAGGAGACAATTTTTATTTAAGATTGGAACCCTGGTAAATAGAAATATTTAACACTTCTCATGGTAATAAGATCATTTCAATTAGCGATGACCTAAGAAAAATATTTAAGTTTGGTGAGATTTCAAGAACTTTTCTCTTTTCTGCATTTTTTTCAGTTCTATCGCATTTATGAATAGACGCCGTTTTGAAATGGTCTTAATGTCTCCATATGAAGTAAGGTTAAAAAGACCTTTCAAAAAATGATCTACTCCCATAAAATTATTTGTGCACCATCTTGCAGTTTCGAAAAGTGCATCAAAAATGAGTATAACTCTTTTCTTGTAGTAATGTGTCAAATTTAAAATTTTTATCTTGACTGGTTCTAAAAAGAAAAAGGTGGGGAACAATATAGTGTCACACTACTTATTATGACCCAAATTAAGCGAGCCGCATCAAAATACATGTTTAAGATGTAATAGGGGTATACAAAATTAAACAAAAAAAATGTTATATGAACAAAAGTCTTTAACTGTTTCGTTTTCAAGAAAGCCCAACGATCACATCACTTTTTTTCGCTTGTACTTTTACGACTTTAATGATGGTTTATACGTTTAATGGTGGCTTTATTGATGAACCTGTTCTAACCTAACGCTAACGGTGCATATCCAATTAACAGAATAGGTTTTGGTAAAAAAAAAACGTTGTTCTAATATAGACCTGAAATTTAATTTAATTCTCATAAATTTGGCGCGCTACCACGCATTTTCTTTACAACCGATCCTAACATAACCTAGAAATAACTCGCATTTTTATTAACTATAAGTTCTGCTAAAAATATCTAAAAAAAATCATCATTTGAACGGAGATTCGAACATACATGCGTTGCATCTAAAATGGAGAATCTTACCACGAAGCCATGAAGCTCACACCGAACGTTCAATAAATCTTTTTTACATTCCGCAAAAATAAACGAAGAATCGATATGAAGCACATTGAATAATTTGCGTTGTGATTGGCGGGGTACCTGTAAGATTCAAGGTTAAGTGTCTTCAAAGTATATGTTTCTGGAGAGATTTTTTCAGAATCTCAAAAACTTCCTAATGTATTGCGATGCATTCTCGTAAGTGTAATTATGAAAGGTAATTTCAATTTCAAAACTTTTTTGAGATATGAATTGCAAAAGGAAATATTTTTGTAAAAAATGTTTTCAACTAAATTAATGCAATGTTATGGTATGATTCAAACTTACTAGAAAAAAATTGTTATAAAAATTATTATTTATACTCAGGCTCTTATGTAAATACCTAGTATAGAATTAAGACCCTGTAATATTTTTTTTGAGTTTAGCAAGCCTCTAGTGAAAGCACAAAAAATAAAAATAAAAATACTTTTTAGTGTCTTACTTACGGTTACCAAATACCAACATATTAAAGCCTGTTTGATATATTTAAAAATATACCAACCTGTATTTCAGAAAAGAAAACTCAAATACAGCTATGTTCATAATCTTTTGTTTTTTTTTTAAATTTTGGTTTGTTATTTAAATGTTATATTATGAACAAAATTTACAAAAAACTGAAGATATATATGGTATCAGTTAAATGCAAATAAATAGGTTAAAACAAATAAAATTCTTAGAAACTAATACATTCGCTCATTCATTCACTCAGCTAATTTTATCTTAAATTAATTTTAACAAATTATGTTCTTGTAACGTAACAATAAGTAAGAAAGAAGCAACAGAAAGATTAATACAATTCTTTCATAGGAAATGTAAATACTAACACTAACACTTGTTAGTTTCAGAGGCACGTAGCTTGACTTAAATAATAAACTAATATGCACACTACACTTGTGGCATGAAAAGAACTAAATGACTTCAACAACAAAATAGAAATTCAAGGTGGTTCTGGTGTCAACGATATTGAGGTATTGATCACAGTTAGCGACGATTAACTGGGTACCTTGTTAATTCATTAACGAGTGGATGATAGCTAGATAATCCTAGTGACTCGTTCAAAGACTTAAAGTGAACTCTTTCTTGCAATGGAGGAAGCCGTACCGTGACTTCTTGAGTGATGTTACGCGGTTCGGAAAAATATGTGAATAAAAAGTTTAAATCTCGCTTATATAATTGGAAAGACGGTAAATATATCTTAAAAATTATATTCCAACTAGGATAAACAACTTGTGAATAACTTACGATTTATTTGTAGAATGGATCGCTCCTTAGGTGCCTACTCCTTTTGGAGACTTCTTAATAAGCTAATAGAAAGACGTATTTTCAGAATCGATAGTTTTATTATAGGCGATTCGTTTCCGACATACGTTTTGTAGTGTTTAGGCAGAGTTACAATTCGCAGGAATTTGCTTTACTGAAGTGTACATAATATTTCTTGCGGTGCCGTTTGACGAAATTTCTTGGAAATGAAATTTGATGCGGTGAAACTTGTATTCTGAGAGTGAAGAAATGAGCTTTGAACTAAACGTGGTAATTTCACCAGGGTTAATTTTTTTTAAATTTATATTAGATAGATACTTGATGTGCAGAGTTGTGCATGTAATTAGATTAAAAACGTTAGGTATTTTGGGTATTTGAAAATAGGATTCTCAAACCGATTCATTGAGCTTTCAACCTGTTAGCATGTATCAAGTGTCTTCACGGGAATAATACATCATAAATCGAAAAAAAATATCACGACTCAAAATTCCAAATAGTAAATAACGCATGCAGGTCTTTCACACACCTTGCCAATGAAAAGAATAAGGTAAAATAAAAATCTCATTTTTTATCTCTTTATCTTTGAACAATCGTTAAGATTTAGGTAATATTAAATCAAGCTTACTTTCAGTTGCTTTTTTGCTGTTGTTAAAGTAGTCTTAATAATGTAGCAACAGAGCAAGACAGAAAAAACATTGCCCTTAATTTTGGAAGTTCAAAGGCACTGATAATATTAGGTTATCTCCCAGAAGAACTCAGAAAAACTTCCAAAAACTATTCAAGAAAATTGATTCGTTAAGTATCATAGTTTTTAGCTAACCTCTGATCGTTAAGCCAAATTAACTTTTCTTGCTTTTATTTGAGTACGATCCTGACTAATAATGGATAATACTAAATTATAATTATTACCATCGGTATTTTCTTACTCATTGCTTATGGTAAATGTGCATCTGTAATGTATGACGTATACGTAAAAGATACGAAAATATGGTGGTAAGGTTCCTCATTTTAATAGAATTAAGTTACCTTCTTCATAACTTAATAAAACATCTGAAAGTATGATCACATTATTTAAAAGGCACTACAATAAAAAAATCATAGATTTAGTTAAGCAAGCTGTAGCTCTTAGGTATTATTCAAGGCTCTCTTGTATAATAGGTTGCTATCCAAGAACAATAAATAAATCTGGATCGGGCTTCCCTTGGCCTAAATTTGAGGTTCCAAGCTAGTCTGGATCAGTCGTTGAGTTCTTTATTATGCCCGCACAGTGTGTTCGCATCCACTTAGTAAAACTGCCCATTTTCTGAAATAGAAAATCGTTATCCAATTCGTGAACTGCATAGTGTTATCTAAACTTTTTTCACAATTTGGGTACTTTTTTATCAAGTACGTGAACTATAATCTGTATTCTTACACTTCGAATAACACAAACGGTTTCAATTGCTGTTTATAGTAAAACCAACGGTAAAACCCTCCGGTCAGATTTTTCGATACGAAATAAAAAAAAATTAATATATTATATTTGGAGTTCAGAAACCAATCAGTGTACATAAAAAACGCTTTAAAATAACATAGGTAATAAAGAATTTCCTAGTTGCTAAACCTGTTAGCGGTTAAAGCTTCTAAGTCGCTGTTTTTATGTACAATGATGTAGGAAAAAAGCGAAAAGGGGGGAAAATAAAATTCGTGATTGGCTGTATTCGGCAGTATAAAATATCAGATTTAAGCGGTATATCCACAAAAAGTTCGGTTGAGTTTAACTTTTAGCACTTAAGTAAGGTTAAGTGAGGTTGTTTTCAATAATAATTATTCTGTTCCAGGTAAGACAAAGTATGTAATGTATAGTCAGGCTAGATTTTATTTTGTTTTTAGTATACAGGTGAATATTGTGGTTCTCTGTCAAATAGCAATAGAGAGGTTATCCCAAAATCGAACTCTAAATGTAACTCTATATCGAATTTTACTTTATTCTTGAGATCTCTAAAAGACATGCTTTTCTGAATAAACCGGAGTTCTCTTTTCAAATGGTAAGGTATTAGAATAAGAATTCCAACCGTAGAGTTAAAGCTGTTATTTATAATTTTTTTTTATAAGATACTACTACTGACTTCTTGGGAAAGTTTACTTTCAAATTCCCGTCTAATTCTAAAATTTAAAAAAAAATCGTTTTGGGGGATTTCGGGCATCACATTAAGGAAAACATCAGTATTTTTTTGTTGTATTTCTTTAAATTATTGAGTTTTGTAAGAAACACTGACTTTTTAAGTATACCCAAAGACTGAATCTCAAATGTTCTTGGAACTTGAAGTTTAAGACTTCAGAAGGGTGATCAGATTAGGAAGCATCTTTGATGCTAAAAGTTGTTACGAACTTGGAAACAACACTTCTCCCTAACTTGTAGAAACTAGTGTATTTGGAAAAGTTTCAAGCTACTCCATTGTAATTTTGATTAAATTATCCATGAAAAAAATGATATCAACTTTATCTTCATTAGTACGACCTATAATGAAATGAAGGAAAATGGAAATAATTAAATAGAAATAGCATAAATAGCAAAATACTGAAACGCTAGTACATACCGACCGACATACATTAATATGTTTTGTTGTTGAATTTCTGTCGGCAACGACATGTTAAAAACAATTTTTATCAAAACAGCGACAATAGGCGCCGCTTCCTGTTTTTGTCACAATGTTCTTTTTGTATTCCTTTCTTATTAGAAAATAGGTCGAATTTTTTCTTTTAAAGGTTTTCAAAATCAGGTAAAACTCGATATGAGGTTGAATTTAAGATTTAAAAGTTCAGTCACCACATGCCACCCCGTAAGGGATGGAATAAGCTTTAAACACCCAAAAAAGTTAAATTATTGGTATACATTCAACTGCCAAATTTTAAACTGTTTAGCTTTACCAATACTCGAGACATTAATCCATAGTAAATCTTTTTTTTTTTGGTGTTTGTATGTACATACTCCGATAACTCACGGAAGATTTGAGTAAGTATTTATGGTAGAACCGGTATCTTATAGTGAGCGTATAAAATTCCAAATGGTGTAATGGGACCATTTTGAATATTTTTCTCCCAGAGTTTCCGCGATAACTTTGAAATGTTTTAATATATTACCTTGAAATTTAGCACATAAATTGTAATAAACAAAAAAAATATAATAATTAGGGCATACCTATAGGTACACCTTGAGTCGGGGGAGAAGTCAGTATTTTGTTCGCCAAGGGTATTTTCGGTATAGATCATATAAAATAAAAACCATTGCACGTCAAACGGTTAATTACTTTTTCGAGGAAATGGTTGCCACATTGTCATAGAATTATCGAAAATTGAGATGTTTCCATTGACGTAACAACCAACTGACCGCTGATGCAATGATTTTATCGTAGCGCGAAAGAGATTACGCTAGGCTGGGCAAATAGAACAGGAAACGTATGAATTTAAATGTTGGATCAACCATAAGCAAATTTAGATTTTACTTTTGGATGTATGATTTAAATAGTTTAAAATATTCTGATTTATGCAGATATTTAATAAAATATCTTAGTATAATTAAAATGAAGAATTGTATAGTATAGAAATACGATTCGTAAATATTGGAATCGCTGATATCATCTTCAGTATTTGTTATCAAAGGTAAAACTTCTTGTCGATCAAATACACGCTCTTTATTATACCATTGTTTTATTTTCGTACGCCTGAATTAAATTTTAGTTTCTACTAAATGTTTTCAATAATATACTCAACTAACTTCTCTAACAGCCATTAAAGGTAGCAACGAGCCATTATTTTCCCATTCTTATTTAAAATAGCATATCAAAGATGCTACCAGCCCTTGGCAGGGGCTATTTAACTGTGATGATATTTTGCAAAATTGCAAATAGGAGCCAGGCAAATATAACACTATGATTTTTCTAAAAGGAACAAGAGTCTGGTACGATTTAATACATCTCGATTCTTGACCTTTTTTTGGTTTTTTTAGGAAGCTTAGCATATTTAAGCAAAAAAAGCGTGGATGAAGCGTTTTTTTATTAAAAAAATCACAAAATTTCCATAAATAACCAAGAAATTTCACTACTTTTCCAATGTTAAACTGTCAAGAGTGTCAATTATGAAATTTTTGACAAAATACAGAATCTAAATTATACGCACTGTTGCCAAACTTACTTGGTATTCTGCAAATATACAACAAATAGTATTCCTAAATTTAAACAAAACGGTTTAACGATAGTTTTATTAACAAACCTGGTGCTAACCTAACCCGGTATGAATCACAGGACCCTAAATCGCGATCACGCTACTTTAGAGTGCGCGCGTATTTCAGATTTGATTTTAGCATATGATTTTATGGTTTTAATGATGGTTTTATCGACGAACCTGGGCTAACCTAACGCTAACGGAACACATCCACCTAACAGTGGAAATTTTGTTAAAAAAAAACTTGTTTTAATGTAGACCCCAAATTTTGTTGGTACGCTACCGCGCACTTTCTTTACAGCGACCCTAATCAATCCTAACCTAACGAATTCCTTAAGGACACATGATTATATAAACTTTTACTCCTAAAATGAGGCACAAAATTACATCCTTCGTTTTTAGCCATCGATTAAAAACACTTGTTTGTCAAGCCGAAAATCTTGGTTCTCTTAATTTTCTCATGCGCGCGAAAATAAGGATTTACTACACTACATCTGTTTCATTGATATATCTAACAATAATTTAGATTGGGACGAATAAACATTTTTCCTGTCCACACTTTTTATCTGCAATGATTTATACCTGATAATACCTACTCAAATAAAACCACTGCTTCGATACTGCAGTATACCATCATTTTTTATTTTGATATCGTTATGTACACAGTCCATAAAAATATAAATTATGTCCTTTATTATTTTGTTCTATAAAAATTCTGGGAAATGGAATTTTACCGAATTTTTAAACGCACTACAAATTTACTTTATAAATCTCTCACACTTGGTTTTTGTGCAAAATATCAAGTCAATTGAATAAGAGGTTTTGTCACTGATTTCTTAAACATTTGAATATTACGCCATTTTGTTCCGCCTGGAATAGGAAGAAGGAATTGGATAGTTTTTTAATTACGATTTTTTTAACATTCTACTTAACCATAATTTTGTATCGCTATACTGGATTTTTACCAAAATGTAAGTATGCCATCATGACCCTTGATTCTTGACCTAAGTTTAAAGTACTTAAATAGTTTTTGAGTTATGCTGCGCACAGGGAGACCGTTAGACCGAGAGACCGACAGATATGGAAAATCATATTTTTCGGTATCTAAGAAACCTAAATCCACGATAATTTTTCCACGATTGCAATACTTCCATCTTTCGAGTACAATACTTAATTTCAGGCTTTTAAATTAAATCGTTTTTTGTCATTCAGGAACTTTAATAAGTTAATGTTCATATCTACAAAGCTGCGCCACTGGTTACAAATTTCAACAAATAGTAATTTCTCAATCCAGCTTAAGTTGTATCATCATAGTTTCGTTCACTCCGGCAAAGCGCTTCCACAATACTACATAATATGTATTCTGTGAAAATGAATAATATAATATCCAGGCACTCCGAAGTGATCGTCGCGGCAGGCGCATCCAATAGCAGTTCGCAACAAAAACATGTGATATGCATTGTGACCTCGAAGCGACCAATAAAAGTTTTGTTCCAAATGCCCAGCTGCAAATAATTTTATCGACCATGTTTCGTCTGAATAGGGTAGCTTGCTACTCAGTTCTAAACGTACCTCCCAGAAATACGAAGCGGGCTTAATACGAGGATTGTTGCAAGAAAAATCATTTCTATTTTGTCTTACATTGTTTCACAATTAAATTGTTAATAGTTCTTGTTACTGTCCCGATGACTACTGTAGAAGGAGAGAGAAATTTTTCTACTAAGGAGTACTATGTATCGAGATACGCTTAATGCCTTAGGATGTTAGTCAGTTGAACAGAAACTTTTTAGGTATATTCCTGTTTTGAATGAAAGTGCGATTGATACCTTTATCATCGGGGTCTTTAACCCGCACAATCCTTATGGGAAATGGCTTTCAGTCAATTTTCTCGAAAATTTTGTATGTTGCAGTTCTCGACATCCTGATCAAAAGCTTTCATACGCGCAACTCTTCCTGAGGTTAGTTTTCTGTATACAGGGCGCCAAAGTTGGAATTTTGCCTGTTCCTCATATCGTGCATTTTTATTTTTCTGTTTCTAAATATCTAATACGCTTTAAAATAAGTCAGTTGCTTAGAATATTTGAGGTTAGATTAGATTATATTGATATAGGGTGTAATTGTTGTCCACATTGGGGCAATCTTTTTACATACCCGACCGAACCTGAAACAGTAAAATTCCAATTTTTACCCAAAAATCAATTAAGCTAAAAGAAACAGACAGATTTGGCTAATTTCTTATTGTTTATTGAAATTAAACTAAAAATAAAGAATTGTATTGAAAATATTTGTATATAGCTGACATGACATGGCCATGCATTTTGATAGACGTTTTGTATTGCAGGAATATTTATATAGCCGGTAAAAGTGACACAAATTAATATTAGAACTTTGTCAGTTAATATATCTGTTATTATTAACCTTTCCATATTTTTATTTTTCTGATAATTAAAATGTGTCACTTTTACCGGCTACCTACATAAATATCCTCGCAGAGGTCTAGATTTTCAGATGATGAATAGGTTACAAAACGTGTATTAAAACTCGTGGCCACGGTAATTTCAGCTATTTACAATTTTTTTCGATACAATTCTATATTCTTTGTTTAATTTTAATAAACATATTAAAAAATTAGCCAAATCTGACCGTTTGTTTTAGCTTAATTGATTTTTTTGTAAAAACTGGAATTTTGAGTTTATTTTTGCTAATAAATACAGTAACTTCTAGCCCCAGATATTCTAAGTTACTGATGTATTTGAACGCATTTTCAGTATTTAGAAACAAATAAATAAAAAAAATGCATAAAATAACGAATAGGTAAAATTTGAACTTTGACGCCGTGTATATCGCAAACTAGCCGCAGGATTGAATTGTGTTTATAAAACCATTTGATTAGGAGGTTGAAAACTACAACATATCAAATTTTCGGGAAAATTGACATAAGCGCTCTGATTTGCTCACGCTGCATTCGTGTCAGCGGGCAAAACATCCCATAATTTGTTGAGTGATAAGGTATAGAGAAAAGATTATTATGGTATTAAAATTAGGTGTGGTTAAGAGATATGGACAGTCGATGTTACCCGTTAAGAGCTTAAATATAAAACACATATCTAGGAGGAAGCGCCTAGGTTGCAGAGTAAACATTCTCAACTTGTCCCGGATTAGACAATAATCAATATGATATTCCACACTACGGATCTTTAACTTAAACCCGCATGTGCGTAAGAATCTTCTCTGTACATCCTCAATCTCATCTACGTGCACTTGGTAGTAAGGAGACCAAACAGTACTAGCGTACTCTAGGCCTGATCTCACTATCGAATAAAATAGTAACTTAAATGTAACACACGAGAAATCCTCACAATGTCTAGAAATGAATCCAATATTTCTATAGCCTCTCTGAGTAATTGAAATTATGTGATCAATAAAGGAAAGTGAAAGGTGCATTGTTACGCCCAAATCTTTAAATGAATCCACATTATCTAGAGCAATGTTATTAATAGAATATTCATAATTAATTTTACGCATAATTCTAAAAAAAGACATTACGTGGCATTTATTAATATTTAGACTAAAGCCATTCAGTCCAGACCATAAAGATCGTCCTGGAGGAGAGAGCAGTCGCCCGTGCACTGAATAGAGCGAAATATTTTTAAATCCTCTGAAAACATGAGAAAACTTGAATTTACAATAAAGTTATTCAAGTCATTAACAAATAATATAAAAAGTAATGGTCCACAGTGAGAGTCCTGGGGCACTCCGGAATGTACTATTATCTCATGTGAAATATGATCATTTATTCTAACGCTCTGGGTTCTCCCAGTGAGGAAACTGGAAATCCATTTCAGGATCTGACTCCCAAAGTGCCAAGCCGCCAGCTTCGCAACAAACAACCCATGATAAACCCTGTCGAATATCTTTGAGAAATCAGTATGAACCGTATTAACCTGAAGTTTATTCTCAAAGGCGTTCAACACATAATTTTGGTATGACAATAAATTTGTAACTGTCGACCTGTTCCTACAGAACCCATGCTGCTGCTCAATAACCATCCGACTATAGTGCCACGATACATTGTATGTTACGAGAGAGTAAAATATTTTAGGTATAGCAGACTGTAGACTCATAATTAGTTACATTGCTCCAGTCACCACATTCAAAAATTGGAGTTATAAATGAATGCTTCCAAAATTGCGGGAAAACACCATTCTTAACAGATAAATTGAAAATCAATTGAAGCGGCCGACTCAAAGAGCATACGCAAGCCCTGAGCAACAACGTTGGAACTCCATCCGGACCATAGGAACAGCTCGACTTATACTGCTCAATAGATTCATAAACCTCCGAAACAGTTATGTGTATAATAAACTTATTCGATTATTGCCGATTTTATTATGTGAAGTGCAGACAATCACGAATACTGTTTTGTTTTAGTTTTATGTTGACATTATTCGAATATTACGAGGCATGTTGTATATTGAATGATCATCATTAGAGTCGACCGATTAATTATGTAAATTACTTAAATTATATAATAATTGAGCTTTTTAAAAAAACTGGAATTTTAGTGTTTTAGGTGCGTTCGAATATGAAACAAAAATGACCCCAATGTGGAAAACAGTTACACACTGTATGAGTTTATTGTTACTAATACATACAGTAACTTCTAACCTGAGATATTCTAAGTATTGACTTATTTGAACGCGTATTAAGTAAAAAAACTATTAAAAACAAAAAACAATAAACTCTGTTTTAAGTTTGAAAGACGTTACCGAAACAGACGTTTTTAAAATAGTAGTAGGCTTAAAATCTAAAGCTGAAGGGACTGATATTGTAAGCAGTTATATTTTGAAAATATGCTGTCTATTTTTACTATTTAACACATATTATCAATTTCTGCATTCGACATTCGAAATTTCCAGATAACTGGAAACATACACTAATTACCCCTCTTCCAAAAATTTCCTCTTCAAAAGAATTTAAGGATTTGCGCCCAATCAGTGTTCTTCCGTGCATCCCAAAGAGTTTAGAAAAAATAATTAACACACCACTTGCAGAACACGTCTAGCGTAATAAAATTGTACCTGAAACCCAATCTGGTTTTCGTGCACATCATGGCTGTTGAACAGTATTGTCAAATATCACTGATGATATCTTCCGATTCACCGATAATGGTATGATTACTATATCAGCCTTACTACATTTTTCAAAAGCATTTGAAACTATAAATCATTACGTATTATTGGACAATCTGCACCATGCTGGTCTATCTAAAAGTTCAGTAAATTTTTTTGAAAACTTTTTATGTAACATGCCTGTTCGGATTGATAATATGGTTTTTAAGTCAGTGATAATCGGCAACGGGGTTCCTCAGGGCTCAGCCCTTTTCCCTCTTTTATATGCAATCTACACTTCATTTCCTTCAAAATCATTGAAAAAGTGCTCAGCTGAGTATTATGGCAGATGACCCTTAAGTGTATCTAGAATCAACATGGACTAGAGAGCTAAATTGTTAAACACGCTTTCATTAGAGCACTGTCTTATGCTAAATTCTAAAAAATGTTGTGTAATGGTTTTGGTCGTAAAGTTGATATAAATTCTGCAAAGGACATAAGTAATGTTGAAATAGATAATACTACCCTGCCACTGAAGGATAATGTGCGCAATTTGCTTGTGACGATAGTTCTTTAAAATTTAGTGTCTATGTTTCTGGTTGTATTCAGAGAGCCTTTGTGAAGTTAAAAATGTTGTTTTGTAATAGACATTTTTTATCTCGAAAAATAAATTAATGTATTATTTTATCTTATTTAATCATGTCGATGTTGTTTACGGAAATTGTCTTAGTTCGGTCGATAAATGTCGGATCCAACTTATGCAGAACTCTTGCTTAAGGGGGAACTGCACGCAGTAATATGGATCATTTGCAAGCCTGCCGCTGCTGCAATATTATGTTAAAACTATAAGAGATATGTATTATCTTCAATGTGATTTTAATAGGGAAATATGTATAGTTGGGCGCTAAATGCTATTTTTTATGAAAAAATCAAATCTAGAGTTATAAAATAAAAGTAGATTTGTCCATTTTCGGCCATTTTTTGACCACTTTTTGACGCACATGCCTTCGCATATAATTTTGTTTCCCACAAAATGGCTCTTTACCGCCTTACATTGATCCTTTGTCTACGTAACTGCAAAATTTGAAATGGTAAATCGTATTCATGTCTTTGTCTTTCTGCAGCGCGTGAAACCTTTTGAACCCATTTTTAACCGAAATGTAGTTTAAATTACCTATACATAACACATTTTTTTGAGGTCAGACGTGCAGGAAGTTTTTTTTTAATGCGTAGGTACCTTTTCATCTTATTTTCAACTCGACTAGACCTTGTCGCTGGTTTTTCACTTTTTGCGTGCGGTTCTCCCTTAAGATTTATTTACGGTGTCAGAAAATATCAACACATCTGATAAGTTACTGGAGGCAGATTGGTTGAATATGGCGGAGAGGAGAGAGTTGCATCAGGCTTGTTGTTGCCATAAAAAATACAATTAAGGTGTCCACCATATTTATATAAGCGTATTATCTTTAGAACTCCTGTACATAATCTTAATATTAGATTTAGAGGAATGATTACACCACCATACCACCGAACCACATTTTTTAACAGCAGCTTTTCTTACAACATTGCCAAACTATACAACTCTCTGCCAGAAAAATTTAAAACACTTTCACAGTCTGTTCAAATGGACGCGCACAATTGATTGAGCATATCTAATTTGCATCAAAAAGCTTTTGAAACCTCTTTTAATCCACAGAGCCAGCTATATCTGCTTTAGGTAATCTAAGGTTAAGTTGATCAAGGAAGTGTTTAAGTTAAGTGTTTATCGTAAATATGTACTATTTCGTACATTTAGAAATAAAGACATTATTTATTATTATTCCTATACTTTAGTTTCGACATAAACTGCAACCGGGAGTACTGTCACTTTTTGAAGTCACAAGTCGCCTCTGATGTAGATAATAAAAAATAGGTAATAAAAATTAAACATTATTTGGTTCCAGTTCTCGAAATGAATATAGATTTTACTAAATGAACTATTTTATTAAGGATCCCAGACCAACGCAAATTAATTGACACTGCAACATATTAATTTTTATTTTACAATGCAGCAAACCCAAACTAAATGATTCGCTGTTATTGGAAACTTCTTTGATTTGTGTTTTAAAGATGTCGGTTAAAAGCTGACTAAGCCAACGTGGTTCATTACAAGCAAATGTGCTCTACACAATGGTAATGGTACTTAAAGATCCATCTTGGGTCAAGCTGCAGAAGAACCTTAAGAGTAGAATAAGTTGTAGTTCCAGTTGCATCAATTAATAATTTAATCAATAATAATTCTTATGAAATTCTTTATAAGATCTGAAATTTCTCAGTTTTTCGTCGAGGCTATTAACACTACATAGAGGTATGCGTACTGCGAATATTTATGTTTTGTAATATTTGTTTAAAACTTATTTCTTTTAAAGAAAATTAACTATTCAAAAGCAGCATCAAAAAAGTCTGGAACGTTTTAATTTAAGTTTATTAAATATTTCTATATTACGGAGATTTTCTGCTAGTGCTAAGAGATTAAATTTCTAATGTCTCCGGCGTTGGTATTTGAATTTCAATTAAAACTTTAGATAGAGACCAATTTTATTCTATCTCATTATAACGCATATTGTTTGAAAAAGCTCCAGGGTGGTTAAACGTTTCTGGCTAAAGCAATGCTGATAAGTGGTAAAATGATAACTATTTTACGGAATTCGGCAAGTAGTAAAGAATATAATTAAATAACAACGTTGTTATTTACTACATTTGATTAGATTGAAAAAAAAACGTGTTCTATTTTTTCTGTTATTTAAGATAGAAAAGAAATCACTAAATTGAATATTGGAAAAATTTAGAGGGTTTTATTTGTTAAAAGCTGAGCATTTTGAATTAGTATTTAATAACTAAAGAGTGAACCCTTCTGTGTCCTTCTAGGGACACAAAACAATATATTGTGGCATACTGAAATAAATTCCTACAAAGAAAATAGCAACGAAAAGACAATTTTAGCACGGCGCGGGCGTTGACATTTTTTTTACAAAAACATATTTTCTTTACCATAGAAATTAAAATTTGCATTTGAACGGAAACAATTTTATATTTTACATGAACTACTGATAAATTCCAAAAATAATTAAAATTATGTTTCGGTTTTAAAAAGCGAATATTTTGGCTTGAACAGTTATTACTATTAGTTATAATATTTGAATAGTTACATATTATTATTAGTATTACTTAAGCTAGGGTCTAAAAGACTTTGTATAAAAATTGTCTCAGCCTGTTATACAGGGTGTTGCATAAGAACTTGCAAAGTTTTAAAATACATCTTTTTTACTTTTAGCCTAACCATTATATTCTTTGTCGGATAATTTTGCCATTTTTTCGGTTACTCTATATCCTATCCATGGAACAATATATTTTTTTTTGAAAATTTCCATCCCTATTTGTTAAAATTGAAGTAAAGTGTGGAGATGCTTTTTAAAAAAAGTTTATAGCAATAAACTACACCAAGAACCCAACTTTTTCATTTTTCTTCTAAAAATATCATACAGGGTGAGCCAAATAGGATATTTGTGATACGGTAAGTCAACATGGACTAAAATACACGAGATTCTAATTATTATCGGCGAAACTTATAAACATTTTTGGATACGATTTTCTGCAGTTTAAAAACATGAATATATGAACAAAAAATGTTGTTGCTATTGATTGATAAGAAAATAAAATTTAAAAAAATTAATTGGGCATTCTATGGTTGAGTGACTCGGATCCAAGCCAGAATTTTAATAATTTCAATTAATTTTGTGCATATTTGGATAACAATAAAAGTAGGACATGGTATTTATCTGGATCTGTAGAACCATATATCCAAAAATGGAGAAAATCCCCCGACGTGCAATAAAGAACCTCATTTCTAGTCTTCCTACTAAAAAGTATTTTTTTTGATAATATAACCTTTTTTGATTACTCGGTGCTACATATAAAAAAAAGAAAATTTAGTATGCATGGCATGCATTATAAAGCATTAGCTTTTATTTAAAGCTTCTTTACTTGTCAATTTTATCACTCTATATTCATTAAAAAAGTATGTCCTCTCTAATCATAGATATAAAAAAATACAAAATTGTTCCTACATAGATAGTTAAATAATATTATGGTGGGATTAAATGAGGGAAAAATATTATATTAATTTTGCTCTATATACTGGCTGTTTACTTAAAACCGTTCCTATCCATATCTCGGAAGACCTTCATGTTTTGAAAAAAAAAAAATTGTAACAAAAGTGGCCAAAAGTAATTGACTGAAAATATTTTTAAGTTTCTACACTGACCGCAAGGGGGCGCATTTACTAGGGTAAAGAATAAGTTTCAAAAATTCTATAGAATTAGATATAACTTTTATTACCTCATTGGAACGCTAAGTTAAGTTCTTATCATTTTGATTCTAAACTTCTCATATCACCCTTAACGAGAGTCGGTGAGCTGTTGACTTACGAATAAATGTTCCGGGTAAGTTTTTTTCGTTAAGGTTATCGGAAAGAAATTTTTTATATTTTATTTTTTCTGTTTTAATAAAGTTTGTTTTTGTTCAATGAAACTTCAATGAAACAAGTTGGTATACTATGGAATTAGAAGAGTTCCCCTAAATATCTTTAGATATCTTTCCGGGAGGCTTCAGTGTGCTGCTTTGGGAGATAAGGTTTCCACCTATAAATCCATAATACATGGAGTGCCCCAGGGCTTTGTTTTGGGCCTTTATTGTTCATCATATATATTAAAGGTCTGTTTTGTCGACATAAATCCCCTGTATTATTAATACACAATAGAGCATAAGCTCCGCCCATCCGCCATTAATGGGCTAAATATTTGTTGTTTATATGTGCATAAACGGGGATTCTGCATATTTGTTTTGCGTTTTTAAATAGTTTGTGTCTAAATATTTTCACTTTTGAAATACCAGTGTTGTATATTTATGTATGAAGTTTGAGTCTCAGTTAGCTATTGTACATTTAGGTAAAGAAGTTTGTAAAAAAAATACTGTTTTTATAAGCGATGTTTGTGGAAGCTTTCCTTTTGAAAACACTTATTTAGAAGTAAATTACGAAATTAGAGTTATCAGATTTCCCTTAGCAAAAAAGGGGAAAGGAATGTCTGAGCGGGTTGTTTATCTAGTCTAACAAATAAAAAAAACCAAAAAAACGGTACTTTTTGTAACAACTATCACCTCAACAGCAACTAATATAAAAAAGTATTGTCTTTTGCATACTGAATATCCCTAATAAACTGTTATTTCTGATGTAGAAACATATGATTTTTAAAATTATAATTGGTACATACAAAAAAAGCCAATTCGGTTAAATTGCAAAGACATGTCCGGTGACGAGAGAACATCTGGAAACCCTATATACAACAGACTTAAATTGATTTATAAAATACAGTGATGTAAACTGCAAATACTATAAAAATTATTTGCAATTCTTAATTACTTCAGGAAGAGCAATATCTTCTCGGGTTATGTTATGTAGCTTGAAATTTAATTAATGTTTATTCTTTGCAAATAAGCCATTTTTTATTATTGGATCTTTATTAAACAATCCTACATGGCTTCATTAAGTTTTATCAATTCAATTCATACAGAACACTTAGAGCAGCTGTGGATTAAATTTAAATTTAATAATGTTTTATATATTTTTGGCTCAATATACAGACCACCTAGAGGTCAGTTTCTTGTATTTTTAACTAGCTTCTAGAAAGTGTTCAAGATTTAATGTCTTATATTAAAACTTTTAATTTACAACAAATTGTAAACACACCTACGAGACTAACAGATAGAACCAGTAGTTTGATTGATTTGATTTTCATACCAAAGGAAGAAGAAGATTATAATTATTCTGCTAAAAATGTACCTCAAATTTCTGATCATATGCTAATAGATTGCTGCTTGTATACTAAAGGTACCACAGAAGATAAAAAATATTCCACAGTTAGAAACTTGAAACGTCTTGATAAAGATCTGCTAACCATCTTTCTACAAGGCGCGCCGTTCGAAAACATAATAAATATTATCAATATTAATGAAAACGTGTCATATTTTAATTCTTTACTATTAAATATATTTGATGTTTTGACTTCTTTAAAATTAGTAGTTATAAAAAGACAAAAGCCTGTTTGGCTGACGGACACTGTGCTCACTTTGATTAAATTAAGAGATAAGGCTTTCCAAAAGTACAAGCGAACAAAAAATCAGAATCATTGGGATTATTATAAACAGTTGCGCAATTAAACAAACATAGCTATAAGAACTGAAAAAAGGAAATATTTAGAGTATTGCGCAAAGGCTAAAAAATTTAGATATTGTAAATAAAGCTAAAGTTGTACCTCTTCCTGATTTTTTAGATAATCCTTCAGAAATAAATAAACATTTTCTACAATTTTCAAATAATATACAGTTTGTTGACGTTAATCTACTAGATTATTATCTTAATAATAGGAAATTAATTTTAGGTGAAAAATTTGAGTTTTTTACTGTTAATACAGATGAAGTGAAAACACATTTATATAGCATTAAATCGTTGGCGTCGGGATCCGACTTAATAAATTTAGAAATGTTATGCTTATGTTGTTCTAGAGTTTTGCCTTTTCTTACTAATATAATTAACTCCTGTATTTTAGAGGCAATTTTTCCCGATGATTGGAAGATCGCTCGTGTAACGCCTTTACCAAAAAAATCTAATATAACTTGCCTTAACGAACTTCGGCCAATCAGTATTTTGCCCTGTCTTTCGAAAATATTAGAAAAAATAATGGATCAACAAATGAGACGATTTTTAGACAAAAATTCTATTTTACCTGTTAACCAATCGGGATTCAGGAAAGGGTATAGTTGTGCAACTGGGCAACTTTACTGGGTCTGACTGATGACGTCATCAGGGCTACCGATGTGGGAAAGACATCAGTCTTGGTGCTTTTGGACTACTCGAAGGCTTTTGATATGATAAGTAATGATCTGTTATTGTCAATTTTAAATTACGTTGGATTTGCAAATAACGCAAAAGAATTTATTAAAAATTATCTGGAGAATAGACTACAGTATGTCGAAACTTCCACGGGTCACGCGGTTGGTTGTGGAGTACCACAAGGCTCTATATTGGGGCCTTTAACTTTAACTCTTGTATGGATCAAGTCACGGCATATTTTTACGCAGACGATACGCAGTTGCTTTTTTCCTTTTCATCCGATGATTGGCAGGTAGCGGAGAGAACCATAAACAATAATTTGAATAACTTAATGATTTTTTCCCAACGTCATGGCTTGCATGTTAACCCTCAGAAGTCATGTGTTATGGCTTTCGATAAGCATAAGAATCGCGCTGAGGTTGATCTCAACATACATATTTCAGGCAATTATTGAAATTTAGCAAATGTGAAAGGAACTTGGGAATTAGAATCGACACAGATTTGCGTTTTAAACAGCAAGTCGGGATTAACCTACAAAGGGCATACATGTCTTTGAAAATGTTATATCCACATCAACACATTTTGAGCGAATCTCTTAAAATTAGATTATCAGATTCTCTTGTAGTTAGTCATTTTAATTATTGTTATGTTTTATATGGCCCTTGTTTAGATAACGAAGATATAAACAGAATTGAGAAATTACAAAAAAATTGTTTACGTTTTATTTATGGCATACGGAAATTTGAGCGAATATCACATAAATTAAAAGATGCAAAATGGCTTAGTATGCAGAATCGACATAGATTACATTCTCTGGTGTTGTTTCATAATATTATATTTAACAACTGTCCTCCATACTTAACAAATAAAATTATTTATAAACAGATGTCCACAATTTAAATCTAAGATTTCGGGGTCTCAACTCTCCACCGCCTCACAGATCAGCACTTTTTAGAAGAAGTTTCTCCTATAACGTTTATAAGCTGTACAATACTGTGCCTGTCTACTTAAAAGCACTTAAGCCTGAAATATTTAAAAAAACTGTAAGGAAAATGTTACTAAATGAATATATATTTATTGAATTTACTCTCTTTTTTGCCGAGTATTCTGCAGTAGAGGATGGATGCCTTTGTTAACAATAATTGTAAATATGAAATAGTTTTTTTGCTGTGTGTGACCATTTTGCGAACATTTTGTTTTTGTTGTAAAATATGGTTTACAAAGGGGCTAAACTTTGAACAGTTTTTAATTGCATTTAGCTCCTTTTTTTCAAATAGTCAAATAATGTTTTTTCTTAAATGTACTATTTGTTGTTATATTGTTATATTTGGAAAATAAATATTATTATTATTATTATTATTAAATACAAATGCTAAAATCAAAAAACTTATATTTGAACTTAAACATTTTATTATAATAACAATAAAGTCAAGAACATAAAAATTGATAAGTTAGGAAGGAATTAATTTAATTCTTTCATGAACCGGAATATCCTTGCAGTGCGTTCCGGTCCACTCCGAGCCTTTTATATCATTATGTTTTCGAGGATTTCAAGCGTATGGTTAAGTTTCACAGTTTTACCTACTATTTTTTCCTAAGTATATTTTTTTAGATCATTATAAAAGTAAGTACAATATGCAGTAGGATGTTCAAATTCTGCCAAAAAGGCTTTTTGCAGAATGTATCTTGTCAAATTTTTTTTTTTTGTAGATTCATTTTGTGCCAGATATGTGGAAAAGACAAGGGAAGATGTTACCAGAAAACTTAAGACAAATGCAGTTTTCTCAATTTTTTTCAAGTCAATGCTATTGATGAAAGTTCGACAAACTCAGATCCCCTATCAAAGGAAAAAATTGACCTAAATTAAAGTCTGGCTTGTATAAAGTGCGCTAGTGCAAATCGCTATAAAAATAAGTTAAGATTAAGTGAAAGAAAAATGAAAAGTTTAAAAGACAATTGTGATACTGAGAAAGCTTTTTGTGAGCAGTGCAATGCAGTTATTTATGAACTCAAGAGTTTTTATTTTAGTGGTTTTTTTGCCAACAATTCCCGTTTATTTTTATATTTGGTATCCTGGATAACAAAAAAAAGTATTTTTCTCTACTTTCTTTTTTTTTAAATACTTTTAGGGTTAAAATATTTCCACATAATTCTTTCACCCTGTATAAATGTAACATCACCCAAAGTAATTATTTAGAAAACAGACATACGTCTTATGAGCCAATATGTTTACCTTTTGTTGCTTTTTAGGAAAACACATTATAAAGTTCAGAATTTCCCCTGCTATACTGTTTAAATGTAACCAAGTTAGGAGTTAACTAGGTAGTATAAGGATAATTTTTTTTATAAAAGAAACATTTTCCAGACATCTCTATAAAACCAACTAACTTTAATTCTTAGGTTCAAAAATTTAACCGTTTAGGTAACTATTAAGTATATTTAAATTAAAAGATATAACACATTTTCTATTAGTAGCCTTATTAGTGCAAAGCATTCTTAAAAAAATGCACAGAGGCCTCTGTGATATAATTAAAAAGCTATTATAACTAGTTTACCTGTGTTCTGATCGCAGTATCCAGATATTTCGGTTGCTAAATTGGCAGTATAAAATGAACCATCAAACTAAAAAATATATTCAAATAGTAATATGCTTTATGAAAAAGTCAATGCTTCCAAAAGAAATGAAACACGAGCAATATTATTATTATATATTAATATTATACAAATGGCTGGTTTATTGTGTATGCAATGACACACATTTATCGGCCAAATATTGTATGAATTTAATAAAAAAGATTAAGTATTGTAAGACAGATTTTCATATATTGTTCATGGGCTTACAAGCAAAGAGCACTAACTTAATGCTTGAAAGCCTATGATATATCATATTTAATTAAAAATGAAACTAACAATTTATGGCAACATCGCATAATCAGTATTTTCTGTTAAGCAATTTTACCACGAAGAACCATAATTTAATAGGGACTTTATAACAGCATACGTTTTTAAATATACCTAGGTCAGGGCCGTAGCCAGGGGGGGGGTTAGGGGGGTTGTGACCCCCCCCGAAATTTCAATAATATGCACATTTTATAAGCTATTTAAAAAAAACTTGCCGTTTAATTACATAAAAAAAATTATTACCTTTAAATAATTTCCTAACTATTTTAACGAATTTGTTAAAAATTATTAATTAGACTAATATTTATTGCAGCCAGCCGCGCGCTAACACGCCAAACGTCAAACGTGTACAGACGATATTTGATTTGGTTTCGGGGAATCACCAAGATCTGTTTTGGTTTTTCGTTACGGCCTGCAGTCTTTTTAAGTTATAAGCACGTTACGTACTGCTGCACATTTTGTGAATATATAAAAATAATGTCGAAACGCAAGCAAAGCACAACTCTGTTCGATTTTAGCTTTGAAAAACGTAGTGCTAGTAGTGATGTTAGTGATAATATTGCTAATAAAGATAACCATGAACACGAACAGAATACTACAGACGTTACGGCTAAGGTCGGTGACGTCCCATTAACTTCTAAAACCGATGTGACACCTTGTAGTAGTTGTATTAATACAGAAAGTGATTTTGACATAGGAAATGGTTTACAAAAATATATAACTGATGACTTAAAATATACATTGGTTGAATCGCCTTGGAAGCCCAAGACTTCCTACGATTTTCCAAAACAAGGTAAGATATAACTTAAATAAAAATCAACATTTTAATAAAAAATAAAATAATTAAAAAAATAGGTATTGTTTAAAAAAAAACGAAAATTGATTGAAAATAGATTACAAGATATATACGTATACTTTTACCTTATGACTTATTTTTTACCCCAATTGATGCGTTAACAAATTTGATAAATACGCATTTAAAAAAATAAATAAACTTTTTTATGCCTAAAATAAATACGTTGTTATATGTTTAACAAATAATTATTTACATTATTAGGCCATTTTATTTTAGATTCAAAATTGTCAGTATGAAAAAAAATATCAGTAATCTCGGATGCACTTTAATACAGCGGGTTTTTTATTATTTTCATGACCTTTTTTTCTATTTCTGTCCTTGTCAAGCCCATTAAAAAACCCAAAAAAATGTGTAATCCGTAAGAATCTACGAATTACACATATTTTTGCTTTTTTTATAGGTTGGACAACGGTAGAAATTAAAAAAATCAGTCATTAAAAAAATTATAGACCCGCCTTATTAAAGTGCATCCAGATTATTGTTTTTTTTTAAGTAGCAGAAACTTAAAATTTCAGTATACTTGGTTTACTAGATTTCCGTGGTTAGCATATACCAAGCTTAATGAACAAGGAGCACTATGTAAATATTGCGTTTTATTTGCAAATGAAACAGCTGGAAAGGGAGGAAACCAAAAGTTGTCAGCCTTAGTAAAAAAACCTTTTAATAAATACAAAGATGCAATAGAAGTATTTTCACAACATGAGCAAAACATATATCATAAAAAATCTCTTTTATTGGCCGAAAATTTTGTGCAAGTTTTTTCTAAAAAACAAACCAGTGTAATCGAGCAGGTTAATCAAAGTTATAAACAGAAAGTTATGGAGAACCGCGAAAAACTAATTTCGATTATTGAAATAATTAAATTGTGTGGCAGGCAAGAGCTCGCTTTAAGAGGCACAAATGATAGTGGCAGAGCGATTAATACAAACGATTCAGAGCCTGATATAAATGACGGAAATTTTCGAGCGTTATTGCGTATGCGTGCAAAAACCGATACTGTTTTGAAAACTCATTTGGAAAAAAGTGGACTTAATGCGCAATATATAAGCCCAACTGTGCAAAATGAACTTATTAAGATTTGTGGGTCTATTATAATAAAAGAAATAATAAAAAATATTTCAAAATCGGGTCTTTTTTCGATACTAGCTGATGAAACCACTGATGTCTCCAGGATAGAACAAATGACTTTGTGTATAAGATATATTGATATTAATGAAAAAAATCAACACGTTATTAAAGAAAATTTTTTGGGATTTGTACCCGTTAAAGATGCAACCGGAAAAGGATTATCTGATTTAATATTACAAACACTTAGCACTTTTGGACTTGATTGCGGTATGATGATTGGTCAGGGTTATGATGGTGCAGCGGCCATGTCTGGGTCTTTTAGTGGTGTTCAAGCCGAAATAAGAAAATTATACCCTTGTGCTTTATATGTACACTGTAGCTCTCACTCCCTTAATTTAGCTATAAGTCATTCTTGCCAGGTTCAAAGTATCCGCAATTGTATAGGGACGATAAAATCAATTGGTAACTTCTTTAGACTTTCCGCTAAGCGCACTGCCTTACTTCAGGAAAAGATTAAACAAAGTTATCCTGAGACGATTTGGTCGCGACTAGTACCGATGTGCGTACTCGATGGGTGGAGAATCACACTGCTCTTATGAGGTTTAAAGAAATTTATACTACGATTGTAGAAATATTAGAAGATCTCTCTGAATCCAGGGATATGGAAACATCTTCAAAAGCTTCTGCTTTTTTAAAAAGTGTAATTTCAAGTGAATTTGTTATTAGTTTGTGTGTGGCAGAATCTTTGTTTGCCTATACAATAAACCTCAGTAAGATACTCCAAAGTGTCGATATTGATTTGCCGTCTGCTCTTGCTTTTATTGAAAACGTTAAACTTCAAGTCGAAAAAAATCGCGAGAACATGGACATTTTTTTCCATGGAATTTTTGAAGTCGTTACCATCCCAAGAGTTAATAAAAGGCAAATTAATCGTGTAAAGATAAGTGTTCACACTCCTGAAGAATACTACAGAATCGCTATAGCTATCCCCTTTATAGACGACTTTCTTTCACAAATCCATAGCAGATTTCTTAAGCATAAAGAAATATTTAAATCTTTAAATAAATTGTTGCCAAAAAACCTAAAAAATATTGAAGAACTTGTTGATGAGGAGCTGCAAAGAACCATTGATTTTTATAGCAAGTTTGTTGAAAAAGAAGTTGCCATATCGGAAATAAAAATTTGGCAGACTAAATGGGAAAATCAAATTAAAGATATTCCACAAAGCGCTTTACAGACATTAGATATGTGCGATAAGAAGTTTTTCCCTAACGTTTACGAGTTAATAAAAATCTTATGTACATTACCTGTGACTACTGCAACCCCAGAGCGTACCTTTTCTACAATGAAACGCATTAAAAGTTATATAAGAAATAGTTCTGGCCAAGAAAGAATGTCTGACTTAGCATTAATGAGTATATATAGAAACATAAACATAAACAATCAGGAAGTAATTAATATTTTTGTAGAAAAAGCCCGTCGTTTAAATTTAACACTTTAGTTTAGCCTTATAAACGCTTATAAATGTTTGAACTAATAAATACGTTTTATACAACCATTATTGTATACTTGATTATTTCTCTATCAGCAAACCCATAGGGATACATACATACCTTATTATTATAGGTCGTTTCAGAAATTTACTTTAAAAAAGCGCATAACATACAATTTTTAGTTTTGTATTATATTAATTCGTTTGTTTTACTATTTAACTAACAAAAGAGAAAACATAAAAAAGTTAAAAAAATAATCATTATGGGCGTGGCATCCCGAAAAATTTTCGCCTGCGGCGCTTATGTACCCTGCCTGCCCCCCCCCATAAATTAAATTCTGTCTATGTCTCTGAGCAAACCCCCCCCGAAAAAAAATTCTGGCTACGGCCCTGATCTAGGTAAAATTTGAAGAAAACTTAATTCGACATTGCTTGCACAGTTTATTTAACAACAATGAATAAAAATTTTCGTTTTAGCTAAAAAGTACGTAAGTGTAAGTATTAAAGCATACAGGTGTATGTACGTTAATTAACTACTTACTTGATAGTTCATGTTTTATTTCAAAATAATTTGGTATAAAATGATCCGTATAAACTCGGTACGGTATGGTGGAAGAGCCCTTGTTTGTGAGGTCTAGTTGAATATTATTTGCATGAGCTAAAAAGCCAAATTTACCTTAAAATGTAATCAATTAATCTAAAAACAAATAATAATTATAATTAAATATTATAAAATTATAAATAAGTACAGATACTAAACACAGTGGTGGGAGTTGAAGTTTTAAGTTTTTACTTTAACTTACAAATATATGAAAGCCCTAAAAACAAATAAAAATTAATTTTAAATGATGTTTAAAATCTAAAGTATACTAATGGATATAATCAATATTAAATTTATTGTACTGGTTTATTGGTTCCCTGTTCGAGGACATAGTCTATAGGCTTATATAATTGATTTTTTAAGTTTTTATATTTATTATAATGTTTAAAAATTACACTTTTTATCAAGCTTAAACCTTATTTTATACTTATGAAATCAATAATAAAACATAACTTATAGTATTTGTTAAAAAATAGGCCTTACTAAATCTTCACATTTTCGTAAACAGCTGATTCCAAGCCACATACATATTGTTAGAATACAAAGTCCAAATAACAAACTTTCGATTAAAGCAAAAATCAAGTAACGATATATTATAACTTTGCAAATAAACTGAAATAAGCTAGACGAAATTCCCATAAGATCAATGGTAAACATTAAAATTTTTGCCCATTAATGGCGGATATTGGCTTCAGCCAATCAAAACGTTAACCACTATTGTCGCCACTGTTCTTATATAGTCACTGTAATTATTAATAACTTTAGGAGCCATCTATGGATGAGAAGCACTACTACACATTGCAGATGACTGTATTTTGCAAGTATGTAAATCTGTAATTTCCCGAAAAACTCGTATGACATTTATAGTTGCTACCGTTATTTTATATTTGGAGTACTAAAAGTAAATACGTTAAACGATGTTGATACTAGTGATAATAGTAGTGAAGCGAATGTAAGATCTTGTCCACTTAGGAAGGAATTAAAAGGCTCCCATAGAAAACAGGTAGGTGGTGCCATGTATATGTTAAATTAAGAGTTTGGTTTGCACGTTGGGGAATTATTTTTATTAAAGGGGCCATATGTTTGACCTATCAATGGGGGACAAATATAATATATACCTAAAATCAGGTTAATGTGACTATAGTCTTTCTGAGAATCTTAACGAAATAATTTTAACTAGGTTTTTTCATCGAAAAATAAGATCTCAAAATCTTGTATTTGGTTGATTTTTTGGCACATTTGCCAGACTATGGGAGATGAGGGTTTCTCTCAGAGGTCCGTATCGATCTGTCACAGATATCATATGATTTGTGATCAGCAGCAGAATCGAGACTTTCAGGGCGCAGTGGGCTCCTCCAATATATTAAGCCGTTGCCAAATTGTGGTTGAATTGGCAAGTCGAAAATTTACGATACACAATTATCAACAGGTAGAACCGGCATCTATACTGAAATTACTGTAATACCAAAAACTTTTTTTTGTTAGTTGGCTTTTTGTACCTTGCCACCCTAAAAGCAGGAGTCTACATACGCTCCTGGAGACTTTAATTTAATTAATTGTTACAAACAGCGCCATCTAACCAATTTGTGAAAAATTAAGCGGTGTCACTCTATACGACAGCTTGAAATTCTCTTTTAAATAAATCTAAGCTCAACCAATTCGGATAATGGGTTTAGAAGATATAGAGATTTAAACCTATCTTAAGTCAACAGCTCCCCTCATCCTTACTAAGGTTGATATGACAATACGTTTAGAACCAATGATAAGAAATTAACTCAGCCTTCCAATGAGGTAATAAAAGTTCTATCTAGTTCTGGGAGTTTTTATAGATTTTATTATATTTATTTTCAAGACACTAACATGAAGGACTTCCGAGATATGGATACTGAGCGCTCTTAAGTGAAAGGCTTGTATAACCCGTGGTGACTGGTGACCGTTTTAATTCAAATCCTCAGGATTTGGCATAACATATAAGAAGTGCTGAAATCGAAAGTTCTCAAACAAGGAAGTATTTAGAAATCCTTCAAATTTGAATCACTTTCGCACGCGTTATGTAGAGTGTGTCTTTTATTTTAAATGAAACACCCTGTAAAATATATGTCCGTCAGCTGCGTCTCTTCTTGCTGATTATAAATATCCTAGGCTTGACACTTTTATGTCTAAAGATACCAGAGAAATTTGAGAAAATCCCGGCCATAAAAGGCAATGTATTTCCATTGACTCCACTATGTAGTGGAGCGTTCTCCTTCTCTCTCTTACACATTGCCTCTTATAGCATGGTTTTTCTCAACATTGCCTCTTATAGCACGTTTTTTCTTTCTTAAATTTATCGTGTATCTTTAGAGATGAAGGTATCAAGCCTAGTATATTTATAATCAGCAAGAAGAGATTCATTTGGTGGTTTTTTGTTTGTTGTTTTTGTTAATACTAACGATTCCGATAAAACTTTTGTAATAAAGTTTTTTGATAACTTATATAATAAAGTCTCTAGGTTACCGTTTAAAGTATAGCCAGACACCCTGTTTACTATATTTTCTACAACCACAGAGAAACATCTGTAGAAATTTTATTTTATTACATTTCGACACTGCTGCAAATAATGTTTCAACCCAAAGTTTAAAAACTAAGTAGTGAATAGCTTTGATTGTAAATAAAATAAGTTAAAAGTAGGCTTTGCTTTTTCAGTTTTCTTATGACACACGTGTTGAAATAGTGTATTAAATCAATAGTGTTATAAGGTATGCTGTTATTCTAAAAGTCGAGTGAGATTAAATATCTTATATATAATATTTTTTTATTTTATGCACTATATTTAAAAAAAAATATTTACCTTTGAACATTTTCAAGTTGGTAACAATGCATGCCCAAAAGTGACAATTATATGCGCATGTTTTTCAATATTGAAATTTTTGACTATAAAAACCAGAGATTTACTGTTTACATTTAACACGGGATCATAGATTGAAATTTTTTTCCTCTCCACTTATCGATAGGTGTATGTTGTCACGTTTTAAAAATTGTCAAATATTCTAAGTCAATTTTTATCGAATTACTCCAATATGGTTATAGACATATTGGAGTAATATATATCCATAACAGAGTTACGTGTAAGTACATAAAAAAACTACACACAATAATTAACCTTAGACTATAAAACATTCCTTTATTGTCTAAGTAATTAACTAAAATATTTAAAAAATTACAAAAATGTAATAATAAAAGTATTACCAAATAGAACTGGTAACGATGCTACGCAGAATTTTCGTCCCCTACGAGTAGTTTTACAACTATTCATTCATAGCAATCATCATAGCACTTTTGTTTTATAGTTTAATCACAAAAGATTGTTTTTTTTGGTTTTTTTATGATTTTGTAAGTTCTGTGTATTGTAGTACTTAAATAACTGAAATTCTATGGTGAAAAAGTGTGTCGTTTGTGGAAATACAGACTTTTTAAGTCCGGAAGTATCAAATCACAAGTAAGTCTTAACGTAAGTGGCGTGCGAACTGTAAGGCTTTAGCATTTACACATATTGTGATATTTAAACCATTCTGGTATGTTAATTGGAATGAAAACAGGAAAAAATGGGTATTAATATGCCTTTTGGCTATAAAACATTTTGTTTATATCATATTGCGATTTTAATCTTCAGATACCTACGAGAAAGTATCTTATTCCTACACATAACAATTTTGCAAATTCCAAACTACTGGGTTCCTCGGGTTTTATCTAACATATAGGGAAAATGTAGTGCAATTCCTACCGGACCCTTTTAGTATATAAAAGCTTATAAAATAATTATTTTACGAGCCTTTAAATTTTGTTGTACATCAATACTATTAATATTCAAAAGTTTAATGTATTTTTTATATATATTTTTTGCTTTTTAATTACTCATATACAGAAAATCCAAATTATGTATAGGTATGTATGAGTAATAATAAGGTGTTCGGCAATAACCGAGGCGAGAACACAAACAAATGTATTAAATTTTTATTGAACTTTCTACAACAAATTCCTAATAAATTAATTTTTTTTTCTTCCATGTCTTTTATCAATGTGTTTATACCGGACATATAAACTGGTATACAGGGTGCGCGGATAATACGGACTCACTGTAATAATTCATAAAATATTTTTTTGTAAAAAAATAATCTTTGGTCCATCGATTTTTAATATTGTATTTATTTCGTACCCCGTATATAAAATGAAATTTTATTTTTCAGATAAACAAACTTTTTATGAAGAATAACTGTTCGCTTTATAAAACAAATAAAAAGTTGTCCATGTTACCAATTTTCAACTTATTAACGATTAAATTACCTAAAACTACACTAAGTACAAAAAAACTTTAAATAAATGTTTATCTCATATTTTTATGTTCTCTAATTTGTCTATCTTAGAAAATTTGACTTCTCAATTTTTTTGTTTTATTTACTTGCTTTTGCGTAACTTGTATATTTTACGCCAATTTTTTTTGCCGCCTAACTAGAACAATAACCACCTCACTAGAACATTTATTAGATCCAGTATGGTTAATGTAAATTTAATTTTGAAAGTTATGCACATAAGTTAAGGCTTTTAAGATTAGTGTATGCGTGAACACAAAAACAATGTGAGTAAAATAATAATAATCACATATAGCCATCGGTAATTTCTTGTTTTCTTTCAACTTCTAATATAGTGGAAGTTGTCAATTGTAAAATCATTAAGTACTCTAGAGGAACTGAATTAACCTTAAGGAATTCATTAATTGCAAATCAATTGAATTAAGATATTGAAATCAAGTTGATGATAAACTTGGATAAATTGACTTCGAGCTAGAACTGTCGTTTTTGCTTTTTACCCGGCTGCTGAGTGTTACTGAAATAACCGCGATGTCCAGCAAAAAAGTGTAGTTTAAGCTAAATGTTTCACTTCCTTCTCCAGAACGTCACTTTGGTAGTATGTAGCGCGTGTTTTGACACCCAAAGCTATCACTGAAACTGCGTGACGTGTTTTTTTACCATAGGAATCTTTTGTGTAGCTCCCTGAGCGCTCTGATTAGTGATTATATACGTCTTATCATTTTGACTGTTAAATTTGTCTTTCTTTTCTTATTTGGGAATTAGCCGATGACTTTCGTCCGTTCACATAACGCTGAGGCAACCTCTTCGCTCTTGTGGCTCTTAAGCCGGGGACACACTTTCGGCACGGTACGTCACGTTACGAGCTGGCGCGTACCGTGGCGTGTCGTACAAATTTGAGTTTAGAAACACATACACGGCACGCGCGTCATACCTCATACCTTCCGAGTAGGTTTCCCGCGCAAACTTTATTTATTTCGGAAAGTACACTTCGTAATATATGTAAGTTTAGTTTTAAAAAAATGGAATGTGCCAGTAGTACCGATTCTTCTGATTGGGAAGAAGAGTTAGAAGAAGCAGCAGTATGTCTACAAATAATAGAAAATAAAGCAAGTCATAGGGCATTATGGGTACATGAGATTAACCAAAAGAGGGAATCAAGCGGTGAATTTCATCGACTCGTAAAGGAATTGGAATCTGATCCACACAGATTTCATATGTATTTTAGGATGCAAAAAGAAAATTTTGACTTTTTGCACGACTTGATTAAAGAACAAATTTTCAAGAAGGATACCTTTTTCAGAAAAAGTATTAGTACCAGAGAAAGACTAGCTGTATGTTTAAGGTAAATATTTATTTATTCATTTATTTTATAAAACATAAAACATAAATAAATTTGAAACACAGTTTGAAAAACTTGTTGAAAATGATAATTAGTGGTACAAACAACAAAATAAACAACTATTCTAAAATATGGTAGGAAATAATATACAGGCACTTTAGTGTGGGTTAGATCTATTAAAAATAATTTTTATCCAAATACAATGTTGTCGGACTTTCTGGAGCATTTGAAGAAATAAATATTATGCGAGGTTTTTCTGCCGACACACCTAACTTGTTACTACCTATATTAACAGGGGTAGCCGTAGCCTCAGTATGAAAAGTTTCTTCCTCAGTTTCTTCCATATTATTTATATCACAACTGTCCCTTCGTTCGATATAAACTTCAGATAAATCGTGAGGAGAATGGGATGTTTCAGTAGTTGGGGAGCTAGATGGTATATAACTAGAGCTACGATTTTGCTGAATCACTGAGTTGGGGGTAGATTCAGATAACGGAAAAGCAGTATTAGTAGACTTTTTCTTTGCATCGCTTATTTCAGCTTGGAAAACAAGATTGCTTATTTGAAGTTTAAGCTGTGCTTGATCAAGGTCTGACAATCTTTTAGCCGTTTTTGATATGCTCAAGTAAAACAAATCTGATTCGTCATAATCGTTAACATTTTTTGATACAGGCAATAAAATGTTATTATCCCTTTCCTTACATTTTTGCTGTCTTAATTCCGAATTTTTTTTCATAATTTCTACCATTTGCTGCGCTGGACTTTGCATTTGCTTAACATTTTTTTGTTTTCTTAATTCGTTCAGGCGTTTAGTAGGCTGTTGAATAAATATATCGGTCTGGCCTGAAGAGCCAGGGAGTTCGACGTTTTGTGAGACTTCTACTTCCATTAGATCAGAATTATCTGAGTCATTTTCATCTTCTTGCGAATTTTCAAGCAAGTGTGGCTCGGAAGCTTCTTGGGAATTCTCTTGAAATTGTGGATCCAACTGTTCCAAATTGGTGTATGTTCTAAAATTAAAAAAAAAACTTATAATCCTTTCGCATAAATTTTAGATGTGATTGATATAAAGCATCAAGCTTTTAAAAAAATATATTTAATTTTTCAAAAGTGCTGTGTTTACGTAAGTTTAATTATGTTTTACTTCCCAGTTCAATAGAGTACAAATAAAAACTTTAAAAAAATATTTACTTTTATTTTTTTTGTTAAAGCAGAAACTGGTAGCCCTCAAAAACCTAAGTTACCTTTAAAAATTGCCATAAGTAACTTTTTTGTGTTAAATAAGATTGACTGGGTAAGTGAAATTCCAAAGTCGAGACGAGACTAGATATATACTTTTCTATAACTGTTAAAAAAATTTACACTTACTTTCTGTTCTCCAAAAACGGCAATATGAAGGACATTTGGCTTTCGAATTTCCACGGCACAATTTTTTTGGCTGCTTGGCCACTTTTAGTAGCCCGACGCCTGCTTAGTGCATTTGCGAAACATTTACGTAACTTGTCCCATGCTTCTTTTGCCTCGGCAGCTAAAAATTATATTTTGTTTTAGATTTCTGGCGACTGGTAATTCTTTTCGATCTATCGGTTTCAGTTACCGAATGGGTTTTAGTACGGTTAGAGAAATTGTAAAAGAAGTATGCGAAGCTATTTGGAAGACTTTATCGCCAATAGTAATTCCTAAACCAACAAAAGAGCTCTGGACCAACGTAGCTGCAAAGTTTAAACAACTATGGAATTTTCCAAATTGTATCGGAGCCATAGACGGCAAACACGTAAATATACAATGCCCTATTAACAGCGGGTCCAATTTTTTTAATTATAAAGGCTGTCATTCGGTGGTGCTTATGGCTATTGTGGATGCCGAATATAAGTTTATATCCGTTGATGTCGGCTCGTATGGCAGAAATAGCGACGGAAGTATCTTCGCCAATTCTTCGTTAGGAAAAGCACTATATAACAATACTTTTGATGTACCAGAAAAGGCACCATTAAAAGATAATTCAGAGCCTCAACCTCACGTAATCGTTGGAGATGAGGCCTTCCCTTTGACTACTTTTTTACTTCGTCCCTATGGAAAACACAGTTTAGCCGGTAACGAATCTAATAAAATATTTAATTATCGACTCTCTAGGGCTAGAAGAGTTGTAGAAAACGCGTTTGGAATATTAGTTTCACGTTGGAGAGTTTTCAAAAAGCATATGGAATTACAACCAGAAATGGTTGATAAAATAGTGTTAGCGGCGTGCTGCATTCATAATATGCTGTGCACTAAAAATGACATTCAACCTGATACTAACCCTAACCTAATACCCAAACCTAATGGGGCATTCCAAAATTTTAACTCGTCAAGAAGAAATTCGACGCAAGTTGCTAATCAGACCCGAGAAGCTTTTAAAGAATACTTCATTTCAGACGAAGGGAGCGTACCGTGGCAGACTGAAGTCGTGCGTGCAGGAAGAATTCATCATGAGGAGCAATTATAATACAGGATTTTACCTTCAATATTTGCATTTGAAGTTATTTTGTTTGTAAAATAAAATCGTTGCATTACAAAAATAATTTATAATAAATCGTTTTAAAAACATATCCCTATGTACAGGGTGTCCCACGGTGGATGACGATAAACCGTTGGCAACATCGCTATTTTAAATACAACATCCTATAATTATAATTGCATTTTTAAATTTATGTAACATACTCTATACCTAAATTGAACAGATTGTGAGAATTCGACAGTCGAAAAATGGAAATTTGATACTTTGAACTGCGTTAATAGCTTAATAGAAGAAGTTAGAGCAAAGCGGTTTGCACTTTTCTATCTTAGTTTTTGAAGATCTATTCAATGACAGTTGGATTTTATCGAAAAGAAAACAGAAAGTTACTTTTTAATTTTTTTAGAGCTACTTTAAAAAATTTAAAATTTCACGATAAAGTTGAAACTAAAACTAAAATCTTCTCAGCAAATCCTTTCATTTGATACCCATATCATGGGATTGTATAAAACATATGTAATCCGCGATCTTGGGCAGTCCGCCATATTGGATTTAAAGTTTAATTACGTCACTTGATTTTTTATACTCTCAGTAAAGCCTTTCATTTGATACCCATATCATGGGAGTGCATAAAAAATAACTAGTCCGCCATCTTGGGCGGTCCGCCATATTGGATTTAGAATGAAGTCACTTAGCTAAAGTCTAAGCTAAGTTGTCTTGCAAACTAAACGTGAATGCAAAATTTCAGCTCAATCGGTTAAGGATAACTCCTTTAAAATACAGTTGCAAGATTGACCCGAACAAACATACATACATACATACAAAAAATTAGAATGATTGGTTATTTAGTTCTCCATAAACGTCTAATATGCCATCTACCGTGGGATATCCTGTATTTGCATCCTCTATACAGGGTGTCCCATAACTTATGTACCATAGAGCTACAGGTGATACTAGGGACCAAAATAAGATGATTTGTTCCATAAATGCGGTGGCAAATATCTACTGTTAAAAAGATACAGGGTGTCAAAATTAAATGTTAAAAATCGTTTTTACTAGACTTTTAACAACCATTATTTTCCACCGCATTTATTGATCACATCATATTTTGATATCTAGTATCACTTGTTACTCTATGGCGAATAAATTATGGGCCACTCACATTTTAAAAGTTGTTAGGTTTGGGATTAAAAAAATAAGAATGCATGCATTGAACACTGAAAAATGAAATATTTCCAAAACGGTTTAGTTGAGCGAGTTTTGACAGGGGTAACTTTTTTGTGTAAAAAAGTACAAAGAATCTATTTTTTTAATTAATAAGTATCAAATTATACTGAGAAAAAAAGTTATGGTAATTTCAAACTATACCAACTACCGTCTAGAGCACCCTCTATGGGCTAAAGTAAAAATGTGTCCATAATCGGGTTTCTCGTACCGAAAAACCCCCGTATGCCAATTTTTAAGGAGATACGTCTACAATGGTTTATAAAATAAAATAAAAACGATTTTTAGAATTTAACTTTAACACCCTGTATCATTTTAACAATTAACATTTGCCACCACTTGTATGGAACAAATCATCTTATTTGGTCTCTAGTATCACCTCTGTTGCTATATGGCACATAGGTTATGGGACACCCTGTATAAGTAAAACAAACTAGAATAGACTTGAACATCACACGTCAAAAAACACCGGGTATATCGTATCAACATTTAAAAAAATCAAAAAAACTTTTATGGCTGAAAACTCAGGCCATTAAGAATATTATGTTTTAGGCTGTAATTATCTTAAAAAATATCCAACTTACCTGAAATGTTTAAATCTTTGCCAATTTCCTCCCAAGATTCTTGGCGTATTTGTTTATTTCGGTAGTTTCTACTTTTAATATTATACAATGACTCATGTTGTCGCACTTTTTCTATAAGTAACTCCTCCATTTTTATTATTAAGCCACAAAAGTCAAAACAAACTAAATAAACACACACAATGTTGCATCAAATTACTGCCATACTCAGTACGCGTGTGATAAAAGTGTGGATTTCCACAAATCAACGACACGCTGAGACACGCGTGTTATGTGACGTCAGCATACCGTGTCGGCTATACCGTACCGTGTAGTGTGTGTGATAGAGAGCCACAAAAAGACATGTAAAATTGAAGTCCACACTTCTAGTACGGCACGCGCTAGCTCGTAACGTGACGTACCGTGCCGAAAGTGTGTCCCCGGCTTAAGTGACGTAAAGTTGCTGCTGACTACTGCCCTGGCTTTTGCAAATTCTTGCAGCAACAGTTTTGTGAGCTATTGGAGTCCTGCCTATGCGTAGTCGACTACTTGGTCTGTCATCGATATAGAGAACATTTATTTGACGTTTGATGGTCATATAATAATATATAAACTTTCTTGTACTATTTAAAATTTCCATATTATAAAAAATGTCAACTAGTTTTTATTACACTTGTGCAAGGCTATGACAGAAACAGGGTTATCTTTGGAACTGCACTCCATGATTACGACGCAACGTTGAACTTAAAGAGACTTGATTACGTCATAGTCACAACAAGGTATACTTGAGCCTAAACATCTAAGTTATTTTATTATATTATAATATGCAGAAATATTTTTTATTATATTATATGCCTTCCTGTTGTTCAATTTCTAGTAAAACTATTATTATTTTTGTTTCTCTAACCCAATTGAACAACGGTTTGTAATATTTGACACTAAACTAATTGACAATTCATGGAAGAATATAAAAACCTATAACATTTTATAGCATTAATCAAAAGATCGGTAAATTTCCTTTTACCTGAAACTCTCTTCGTTCCGGCTTCCCGCACAAACATTACATAGTTTATATATCCATATAGTTATTTTTTAATAAATTAACACATTATATAAACGTCAATATGTGTCAATTTTCTTTATTACGAGGGAAAATCTGTTAAAAGGACTTATTTTTGATCTCAAGTACTCAAGTCTTACATTATAAAAAATTACAAACGCAATGTGTGTGGTGGAATTTGTTATGAGGGATATTCAGGGCAAAGCACTGATTTTTTTAAATTTATTTTTCCAACATACTTACATACATAAATACATATATACAGAGATATCTACATACATACATACATACATACAAAATTACGAACATACAAATATACATGCCATTTTTTAATTTCTGTTTTATTTATCGCTATTATTTTATATTTACTTATCTATAAAAATATGACATTTATTATTTTCCTCCATAAAAAGGAAGGGAATTTTACTGACTTTTTAAAATTAAATTAGGCCGTCATTTTGTTTCGCCATATAGTATAGACCAAATTTTATAGTTTCCTACCTTTTTCACACTTGATTTTTGTGTACATAAATAAAATTGGATACATAGTTTTTTGTACTGATATTTTAAAAATTTAATTAAGCTGATATTTTATTTACCCATAAAGTCTCCTCACAAAAATTTTACCAGTTTATCACTAGGTCACTTGATTCTTGAGCAAAATATAAGGTAAATTTGATTAGTAGCTTTTTAGTAATATTTTTTTAAACATTTTATTAGGTCGCCAATTTGATCCGCTATCTTGGATTTGTACCAAAATTTTAAATTTTGCCTCTTTATCCTCAGATCATCACCATTTTATTATTTTATTCTATCATATTTGATTTTCACAAAATACTACCATGTTACTCGAACTCGAAGTCAGTTGGATAAGTAATGTTTTAGCTATAACAATCAACAATTTGTCCAATTTTTGCGATGCAACTTTTTACTAAAACAAATCCGAAGAACTTTATGCAGTAATATCCTTTGACAGAAACGTATGACAGTAATATCTATAATGTGATGGTCTCTTTTACTAAAAGTGGAGATGAGATGAGAATCTCGTCTCGTCTCCACCCCCTCATTCTTGCCTCGTCTCGTTTCGAGTGTCGAGACGAGACGAGAGTACAAATTTTGTCTTGTCTCGCGGCATCACTAACTCGAATCCTTACTTTGGAAGCAGATCGAATAGTTTATCTAATATTTTATCTTAGTTACGTTTTATATGTGTTAAAACCTATTTGCTATTTAAGGCCAACCTTAATTAAGAATGTTTAAAGTCGCAACGATAACGTAAATTAAATTAGCCTTGGTGTGCGGGGATTAAAGTGCCTTTTTGCAAATACAAAATTGAATACGAAGTATATAATTACAACAATACATTTATTTTCACATTAAAACAGATTACATAACATATTTCATATTTTATTATGTCTAAAAATATCGTATGAATTGAAACTTTAGGTCAAGTTCTCATAAATATTTTTTTTAAATTTAAATAAATCGAGGGCTCTAAAATCTAATAGTCTAATTCAACGGCTTTAGTTTCCAATTTTTGCTTATATAACACTTGGTAGAAACAAATTTTAATTTGTTTACAAAGTGAATATATGTATTATTTGAAGACAACTTTTTAAGCCATATTCATATCAGAATGTAAAAAACAGATTCTTCTATATTATATGAAAGTTATAGAGATTTAACTGTAGAATGTAAAAATTCAAAAATACTCAGGGTGTTCCTTTTAAAATTAATTCGAAATACAATATTTTGTATATTAAATTAGGCATTATAAGAGACTATGTTAATGTTACAAATTTTGAAATAAATACCTCAAACAATAAGAAAATTGTAGGTTGGGTAACGACCTCAGAGCCACCCGGTATAGACGCTATGAGCATGTTTAAATCTACGTACATATAAAGCATAATGTGAAACTTAATTTACTCTAAAATATATATATTCTAAATAGTGTGTGTCAATACCAATAAACATTCTTCACTCAGTAAATAAATATCGTCCAAATTATTTATGAATAAACAAAAGAATACAATCAGAGTAAGAACCGGGCAAAAGTTATATTCTAACAGCTTTTTAGACAATTTGTTTACTATGAATAGACAAATACAAATAACATTATTTTAAAACGTTTAAAGAAATTTATTAATTTATTAGTGCATTTAGGATTTGCATTCGTTATTCCAGTTGCAAATTATCTTTTCTAAGATTCGCAAATCGACGTCTCGTAAATGCCGGAAATAGACTTTAAAATGATTTTAGAATCGAGTTTTGCAAATGAGGCAATATAAAAGCGATTTGATATTCGAAAATGCTGATTCTCTTACCTTTGAGACTTTCTGATTTTAGTAGGCAAAAGTATCTTAGTTTGAAAAGTTGTAAGTACTGAAAAAGCCGGACAAAGAAAATCTGCTAACTTAATTGTTTTGGTTTCTTTTTTATATAAGTTAATATCAGATTTTGATTTTGACGCTTCGTAAACAGAACCCTCGAGGGGGCCCACCATAAAATTATGTTCTAAAAATATTCAATTTAATATATCATAAGGATTCCAATCGGCAAAACCAACAATGTATTACACTTAATGTATGGGCAACATATTTTAGATTTTCAAATAAGCGGCAAGATGAGAAACGGAAAACTGGAATTTCGCGGAATTTATGAAGACGAAATTTAAATACATTCTGTCCAAGGAAATTTTTTTATTATTCATTTCTCAAAAAAATTTCTTCTTGATAAAAGTTGGTGCTTAAAGAAAAATTAGTTATCACAGTACTAAAATTTAGGTCAGGTATACAGGGTGTTCAAAAAGAACAAAAAAGTAGATTTTAAAAACTAAGAATTTCAAAAAAAAAAATGTTCGTGAGTGCAGTTTTAAAGACCACAAAAAATCGTAAATAAAAGCTAAGTAAATTTGTTTTATATTAGCTATAGTGAAAGAGATATATAAGGTAAAACACCGAAAAAAATTAATTTTCTTAATTTCAGTTTAATTAGCTCTCTAACTATAAGTAATATAAAAAACTTTACCTTGCTTTTACTTACTTACTTTTAAAACTGCGGTCACAAAAACTTTTTTTAACATTTTTAGATTTTGAAATCCACCTTTTCGGATTTTTTGACCCGAAGTTTAAACTCACAAAATAATTTTTTCTTCAAGCACCAACTTTTATTAATAATAAAATTTTCTGAGAAATGAATAATAAAAAAGTTTCCGATTCGTTGCATACTTCTTTGGACCCATTGTATACGATGTCTTACATCCGCCCGTATTTAAAAATAATTAAAAGTTAATGATGGGCTCTCATTTACGAAATGTCAAATTCAAAATCAAATAGTCAAAAGCCGCCCGCACAGTTATGGTTTTGACCAAATTGTCTAAAACTTTTCCCACTTCACGGTGGATAGAACATTAGACGTTTCTGGAGCATTAATAAACGGATCGTCTTCACATTTTAGTTGCGAAGGTAACCTACCAAGGCCTATCACTTTAAAATATTTTTAGTGATATGGCGTTGCTGCTTCTACCCAAAACCGGTGACACCATCGTTATTTTAAACGGCCTACCCTGCATATTTTTTAATTTTTCAGATTCTATATGTATTTCTGAGCAACTTTTCTAAATACGACCACTCTATCTATCTGTAGCTGTTTTTGAACTATTAATTCATTTTCAGTTTTTTTTAACGAAAGCGGGACTTTAATAAAATTGAATTTCTTCTAATTCTAAAACAATTTTAAGCTGAAATTTGGACGATACGACAATATCTTTGTGTATTTTATGTTTTGGTCATATCTTAGTTCAAACATACAGAGTCGTCCTAAAATAAATGTTTTGTTTGTAGATACCTTCATAGCATCTACTAATTGTTTTCAAAGCCCACTAGTACCAAGTTCGTTGAAAAGTACAAATTTAATGAAATTTCAAAATGAATTGCTTATAAATCGAAATTTTGAAGAGAAAGGTATAGCCAAAGTATATATTGCTAAAAAGCTATTTTTATCAGCTTTTTAAATCAGTATTGATATGCAGGATGTTCCATTAAAAAATCGATTTTCAAACACTTTTATATATTTCCTATAAACATTTTTTTCTGGGCGACTCTGTATGCTGTAACTAAGATATGAACAAAATACTTAATACCTAAGGTAATTGCTGTATCGTCAAAATCTCAGCTGAAAATTGTTAAGAGAAATTTAAGTTTAATTAAAGTTCTGTTTGCGGTAGTTTGTTGACACAATGTCGGAGGAAGGAGTAATTTCCTCATCTCTAGTTCTTTCGTATATAACTTTTTACGACAAAAACCGCACAGAAATGGATATTTCTGTTTTCTTCTATTTTTGCAGAGATGTGTCGCCTTGTGCTACAAAGTAGGTCGTATCTAAATCGATTTAGTGCACCATGGTACCGACAGATGGCGCTACTGGTTGCATATTTCCCTAATCGACTTTCAAAGCCCAACGACATGCCAGTTTGTTTATTTCAGGGTTTGGGTATGTCGGTTTTAATACTGATACCCTTCCATGGAAACTACCTGATGATCCTTACCGGGCTAGATACCATGGTAGCAGAACGGCTCCTTAGTCCTGAAACAAATATAGTCATTTCTGGACACAATGGTGAAGAAAGGAGTGATTTACTCATCTCTAGTTCTTTGGTAGATAACTTTTTACGACCAAGAGCCGCACAGAAATTGATATTTTTGTTTTATTCTATTTTTGTACATATTTGTCATTTTGTGCTCCCAAGTAAGTCACACTTAAAGCGATTTAGTGCACCATAGAACCTACAGATGGCACCACTGGTTGCCTGTTTTTCTCATCGACTTTCAAAGTCGAATAACATGACACCTTGTTTTTTTCAGGGTTCGAGTATTTCGGTTTTAATACTGATTCCCCCAAGGAAACTGCCTGATGAGCTTTGCCGGGGCAGATAACGTGGTACCAGAATAGCTCCCCGGTCCTGAAACAAACTTGAAAAAACAAAATTTAATTCGAAATTTCAAATTCAGTGGAATATTAGAATTATCTGCAGACCAACGAATTATTACTTTGAAAATTTGGCTGTAGCCGTACTGTTTCCGCTTCTATTTTAAACAGGTGGTCACACTCACATTCACACTTTTTAGTATTTCTGTATTTTTTTGAAATTCTAAATACTTTTGTGTTATGTTTTCCATCGCTTCTGAAAAACCAAGAGATAATAAGAGAAATAATAACTGCTGAAATTTCAGCTGAAACAAGAGCTCTCTAGATAATATCGTCATTCAGCTTATGTTTAAAAACGCTCTGCACTTCTTCTTAGCCCGTGAAGGTTCAAATTGTAAACAATTTTGTCGCAAATTGCAAGTATGTTGTTGGTACACAGGCTGATTAAGGTAATATACATACGAAAAGTTGACTTGTCTAGAAGATTCCTAAGATTTGCAGATTATAGTGCATGAAGCCAGGCATTACTTTCTACAAATTGACCTTTGAATAGTCGAGTATATATAACACTTATGTAGTCCAGTATTTACAGAATAAATGAAATATGAGGTATTTAAAGAACAATAACCCATAATATGTAAAATAAAAAAGAATATTGATAGCAATATCTTATTTTGAATTTTTTTCAATAATCTTAACCAACCCTAATAAATATATTGGCGTGAACACCAAGGCCTCCCATTTTAATAGATAATGTTGGTAAACACTATTGTTAAAGGTGAAATTAGATTTTTTTGGTAATGTATTTTTAAA
Organism: Kuschelorhynchus macadamiae; assembly: GCA_030620095.1. Taxonomy (NCBI): domain Eukaryota; kingdom Metazoa; phylum Arthropoda; class Insecta; order Coleoptera; family Curculionidae; genus Kuschelorhynchus; species Kuschelorhynchus macadamiae. The sequence goes on along the minus strand of JAUTXW010004322.1, from coordinate 451,028 downwards.
AACCAAATTCTTCAAGGAACTCGTGTGCTGTCCAAAAAGGAGCACACACATATAAAAAACAAATTCGTGGAAAAATGGTAATCTTAGAGCCTAAAAATACTTTAACGTTTTTATTTGAAAGAGGGCACCTAAGTAAACGTAAGGAATCTGAATCCAATTTTATCATTTCTGAACTGGAGAATAATTACCCACGCTGTTTTCATTTGAACATTTTAATTCAATTTAGTTAGTTCCTCTGCAATATGTAGCCTAGCCCCTTTAGAAATCCCTTTTAAAAGGGTCATAAGCGATTTTATTGTTGAAAATTTAAAAAAAGAAGTTTTAGATCCAGTGTTTACATTCTTAGTACAAGGTTTATTATATTTTCGCTTCATGCGTTGAGATAAACCTCTGTTGCATTTAAAATTTTTCTTGCTTGTTTGGCATCCAATAATTTCAAAATTATAATTGCTTGATTATTTTGATGTTTCTATATTGTTTGGGTCATTGCATGTGGATTAACTCAAATACGACTCGTTTTTTTGCGGAACTTAAATTAAACAGAACAGTAAATATTTAGTTTTTAGAATTATTAAACTGTCGATTACAAATGCAACAAACGTGTAAATTAGAATCAATACTTGAAACATTTTTCAATAAATTAAACTTTCTGAATAAACAACAATAATGAATTTGTCATTTCTCGTTTTTAAGCTATAAAAAATCTTTTGTTGGTTATCTTAAAAATAAATCTTACAATTTAGGTTTTAAAATCTCTGAGCCAAACATTCCACAATTGTCTCATATGTACCATTTTTTAGCATTTGATTATAACAATCTTCTTTATTTAAATCATTATTAAGAAAAAAAAATTATTCTAATCAATTATCTATATAATTAATAGCAATCTTCTTTAAAATTTGATGATGATTTTCATTACCATACAAAACTTCGCTTACTGATCGAAACAAATATTTCACATCTCCTACAATTCTTGTATTTTTAAAGGTTATCATCAATTTTTACATAAGAGAGATTGAAAACAGAAAATCTAATTGACATATCTTGCGTGAAAATTCTCGAACTAAAAAAATTTTAAAATACAGCATATAAGCATAAATCAATTTCACTTCAATTCCTTAAAAATTCACTTTCTTATTGAATCACTTTTCTTAAAACCTAACTAAATAAAATCTTCATAAAAACTGTGTATAATTGTATAATTATATTTAATATAATTAACCCGTTCTGTTAGTCTTTATTTCTTTGATTTCACAATTTTTAGTGGTACCAGTGGTAGCTATTTCTAATCGAAAAATACTTTTTATTCTATTTAGAATGTTCAAGAAAACACAAAAATCTACAGGGTACTCCATTTAGAAAACGGATGGTGCCACCGGTTAAGATAGAAACGTCACTGCACAATTTAACATATTTTAAAAACAAAGTTTATATTCAACTATGACCAGAGTCTTCTTTCTTTCTTTCTTTCTCAAAATGGAGTCGGCTGCCACTCTTTGCTTTCAGCGCCATTCTCCAGCCCAATAGGTAGGATGTCCGGATGGCGAGCTCTTAGCTCCCGAACACCCCGAATTTATCAAATAACTCTTGATTTTTTCCTCTTTTAAATTCTGAAATGCATCTTGGCTTCCACTAGGTGCCCCTTGAGAGTACTACTGATTTCACGAGATGACCCTTTCTTTCAAGCTATCCCCTTACCCCTCCCACTCCCGCCACGTAGCGGCCGTTACGCTAATATTCTATGTAGAACTGCGGCAGACGAACGGGATAGAATGCAGGAACAACTAGGCCTCACACGTTCACAGCGTCTGCTTCCTTTCTAGCGGGGTCGTTAGTTTCCACACTGAGCGGTTGAGTCTCCCGTTTCCCCCCGAAATAAAGCAGCAAAACCGAACACGTGGCACCACTTATGTTAACAACACAGAGGTCTGCATTCGACGAGACGAACCGGAAGACTCCCTATGACCAGAGTCAAAATTTCGAAGTAACATATTCATTGGTTCTCCAGATTCTTCCAAGAGCAGGCGCGTAGAAAACTTGGAGTTATAGGAGAGATAATTTACAAGTTTTTCCTATATTAAACAAAACTAACGACCAAAAAAAAAGTACTTTTCATATAGCACACAAGCCTTATACCCTTCTTCGTATAATAAAATATTATATGAACTTCAATGTTCAGAATCCGCGGACGTTATTTTTAAATAATTTTGTCATCGATTCGTACGGGGGGTAATTTCCACCATTACCCCCTCCCCTTGTATACGCGCCTGTCTATGAGACCCCTTAGTTTTTTTTGTTTAGATCCCGTTCCATAGGCTTCTTTCAGACGTTTTAGAACCGTATACCAATAAGTTTTAAATTAGTTTCAGTAAATTAGTTTTTTTTCCGACATTTTTACATAAAAACGTTTATGCTATTTTAGCCATCTTGAGTGTGTGCATTCTAAAACCAATAATTTAAATATTGTACCTAAAAGTTGTTTCAGGTTTAAAAAACATTTTGACTTACTAGTTATCTAACAATTTACAAATTTTGCTTTTCAGTTAATATAAGGTAACTTCGGGATTTTAACTGTACGAATGCGATACCAAGTTAATTCGCCTAAAAATGCTATAATCGACAAAAAGTAGCTGCAACATAAAAAGGTAAAAACTATCTTTAAATTTTTTAACGTTATGAAAAATTTTCTTTCTGTTAATAAAGGGCTAATAGATTGTTTAAAATCTTGAAATGTATTTGTAGTAGAATTTTTTCTCGAGTGATAGTCTATTGCCTTTCTCTTCCAATAAGTAACCAATCCCGATTCAAACAAGTTTGCTGCTGTTCTACTAATTTCTCTTCCGTAATAGTAATGTTTTCGGAAAACCATAGTAACTGGAAATGAAACCAAGTTTATGTTCTGAATACAGTTAATAGGTAGCTGATATCCACGGAAGTACCTGAAATATATAATTTCAATAATGAAAGTACAAATATATATATATATATATATATATATATATATATATATATATATATACATATGTATATATATATATATATATATATATATATATATATAATAATTTTTTTTAATAATAATTTTTTTTACATTTCACTAAACCGCAATTTTGTTCTGCCATATTAGATATTTACCTAAAATGTTACCAGGTCATCTACATATGATCCTTAATTTTTCTATAAAATTTGAAACCGATTGGGTAAGAAGTTTTGCTAGCTATGCCGCGAACTGACAGACAGACTAACAGAATTGAGAAAACATGTTTTTGGCACCTAGAGAAGCTAAAACTTGAAGATATGTAAAATCTGGGCGTTTTTTTACACGATTACAAACATTTTATTTAGCCTTCATTTTGTTATGCCACCTTGAATTCGTGCTACAATTTTATTAGTTCATCTGTATATCAGACTTAATTCTTGCAATAAGTAGTTTTTCAGGCTGATTTTTTCATTATTTTATAAGGCCGCCATTTTGGAAACGTACCAAAATTTTTCTAGTTGATTCATACATAATATTTGATTTGTCTAAAAAATTAAGTAAATCGGATAATTAGTTTTTTAGTAACAACTTTTTTAAGATTTCATTAGGCCGCCATTTTTATACCGTCATATTGGATTTTTACAAACATGTTAACAAGTTATACCCAAAATTTTTGACTAAAATTTGAGTTCAATCGAATAAGTAGTTTTTTAGGAAACCGGTAGACCGACGGAATTGAGAAAACATATTTTTCGGCATTTAGGGACCCTAAAATGTGAAGATCTACAAAAATCTAGGATAGTGATTTTTTCACGATTACAATACCTCCCTGAGAGAACTCCATATTAAAAAAAGTAGCAAATATATATCATCATCATCATCATCATCATATGCAGCTTATTCAACCATTTCCAATTATGGTGTAGCCTCCCTTACATATTTACATATTCCATTTTCATTTGGGCCCATTGTTGTCTGTTGTTGGCTGTGCGAGCCCAAGTTGATCTTGCGAGTTTCTTTATATCATAGTCCCATCTTAAGTTGGGGCGTCTTCTTGGTCTTTTCACGCCTCGGGGATACCATTGTGTTACCTTTGTGGTCCATCTATCGTCCGTCCTTCTAGCGAGGTGTCCTGCCCATTGCCACTTCAGAGATCTGATTCTGTTAATGACATCTATCACCTGGGTTTTCTGTCTGATCCATTCAACCCTGTTTCTATCTCTTCTTGTTATTCCAAGCATGCATCGTTCCATAGACCTTTGTGCCACCTGGAGCTTCCTAGTTATATCAGTTTTTAGGGTCCAGGTTTCACAACCGTATGTTAGTACTGGTAGTATACACTGATCAAATTCTTTCTTCTTCAAACGGAGTGGCATTCTGGACTTGAAGATGATTGAGTTCTGTCCGAATGTTCTCCATGCTAATTTTATCCTTCTATTTATTTCTGGGAGTAGAGATCCCGATATGTGTATTAGTTGACCCAGGTATATGTATTCCTCTACTATTTCCAGGGCAGTTTCATTAATTATTATTTCTTGTGCGTCCATTAGTTCGTTGTACATGATCTTGGTCTTACTCAGATTTATCTTAAGGCCTACTTCGTTGCTCGCTGTATTTAATTCATTAATCTGTTGTTGCAGTTCTCCAGGGTTACTCGCTATCAGGATAATGTCATCAGCGAATCTTAGATGGTTCAAGTGTTCTCCATCTATATTCAGACCTGTGTTGTTCCAGTCTAGCTTTCTGAAGATGCTCTCTAGTGTTGCCGTAAATAACTTTGGTGATATGGCGTCGCCTTGTCTAACTCCTCTGCCGGTCGGGAATTCTGGAGTGCCTTCATATATCCTGACTGTCGCTTTGGCTTCTCTATATATATTTGCTAGGGTCTCAATATATGGTTTGTCGACCCCTTGTTCTGTTAAGGCATTTATTACTGCTTTGGGAAATATTGAGTCGAATGCTTTCTCAAAGTCAATGAAGGCTAATGCTAATGGTTGATCGTATTCTTTGGTTCGACTAATAACCTCCATGAGAGTATGAATGTGGTCTATTGTACTGAAGCCGCTGCGAAATCCAGCCTGTTCTCTCGGTTGGGCCAAGTCCAGTGTGCTTTGTATTCTGTTGTGAATGATCTTTGTAAACACTTTGTACGTTACTGGTAGTAGACTTATTGGCCTGTAGTTCTTAATGTCTTCTTTGCTGCCTTTCTTGTGGAGCAGCACTATAAGGGCGCTGTTCCACTCCTTAGGTATGTGTCTAGTTCTTAGACACCTCGTGTATAGTTTGGCAAGGCATTTCCATGTTTTAGTTCCTGCATATTTGAGTATTTCGGCCGTGATACCGTCCTTTCCCGCTGCCTTGCCATGTTTCATGCTTTTCAGTGCCATTTCTACTTCTGCTATCAATACTTCTGGCATGGCTTCGTCCGAGTGCTCAATTATTTCCTCCAGACTTTCAGGGGCCTTGTATAGGTCTCCATAGAATTTGGTTACTAGGTCTATTATTTTACTCCTGTCTGTGATCCTTGTGTTATCATCGGTTAACGCAACTATCTGTCTCTTGCCTATTATTAGTGTTCTCTTTGCATGTTTGTAGCTTTTCTGGTTTTCTATTGTTGTTTGTACCAGTTTCTCGTTATAATTCCTGATATCCTCTACAATTTTCTTCCGTATCGTCTTACATAGTTCGGTGTATTCAATTCTTTGTATATTTGTTTTCTTTTTCATTTCTCTCCGTTTTTGTAATAGTGCTTTTGTTTCCGGAGTCAGTTTTTTATGTTCGTTTCGTTGTTGTAGGCCTCCCACTTCTATGGCACAGTTTCGAATTGTGTTCATTAGTTCAGGGCTGTTATATTCTACCCCTTGTAGTCGTTCTTCGAGTAGTGTCTCATATTGGTGAGAGTTCTCTTTCAACCTTTCGTTGTTTATGTTGTTCATTGTGACGTTTCTGATCAGTCTTGACCTTTCTAATTTTATATCTAGGACAAGTCGAGCTCTAATTAGCCGATGGTCGCTTCCTGTCGTGAACTTGTTAAGTGTGCTTAGGTCTTTTGCTGTGCTAATTTTATTGGTGAGGATAAAGTCTATTTCATTCTTGATAGTTGCATTGGGTGCTTCCCACGTCCATTTCCTATTAGGGTTCTTCTTGAAGAAGGAGTTTGCCACATACATGTTCTGGAAGTGTGTGAATTGTATTAATCTCTCCCCTCTGTCATTTCTTTCGCCAAATCCATGATTTCCCATGCCTTTTTCTTGGTCTTTCCTCTGTCCCACTTTCGCATTAAAGTCCCCTATTATGTATTTGAAGTGACTTTTATCACTGCTAAGTGCTTGCGTTATTTCGCTATAGAATTCTTCTATTTCGTCGTCACTATGGCTAATGGTTGGGGCGTAATATATCTGGATGGTATATCTCTTTGAGAGTCTTAGTGTTATGCTGGCTACTGTGTCTGAGATGCTTGTTATTCCTATGATTCTATTCTTCCAGGTTTTCTTTATTAGGAATCCTACTCCGCTTGTTCTTCCTGTTGGTGTTCCTTGATGTTACAGAACATTCCCTGATTGAGCAAATATATATATATATATATATATATATATATATATATATATATATATATATATATATATATATATATATATATATATATATATATATATATATATATATATATATATATATATATATATATATATATATATATATATATATATATATATATATATATATATATATATATATATATATATATATATATATATATATATATATATATATTTGTCTCTATTTATAGTCTTTCTGAAGCTTTCTGCGGGTCGTTTAACAACGATCTTTTGTAAACTTAATACATATTATTTTGGTGGTAATAAGTTTGTAAGAAATTCTACCAACTTTCAATAAATCTTTAGCTGTCCAATGTTGCATATTATAACAAGTATAACAGCCTAGTTGCTAAAGTGGGTGGAGGGGGTCCGTATTGATTTAACAGATAAAAATATACTCGTAACACGAGAAGTAATTCCCAGGAAAAATAAAACTGCCTTTCCAAAGATGATTTTTTAAGAGAGAAATCAGTGTTTGGATAGGGTTCAAAGCCTGACAATGCTCAAATGCCGCCCAACGTATAGGGAGATTGCCGCGTGGGTAAAACAAAAAAAGTATATACATATATCCCGGAGTGGAAAACAAGCCGGCTCTAGCTATAATCTCTATTACTATTTTATCTATTTGGAAAATTTACGGGAACTTTTGAAATAAGATTTAGCAAAATATATTGTAACATTTTAGAGACTCATCTTTAGAAAATTCCCAACCTAACCTAACCTAAAATAATGTTATAAATAGAACATAAACTTCCATGGCTTTGGTCAATTAAGAAATCATGGTTTTTGGGATTGGATTGGGATGGAAAAATGGAATAATTTTCCGAAGCTTCGCCTGCTATAGCACAAGGTATCTTCATGGATTTTTACTCCATGGGATCAGAACACTGAATGGTTGTAAATGGAAAAAAAATAGCCTGGCGTGATCGAAGAGCAAACGTGCGGAAGTGATTCCATTTTGACACGGTCCAAGAACCATGGTGTTATATTTTAATAATTAGGTGCATAAACGTACGGTTCTAACAAGAATCTAGTAGGCATCCAAAGTTTGCTGAAGAATATTTTTTCTATTTTCTATCTACTTAAGAAAGAATATAACTTTAAACGTCTATAATAAAATAATTAGAGTCCGACTGAAGGTGATTTTTTTGGCCGAAGCTGAAGCCGATGTAGAACTTTGGCTTTCCAGCCGAAGGCTGAAGCCGTAATCGAGGGAATTCTATCTTATTTTGATATTATTATCTGAACTAGCAATTCATCACATTTTTGTGGTCGTAAGTTGTAATACGATAAGCAGAATTTAGTTGAGGTTGTGTTTCCTAATACAATGGAAAAACTGGCAAATAAAAATATTTCTGACTAAAAATGATATTAATAAGAAATCACAATTTTTTTATTTTAATATACACAAATCAAACAGATTTTTTTTTATACAATACCAAAAGCAAATATTATTCTAGTTTCGAGTGAACATAAACAGTAAAAATAAATCATAAGCAAAAGTAATAATAATAAAATAAATAAAGGACAGAAAACTGGCCAACTAATAACTAAAATTAAAAAGTTTTAGATTATGTTAGATTTGTTTGCTAGACTAGCTCAGAAACTCAAATTGGTATTAATTCTAGATACTTCTAGTAAGAATGTGAGTGGGGGCTCATTCGAGTCGGACTGACTCTAGAAAAATGTGCAGTTTTAAACCCTTAAACAATTTCAAACATTATTAACAAATTAAGATTTTAAAAAAGTAGTTTAGTTTTTTTTTCAGTTAACTCGGAAAATATTAACATTTAATAAATTAAAAAAAAAAATAAACAGGAAGACATTTCCAATAAAATAGTACCGACTTCCAGACTTTTATCTCTATTATTAATAAGGCGGACTGACTCTAGAAAAATGAGCAAAAGTTTCAAACCCGCAAACAATTTCAAACGTTTTTAACAAAATAAGATTTTAAAAAAGTAGTTTAGTTTTTTTCAGTTAACTCGGAAACTATTAACATTTAATAAATTAAAAAAAATAAAGAGGAGGAAATTTCCAATAAAAAGTACCGACTTCCAGACTTCTATCTCTATTATTAATAATTTTAATTTAATATGGAAAATAGAGTCGTTACGATGCCCAAAACCGGAAGTAACAAGTAAAAAAAATACACTTTTAAATATTAATTTAAAATTTTTAAGAAAGTATGGTATTATCTAAATACCTAAAGGAACACTATTTTTTTACTGAATTTTTGTAAAATGAACCTATTATTAGTTAACAATTTCTATTACAGTTTTCGCTTGTATTTCAAGTCGAATCGTGGAGTCTATTACAACTATGCTATATAAGATTATAACATCACATTCTTTTTAATTGTTATAATCTCTTAGTTATTAATTATTGAACCTAACAATTTTTTAGTTTTTTGTTAGTTTCGATAATTAATAACTAATAGAATATGACAATTAAAAACATCACTATGTGATAATCTCATATAGTATAGTGATGAAGTCTCCAGGAAACGAAAGAATTCTAGTAGTTTTTGATTAACAATTCTCAGACTTGAAAAATAAACGAAAACTTAAAAAAATTGTTAATTAAGGATAGGCTCATTTTATGAAAAATCAGTGCGATATTGTTCCTTAAATTGTTTAGATATTACCATATTTTTTTAAATTGAATTTTATAGCATAAAATAGTATTTTTTCTACAAGCGTGCGGAAAATCTAATTTTCAGCACACATTTTAGTGTGGAACATATGTTTTTCAGCACTTGTGCGGAAAATATTTTCAGCACTAGTGCGGAAAATTTTATCAACAACCCAGGGTAACATAATAACCAGGTTAAATTTGTTGTGATTAAGAACCCGTTGAATATCTATCGCGACCCACAGCAGTTTGGTTAAGTTGTAGCTCGCGAACAGAAGATGTATTAATTGACATTCAAATTAAAGATGACATTATTTTTTGAGCATTTATATTCTTTCTCCATGGACGCGGTGGGCATACATATTATAATAATTTTCCATTAATTTATTTATTCCATTATAAAACTTACCTATATAATTACTACCTGTGTATCTAAGTCATGCTATTTTGTTTTTTGGCAAAAATGACGACGTCAAATATTTTCTATATTTGAGAATTTGGTTTAAGTCCGAGTTTTTGTTGTAAGGTTTATAGTCCATATCGCAAAAAAATGGATTTGGTAGAAACCTCAATAGAAGCAGATACTATTTGTTTTTCTACAGGCGTGTGTAAATAATCAATGTCCAACAGTCATATTAAAATTTGTATATAACGTTTTACATTTTATTGCTTATTTATATAATAATTTGTAACAAAAGTGCAATTAGTTGCATTGACCACATTGATGGCCGGTTCCAACTGTCTGCTTCTGCTTGGCATCATATTATCCCTGTTGACCCTAATTCGCGTTATTCTAATTTTTTCAGATTCGAAGAATATCGGTTTTTGCCGACATGCTAACATTATCTCCTCCTTTTCATAGTTGCTTATTTTCTTTTGTAGGCACCATTGGCTAAATATTTCATATTCTTTGTAGTATCTTCTTTTCTATTTTTCAGCTAAAAACGAATTAACCTTTTTTGCGGCCTCAATAATCTCCTCTGGGACTCCTTCTATTGAGTTTTCAACTACATCCATTTTTTGCGATATGGACTATAAACCTTACAAAAAAAACTCGAATTTAAATTGAATTCTAAAGCCTGGGTTATAGATTGGAAATGTTTGCGTATGGCGTCGCCGTTTGCGCTTTCCTTGAAGTTTACTTAACGTAAAGCAATAGGAACGGTTATATTTTTGCCGTCATCCATTTGAGTTTCCGCTAGCCGTCGAAAAGATGGCGATCTTTAACTTTGACGGAAGTGAATAGCGTGAATCGGCGTTTGCGTTAAGCTGCAACCAATGAAATTGCTTGATTTTTAGAGGGCCTTTCAAAACGTTCCTCCTTCATAATAAATTTGACAATATATATATATACACATAACATCCCCATCCATTTAAAAAAACTGCTTGGGGTCATTGTCTTTAATTTTAAGAAAATACTGGTAGAAGTTTTGAGTATATCTACCCCAATTAACAGACCGAATTCGCCTTCTTCTTTGCCACCTTCTCTTTAACAACTTTACCGCTGCGGCACACAATATGTCCACAATGCCTAGTATTGGCTAAGCATCTTTACTATGATTTTGATTATCCATTCTCAGTAAATTAAAAAAACGCACAGCCTCTTAAAAACAAGCAAGATAAAATTGCATTACATAAAAAGGCGACACATATAAATAAAAAAGTAAAGTTAGTTCCACATGCGACGCAAAGTGCAAACGTTTTCAATCTATAAGTCAGGCTAAGAACAGCTTAAACGCTTAGCTCAAACAGACGACGCAAGACGCAAACTTTTTCAATCTATAACCCAGGCTTTATACAAAGAAAATGTTTGACGTCGTCATTTTTGACAATAAACAAAATAGCGTGACTTCGATACACAGGTAGTAATTATATATGTACGTTTTAAAAAGTAATTAACAAATTAAAGAAAAAGGATATAAATGCTCAAAAAATAATGTTATCTTTAGATTTCTTCTTTTTCTTCTAACAAGTTCATTTATTGCTATAGATATGTAGACGACATACTAGCGTGTTTCACGGGAACGGAGAGACAACTAAGGTTATTTTTAGATTTTATTAATAATTTACATAAAAATATTAAATTTACGTTAGAAGTGGAACAAAATAAGACAATAAATTTTTTGGATTTAACAATTATGAACAATAACAATAAACATGATTTTCAAATTTATCATAAACCATCTTACACAAATATAACAATACATAAAACATCAAATCATCCTTTTGCATATAAAATGGCAGCTTTCATCAGCTTTGTACATTGTTTAATTAGTGTACCTATGTCATCAGATAACTATAATAAAAAGCAATCAATTTAATCTATCCAAATAATAATTTTAAAGATATAGCCAAATTTAACACAATAACATATACATGCAAAATTAGCTCTAAAATCAGTAAACATCTCATGAGAGCAGATTATAAAGTTGCCTTCTGTACAAATAATACATTAGGGAAATATATTAAAAATAATAAATCCAAGTCTGATAAATCTAAAAAATCAGGGGTATACACGAATTAGAATGTGGTTTCTGTGATAAAGTTTACATTGGCCAAACGAGTAGATCTTTCAATAAACGTATAAAATAACACAAATCCTCATATAATATAGAAAAAACAGACTCCAATTACGCTAAATATCTGATAGAAGCAAATCATACATTTAAAAACGAATATAAAACTTTGCATACGGCTAATAAAAGCTACAAAATGAACCATTTGGAAAGTCTAGAAATTAACAAGAGGAAAACCCGAAACATTTTATTGAATGACCAGTTGGACTTAAATGGTTCCCCTCTGTTAAATCTTTATACCTAAAGAATAGGCGAGGTGGGTAAACACCGATATTGTTTTTATTGATACCATTAAGATTTTTATATATTTTTTCATATTTGGTACAGATTTTAGTGTTAGTTTTAAGTTAGCTTTTGACAAAGACACAGTGTGTCGAAACAGCTGTCAAGCAGACATAAATAAGTGGAAGTTAATGAACTAAACGTGTTTAATTTGTATACTAATGTTATCTTTAATTTGAATGTCAATTAATGCATTTTCCGTTTGCGAGCTACAACTTAACTAAATTGCTGTGGGTCGCGATGTATATTTAACGGGTTGTTAATCACAACAAATTTAACCTGGTTGTTATGTTACCCTAAGTTGTTGATAAAATTTTCCGCACTAATGCTGAAAAACAAATTTTCCACATTAAAATATGTGTTGAAAATTAGATTTTCCTCACCCTTGTAGAAAAAATTGTTTTACTTGTTACGGTCGATTTTGGAGCATCGTAACGGTTTAGGGCTCGCGGCGCGGAGCTTTATTTTCCACATTAAATTAAAATAATTAATAATAGAGATACCATTCCGCGAGTAGAGATTTTTTTATTGGACCATTTTTCCTCTTATTTTATATACAGCGTATTAATTAATGTCGTGGACATATTTCAGGAGGTACTCGACAAATTAGGAAAAAATGCCCATATATACACGGTCAAAAACGCACCGTTTTCGTTATACAGGGTGTCAAAGTTTCAATTTTTTTCTCGTTTTTTGCGTTTTTTCCAGTTCCTTCTGAGACAGTTAGTTCAAATTTAGAACATTTATAATTTTTAAGAACCTCTACGATAAAATATGAAAATCGTGGATGGTAGTATACAGGGTGTTACATTTTTTTGCACCACCTACAAGTTTATCTTGCGGAACTTTTTTTTGCAGCACCCTGTATGAATTCTGATATAAAATTTAAACTCTTTGTTCATTTCTTTCGTATTTTGCATTATTCTCGTATCTATCACGGTTTTCGACTTATTTGCAATAATTGCCATAGATGCAAATTAAGTGTAGGCTAAATAATGAAACTGGAAAAAAAAGGTAGTAGGCTGAGGCAGGTCATTTGTTAATTCTGTTCTTTAAGCTGACATTTTGTAAGAAATATTTATTTGTTTGACGTTTCCGTAGTTGTTTTGAGTTGTTTAATGATAGTTGAATGTACAAATCAAGAATATGCAGAAATTCATTTCATTTATGAACTTGCCAACGGCAATTATTATAAAGCCAGACGACTCTATGAACAGAAACATCCAAATTGCAATGGTGCCCAATAGACAAACATTTGCAAAGGTACATAATCGGCTATGTGAAAATGGATCATTCAAGAAATCCACTCATTTAGCAGGAGCAAATGGAACGGTTAGGACTCCTGAAGTCGAAGAAGCAGTCCTAAATGGAGTAGAAAATGATCCTGCTACCAGTACGAGGAAAATTGCGGCAACACTTAACATTTCATTTGTATTTGTATGGAAAATTTTATTAGACAACTTATTGTATCCTTACCACATCCAAAGGGTTCACGCTCTTCACCACGTGACTTTCCACTCCGTTTAAATTTTTGCCAGTGGTTCTTACAAATGCTAGCCATTTCTTTTTCTGGGAACACCTGAAAACATTGGTGTATCAGACCCCAATCCAGACAGAAGAAGATTTAAGAAGCAGAATAATAGCTTCATGCAACATCATTTGCAATACTCCTGGAATATTTGACAGGGTCCGTCAGTCCATGAGGCGAAGACTTGATTCTTGCATTCTAGCAAGAAGCGGACATTTTCAACAACTTTTATAATTTTGTTTTATCTTTAATTTAACTGTAATAATTTTATCTGATTCTTCATTTTCATGTCGGTTGATTTAAAATAAAACACGTTTTTTTAGTTTTTTGCTTAATTTCGCCTACATGCCATCGATGCAATGCATCGATTATTGCAAATAAGTCGAAAACTGTGATAGATACGAGAATAATGCAAAATACGAAAGAGCTAAAGAAATGAACAAAGAGTTTAAATTTTATATCAGAATTCATACAGGGTGCTCCAAAAAAAAGTTCCGCAAGATAAACTTGTAGGTGGTGCAAAAAATGTGACACCCTGTATACTATCAGGCACGATTTATATATCGTAGATATATATGTTCTAAATATATATATATATATATATATATATATATATATATATATATATATATATATATATTTTTTTTTTTTAATTCTTAAATATTAATAGTTTCCCAGTCATTTGCAAAGAACTAAACTCTTTTCCTATACCTTAATTGTGTGGGTTTGAAACTTCTACACATTTTTCTCTATTACTCCGAATACAGTGAGCCCGCACTCATATTTTAATAGTAGTGGCAAGACAGCACAATTTTGGCTGACTGAAATACCTGTTTTCCCAAGTACATAGATTAGCTTTGAGATTGTCACCATAAAGTTGACCAGTTAAACTAAATAATTATTCACCAGCTACAGGTGGGAGGGGTTGATAAAAATGTTTTCCAAGCCTGTTTTAAATATTCTGATATTGAAACGCACGTATGCAGTGGACTGTATGTTTAGACTTGAAAAGTGAGTTAAAGGAAAAACGTACAAAAAAGGTAAAATGGCACTATTATCTTGAACTGCACTGTTCGTCGGTTTGGGAGGGCCCTCTTTTCGTGGCAATTCTTCTTTCTTCAGTTGGCTTGATATGAGGAAAAGGTTTTCCCTTTCCCAATATACAGGATACGGGACAGTGGCGGCTCGTGGATTTAAGAACGGGTGAAGCGCAGCGTAGCTAGGTGTATAGTGTTGAAGGCAAAAATGATCCGAACGCACTAATTTACATTAATTCTATAACAAGCGAACAAGCTCCTGCAACAGCACTTTAATACCGCTCTCATCTATATTTGGCTTACGGATATTCACCATTGCGTCGCCATAGCAACTGACGTAAACAAATCTAAGCGTGAAAGCCGGCGTGCGGGGGGAGTCGGATGCGAAATTTGTTACTGCTGATTGCGATTCCTCAACGGGTCGCTCTTATAAAAAGGTGTTCAGAGCGCTACGTTTTTTTAAGTCATTATTATTTTTCGAGTATATAATGCACGAGTTTTCATAGAAAATAATGGTATACTTAAATAAATAATGTGAGTTTATATAAAACATACTACATTTTTATTATAAAAATGTAGATTATAAAATGCTTAATATTTTAAAAATATTTTTATTCTTAAGTAAATTTATTGGAAAATGTAGGTGAAGCGGCGCTTCAACATCCCCTGGGGCGAGCCGCCCCTGATACGGGACCGAACACAAGAAAAGGTTAGAATTTTTGGACGTACTAGTTTTAGAGCGCTTAAGGGGGTATACTAACTTTGTGCGTTAGGAATAATCAATAAATGTTAATAAAAAGATTTGAGACAAAATACGCATTATTTATGCCTAAATAAAATGTACTTCAAGAAAAATAAGTAAAATAATAAATCATTAGTTTCTTTAACATTCACATAAGCCCAGTAATGAAATATATTTACATATCTCAAAGGTTTGTTTTAAATAATGTGTCAAGTATTCATCAAAATATCATTATATTAATTTTTATTTGGGAGCGTGTACCTTCCAACTCGGCAAAAGATTCGGAAAAATTTTGGCCTAAGCCGATTATTTGTCAAACATCTAAATAATAGCTGAAGGTAGCCGAAGCCGAAGCGGAAGTCGATTAATCGGTCGGACACTAAATATAATACATACTTAGCCAAGGATTTCGGTACACATACTGCTGCATCTTTTGTGACAGCTACTCTTTCTAAGCAGGCAACAATATTACTGCAAGTTATATATTTTCCTAAAATTATTTTTTTCCGAGTCCCATGAAATCCGTCACCTATAAGGAATTCTTTTGAAGAAGGCATCATCTGCAACCTACAATTAATAAAGCGATTACAGCGATGTAATATAAAAATCACTACACTGCACTGAGCTTTCAAACTAGATAAGAAAAATTGGCGGGTTCAGCCATTTGATTTTCTTCTAATTTCTAGAACAATTTTCATTAAAGCATATTCTGCGGTTTAGTTTATTTGTTTTCTTGTTTTCGACCCTTTGACGTTTGAAAACTGGCAATTTACCGAATTTGATAGACTGTAAAACTTAATCAGTTTCATAAGGTAAATTTAATTGCATATTATTTTTTCTTCGAATTTTCTTAAAACTTCTTTATATCGCTTAGGTCTGAAGTTGATGTCATAAAAGACAAAGATAGAAATATGCAAGGTGCTTAGATGTTGGAGCCTGACAAATTCCGAAGTTGCCAATATTCAAGTGTTAACATCTGGAAAACGATTAAACTTGTAAAGAGTAAGAACTTAAAAAATAAATAGAATAAAATTCGATGCATGTCTCGCTTTTTTGAGACACCTTTAATAAAATCAGAAAAAAATAAATATTAAATAAAAATCAAAACTTTCAATTGATCATTTTTATCTTGGGTAATTGCTGAGATTTTCTAACCGTGAATAAAATTGTGTACTTGTGTCCCAAAATTTTAAGACACACTTAAAAAACTTTAAACTCACTAAATTATACAATTTCAGATTATTTGGGACAACACACTTAACGATTTAGAATTCTATGCAGACTACAGAACAAATATTAAAAATATAGGAAAAACACTACACATTTTATTAGTGATGCCGCAGAGACGAGAGAGTGGTCTCTATAGAATCTATATTTTTAATATTATGGAACTATTGTAAAACCAAAAATATATTTTTAACGTACCCGAAACTTCAATAGTTTGTATTTTTCTTAAAACACAACTCCTTTTTTAATCTGTAACACGAAAGTAAAACTGGCGTTTCTTTGTCATTTATGATAACTATTGATAACCGTTTACAAGGACTTTAGATTGAGCAAATGACAATATACGGAGTACTATGTGAAAATGTTTTTACACATATGTATAATAAAATTGACTTATATTTTCACAAATATTAGAGACAATTATTTTTTGGTATCCCTAGGTAAGAGGAAAATTACTATGTTTTTGCTGTTTTTTTACATCACGTCCGTATTCGGAGCGGCATGCTATGTACTAAATTGCCAAATTTATCTTGATCTGAGGCGACGATGGTAACAAACAGGGTCTGTTTGTTATCATCATGTGTTGTGTAAATTTATTGTTCGTCGTCTTTAAGGCCTGATGATGCCCGATTGGGTACATGTAGCCTAAATTAAAAATTTATCTTGACTGAGACTTAGACTTTGAGAGTGTGTTTTTTAATCTAGAAAACTACATGTTTTCCCAAAATTTTGATTTGTTGATTTTAACAGTGGCGGCTCGTGGTGAATTATATTGGGAGGTCAATAACAATTTTAAAAATAGCCATACTTAAAATAAAAATAATATGTTATCTTTAAATTCAGATTGAAGTTCAGGTCTACTCTTCGTTTTTTAGAATTGGAAAAATGACACGTTCGTTAAAATTGCCCGCACATTCCTTTTATAAACGATTACTCGATACTTAACATTGCTAAAGCGGATAGTTTATCTTGGCCCAACTCCTCAAGAAAATTTATAAGCCCTCGAAAAAACCCTGAGCTTTCAGACAAAGCCGTTTCATCGTGGCTACGTAGTGCCAGCTCGAATGTCCCACAAAATTCTACACAGTCTATAATTTTGTTTAAAATATAACGATTTTTGGATACATTTTCATTAAAACCTCTAAGGGATTTTCTATAAGCTATGTCTAGCTGAGTGCAAATATCATCACTTCCGACCGTAGCATAGTTCACCGAATATTTCATGTGATCTGCAGAAAACGCATGTTTTTTTATCTTTTCTTAAGTCTTAAACACCGGTTTTGCACCATAATGAGTCCGACGAGTCCTTAGAAAACAACAAACAAACATAACAGTAAAATGAGTTAGAGATTTCACAACCACATATCCAGTTAGTTAAATCGTACATACTTTTGCGAAAGTTTCGATGAACCTCTTTATTTTTGGCTTTACTAGTTTGTCGTATACTAAGTTCTGCCAAATTACGACCACTTACCTTGAATTCCGTTATTTTCTCAAAATTAAGTTTGTTAGCACTCTTTACTTATTTAATTTTTTGCACTAGTCACTACCAAGATTTTATTTCCTGTATATTTCCAACTCACACATGGATCATAAAAATAAAAAAATATGTATTACAAAAATCAGTATATAAATCAATTCTCATCGAATAAAAACGTTCGAAACAATATCGAGTTAGAATATCGACCGCGCGACCTCTGAACAATTGAACTTCCTCATGCCGACGCACACTGGTCTATTTGCCTGGAATCACGGCATAAATGCATAAAATTTATTTATCTCAACATGACCAAAAATGTCCTAAATTTAAAGTCAATATTGCGAACAACAAGTTGGCTGTGAAAAAATTCTTTCCAGCATTTGTCGTTCACTGACAGCAGACGTCAAAACAGAAATATGTCAGCAGGTAATGCTTTGTAAGACTATAATCTGAAAAAAGTGTAAAATTTTAATAGTTGCTACAAAAAAGTTATTACCTGGATCGATACTTATTTTCGGTGGATGTTAAATCTTAAGGTATGTCGTTACAAAATATGTATAAGTTTTAGATATAAGTAGGATAGTAGTGGAAACTTAAGTCCAAAATCTCAATGTCTGCAAATTGCAACTTTTTTTTAAGGAACCTATATTATAGAAAGCTTTTTGTTTATGTTCCGCCTCAGATCCCGGTTTCTAATATAATTTTTTAACTTCTATGATTACTTATCGTAAGTATCCAAAAACAAAATTTTGCAGATATTTGCAGTTTTTTCTATAAAATTTAAAATTAAATTGCGGCTTGGGTCTAAAAATCGAACTTTGCATTAATATGTAGTGTGTTTAAATGATGTCATGCAAGATTTATCATTAGTTATAGAATGTCTCACTGTATTTGTTTGTTAAATAGAATAAATCAATGTTGAAAACGAAATTAAGCCAAATACCTCTGTACAGGGTGTCCAACTAATTTGTCAAAAAGTCCAAAAACGTAGAGAAAAAAAATTTGTAATGAATATAATATCTTTAGTGCCTATTAAACTGGTATGCAACGAGCCCAGAAACTTTGAGTCCATCATCTGGCAAAATCCAAGATCTTCATCTCCTCAATTTTTTAGGCCACTTAACTTACAATTCGCCCACGAAACAATAGAAATGACTATGCAGGAAAAGAAAAATATGGATGATCAAATAAACAAAGTTGTTCCTTTTAAGTATATTCTTAATAATAAAAGAATAACGGTACATTTTGAACTATATCTCACAATGATTGACGACAAAGTTTGCAATGCTCTGACATCAAATAGTTCAACTCATATATTTGTGGGGTCACATCCAGGGACATCAATAATATTGATGCTGTTATTCAAAGATCGACTGCTGACAATAATTTGAAATATGGACTCTCAACATTACACGCCTGGACACGTTTCTTTGAATGTCTTTTACATTTAGCTTATAAAACGAGCATTTCCAAGTGGCAAGCTAGAGGTGCGGAAGATAAGTTAAAAGTTTTAGAATCAAAGAAACATATTCAGGAACAACTTCGTTCTCAGATGGGGCTAATTATAGACAAACCGAAGCCAGGTTTCGGTAGTTCCAATAATGGAAACACAGCGTGGAGATTTTTTGAGGATGTAGAAATAACTAAAATTTATTTTAATATAATTACAATATTTCATGTGTTATTGCAAACTCTGTCGTCAGGATTTGATATTAATATAGATGAATTCAAAAAATATTCACTAGAAACAGCAAAACTTTTTGTATCTTTGTATCCCTGGTATGTTATGCCTGTTACCGTGCATAAGGTTTTGATTCACGGATCAGGCATAATTAACTCGCTTATTCCAATAGGGCAATTATCCAAGGAGGCACAAGAAGCCCGGAATAAAGACATAAAAAAATATAGGAAGGATTTTTCCCGGAAGACTTCGAGAACTGATAGTTTAAAAGATGTAATAAATCGACTTTTTTTCTCCTCGGATCATTTTATACTGAGTTTAAGAGCACTAGCACAAAAAAAGATTAAGACATTCTTTCCTGAGGCACTGGAATTACTTAGGCCTCTAATAGTGAATGATAGTTCAAACAATCCAAAATAAAGAACCCAATAAATATTATATATTCACATATTCAATTCTACGATACAATTATATTTTGTATAATATCTACTTTAAATATACATACACAATGCTGAAAAATCTAATGTTTAGGAGTTAAAGTTTTATTTTAGAAATACAACAACAAGAAGTACAACGAGACATAACTAAGTAGGTATAGGTATATAGGACATAATTTATCGTCTAAGAATTTATGTTTTATTTTGGAAATAGGCATAACTAGACATAAGTAATTTTAAATTTTTGTTTTATACTAATAATTCTTATTTTGTGACGACACTCTGTAGATTTGGATCTTATCAATTTTGCACAATGGAGACTAATGTGTAGAAATTAGAGTTTTACTTTAGGGATACACATAACTAGACAGTAAGTATATTTGATTTATGTTTTTAGTAATGATCTTGTGAGTACACCCTGTATATAAATGTGGATTTTAACAATTTTTTATAATCCCAAATAATATACATAAGCGTAAATGACTATAAACAAAGAGGTAATGATTTACTAGAACAGCTACTTAAAACTAAGGGTGGAAATACATTTCAAAATTTGCTCTTTATTTTTTACGTTCACTAAATGGTCTTTGTAGTCCCAGGGGTCCAAGATACTCCTCCAAACATTATCATATCCAGTAAAAACTATTTTAAATAAGTGTAACTATCATTATTAAATAAGTTCTTTCTGTTCTCAGTAACATTTTTAATGTTTCTATTTTTTACCATGTTTCCGTAAAAATCGACCAGTGTGCGACGTGATGCCGCGACTGATCGATCGAATTATGAGCAGAGACCGGCTGATGACCCAAATCGCGATTTCATATTCCATTTCCTATCATGTTCGGCTGCCGCTCGGTAGCTGTGAAATACTTTCGTCAAACTTTAAGGTAATCAGGGCAATTCGGACTGCCCAGCCTAGCTTACTATAGCGTATTTTATTATCCTGAAGGAACACAACGAGATCATTCGAACCGCCGCGCGCGGCTAAAACTGTAGCGTATTTAACTTTTCCCAAGGTTCGCGTTTCATTACAACTATTAGGAGGGACGGTCAAACGAATAATTTATTTTTTGAAATATTTTTGGGGGATCACTGACCAAATGACCCTATGGAAGAGCCGCCACTGGATTTTAAAGTTGAAAAGAGAAACAGGTCCAAAAACTGTGTTTTGGCAAACATCAATGGTTGTTTCAAGTTAAGGTTTATGAAAAAAAATATAATAATTTTGTCGTGTTTTGCCGTTTTTGTAAAATATGTATAGTATATTTATTAAAATTTAGTGTTTTACAGCCTTACTAAAATCTAAAATTTTAAATTGGTTACTAGGTAGGTTTTTTATCTCCTAGAATAATTTTTTTTTGGCCTTGAGCTTAGCTCATTTAGCCACGAGAGGCAAATAAATTTTTCTAAATCTAAAAGAAGCTATACATTTAGGAAGGTTCTTAGGCTAATTATTATTTGTATTAACTATATAAATAATAGGATAGAAATGGTATCAACATTAAAGTCCCCAGAATTAGGTCCCTAATCCCCTACAAGGATAAAAATATAAATAGTTGAATATCTACAAACCCAAAAATAAATTAAATACGGCAAAGGAAATATAGACATGGACACACACTTCTCATCCTGGGGCCAATGCAGGACATTTTATAACTATACGTATCACAGGGGGGCCCGGATAGGTAGGTTGACAAACATTTAAGGAAAGGAAACAAAGGAGGTCGATAACTAAGCAAATAGATCCCAAAAACTAAATAACCATTTTACAGTATCTTAAATAATTCATAAAAATTGTCTCTATATTAGTATCAGTACACACTTTACTCATGAAGAAAATATGATTTAATGGAAGTAAATGCAGTTTCGAAAGTTCAGAAGAAAGATATGATACAGCTTCCGTGTTATGGGAGCAGCTAAAAAGTCTGTGGTTTAGGTCATCTAGTGATTCATTGTCACAAGAACATAATGAAGTGTGAGATAGTTTTAATTTTTCCAGGTGTTTGTTGAATCTTCCATGCCCCACCAGATACCTGAAATAAGACACAAACACTTTGCGAGAGAGTTGCACTCTATGGATAAGAGGTTTCTCGTTTAGATTATGGTGGATTAATGAATACTGGTTAGTGGAGCTAAGTGCATCATTTATATATATATATATATATATATATATATATATATATATATATATATATAACTGTTTCCAAAACTCCCGTGTATTTTTTTTCATAATTTTATACAAATCTGAATGTAGGATCCCTTCTGAGGGAAGTCCCACTGATATTGCTTCCTTGGCGGCTTTATCCGCCAGTTCATTTCCAGATAGACCTGAGTGACCTTTTACCCAAACGAATTTAATATCAGTTTCACTAGAGGACAGTCTAGAGATCATATTTAAAATACTGGCAATAATTGGATGTTTGCAGTTAAGGTTGTTTTTTAGAGATAACAATACAGACTGAGAATCAGATATTATGACCGCTTTAGATATTGTACTATCTAAACTCACATATTCTAGAGCCTTTAGTAGGGCTAGCGCTTCGGCCGAGAAAATTGAAGAAAGTTTATGGCATTTGTACATTTTAGTTATTTTAGTTTGTGGGATTACAAAGGCACAGCCTACTCCATTGTTATTTTTTGATCCATCAGCATATATTTTGTAATAGGACTTAAACTGATCCAAAACTTCTTATATATATATATATATATATATATATATATATATATATATATATATATATATATATAACTGTTTCCAAAACTCCCGTGTATTTTCTTTCATAATTTTATACAAATCTGAATGTAGGATCCCTTCTGAGGGAAGTCCCACTGATATTGCTTCCTTGGCGGCTTTATCCGCCAGTTCATTTCCAGATAGACCTGAGTGACCTTTTGCCCAAACGAATTTAATATCAATTTCACTAGAGGACAGTCTAGAGATCATATTTAAAATACTGGCAATAATTGGATGTTTGCAGTTAAGGTTGTTTTTTAGAGATAACAATACAGACTGAGAATCAGATATTATGACCGCTTTAGATATTGTACTATCTAAACTCACATATTCTAGAGCCTTTAGTAGGGCTAGCGCTTCGGCCGAGAAAATTGAAGAAAGTTTATGGCATTTGTACATTTTAGTTATTTTAGTTTGTGGGATTACAAAGGCACAGCCTACTCCATTGTTATTTTTTGATCCATCAGCATATATTTTGTAATAGGACTTAAACTGATCCAAAACTTCATTTAAAATACTTTCGCTTAGTATTTGTAACACCGTGAATTTGGGAAAGATTACTTACATATTTAAATAAATAATGTTAAATGGGTTTACAAATAAAAAATAATTATCCCATTTCAGAATAACATCATTGTCTTTTTCTGTTGTAGTAAAAGCTTCAGCAAGCGGGGAGCTATTTTTATTGGACCAAAATGGTAGTGTTAGGTTGTCTATAGCTAGTTTATTTACTTTATTTAATAGATTGTTATTGTTGTATTGCATATTTTTTAATAAAAATTTCTCCGCTAATACTTTTTTTCTTAAGAATAATGGGGGTTCACCACATTCTGCCAAAAGCGCCTGTATTGGGGTGGATTGAAATGCCCCAACGATCAACCTCAAAGCTTTATGTTGAACTATATCAATTTTTTTAAGGCGTGAATTACAAGCTGCTCCATAAAATATTGCTCCGTTGTCTAACAGAGATCTAGTAAATCCCTTATAGAACATTAGGAATGTTTTTGGATCTGCACCCCAAGACCTTGACACCACTGCTCTGAGAATGTTCAGACTTTTTTCGGCTTTATCTATAACGTGGTTAATATGGTCGTTCCAAGATAATTTTTGATCCAAAAATACGCCCAGATATCTAATGGAGCTAACCCATCGGATACAAGTATTATTAAGTGTAATGGAATCTTCTTTAACAAGCCGGTGGCGTGAAAAAATTAATATGGCGGATTTATTATTGGATATACTAAAACCATTTTCAGAGAAGTATGTATTACAAAGGTACATGATATTATTTAAAACAGATCTACATCCTATCATATTTTTTTGTTTTGAATAAATGCATAGGTCATCAGCAAACTGCAATATAGTAGCATTCATACCCCAAGAATGTAAATCAGCTGTGTATAAATTAAACAGTAGGGGACTAAGTACAGACCCCTGTGGTAAACCAGATGAGACTGACCTAAAGTCAGTAAACCTGATACCAAGTCTAACAGAAATCCAACTAAATTTAATACAAAACCCTCAGGTATATTGAAACTTTTTAATTTTTCCGCAAGAATATTCAGATTCACATTTTCGTATGCACTTGATACATCCAAAAATAGAGCTGCTAAGTAATCATTATCAGAAAATGTGTTTTGAATAACGGTAACAAGGTGAGCTAGACAATCAATTACACACCGATCTCGCCTAAAACCAAATTGGCAAGGGGGTAGGAGCTTTTGCGATTCACAGCACCATTCCAAGCGACGTTTCAGGATTCTCTCAAGTGTTTTTAAAACACAGGATGAAAGTGCAATTGGACGAAATTCATTAGGTTTTCCGGGTTTATTAATAGGTAAAATTATTGATTTTTTAATGCAAGGGATGTCATCACCTCTCATTATAATATCGTTGAATGCCAAACAAAGAAGAGTTTTAGTAGAATTTGGTAAAATTTCGAGCATACTATAGGTAATACCATCCAAACCAGGGGAAATGTCTTTTTGTTTCTTTATATTATTATTAAGCTCTAGTATTGATATAGGTTGCAGTAAGAAATGATTTGTGTCTGTCAAGGTTTTGGGGATTTCTAGATTGACCATATCAGGTGCAATTTTTTTTAAGAACAATTCAGCCGTCTCGCTTGTCATAGAATTAGTAAGAATAGGATTTAATCCACCTTTAATTGAGTTAACTTTTCTCCAGATTTTAGAAGCTGGAGTTTGGGCATTTAGGCTACTACAAAATGTACGCCATTTTTGTCTAGCTTTAATTTTAAAAGCCAATTTACACTTAGCTACAAAATTTTTATATTTGAGGAAGTTTTCCATAGTTGAACGACTTCCATATTCTTTACATATTTCCTTACGCTTGTCTGAAAGTGATTGACATTCCTCGTCCCACCAGGGGTTGAAACATCTGTTCAAACCAGTCTTTTTTTTGGAAAAACTGGAATCGGCCGCTACTTGAATGGCTTGGCAAATAAATTCTGTAATGTTATTAGCATTATCGGACATTTCTTTGCAGTTGAGAGTTTTTTGATCCAGTTTTTGTGAGAACGTAGTCCAGTCAGCGTTTTTAAGATTCCATCCCAGAGATATGCTGTTGGAAGCATTATGTTGTATAGACTCATTGATAGTCAACTTAATCGGAAAATGATCAGATCCGTACGTATCTTGGAGAATTTCCAAGTTTGACTTATTATACATATTAGAAGATATGATAGTTAAATCCAGTGCAGACCCCGTGTTATTCGGTCTCCCGAGTGTAGTGATTCCACCTTCATTCCTGATTACTAGATTTTGGAAATTCTCCAATGCATCAGTGAGTGCTACTCCAAAACTATCATTTTTTGAACATCCCCAAATGTAATTATGAGCGTTAAAGTCACCAGCTATAATACAATATTTATTTACCATGAAACATACCTGTTGATATTGATTACAAGAATATCGTACATTCGGAGGCCTATAAATTGACACACAGGAAATTTCAATGTTGTTAAAAGTAATATTGACACCACAAATTTCCATCCATTATTAGCAGAAAAATCGATAATAGAAAAGGGAAAGGATTTCCTGATAAAAATGGCAACACCGCCCTTACCTACAGGTCTATCCTTCCTAATAATGTTATAGCCCGTTAAATTTATATGGTAATTCGTTTTATACCAACTTTCACAAATAAAACCTACATCAAAATTAGTATCTTTAGCTAGATTATTTAAAAAGTTGTGATTCGAAAAAGCAGATCTAGCGTTCCAGTGAATTATAGTTAATTTTGTAGTGAAAAGATCCGTTCTTGAAAAATATTAACTAATGTAGATTCAATAATTTTACTGATATTATCAATAATGTCACTCATATTAAAAGGAGGTATATCTTTAATAGAAGAGCTAATTTGGTGTTTTAAATTTCCGTTTATTTTATTTGTTAAAGCCCTAAGGTCGTCATGGGATTTTATTTACTGCAATTCAATCCAGGGTATACCCGAATAGGACCAATCAAACTCCCTACGTATAGGCTCAAAATTGGGACTTCTTTCATTAACTTTTCTTTTTTTATAATTAGAACTATCAGTAGAAGTACTAGGTTGAGACAATGACATTTCAGCAATTTTCTTAGGAATATGAATATTGTTTTGTGGGCTACCTTTATACGTATTTAACTCGGGAAATTCTGTATGTGACGACATGAGTGGAGCAAATTGGTTTTTTGAGACTAAGCTTGCATAGGAAGGGAGATTAACCACTTTTTCGGCTTCGTTAAAAGAGATATTGAGATTTGCCATTGCTTCTTTGATATTTTTTTGATTAATATATTTAGGACGCTTTCTGTCAGTAGATGAATGAGAATCAGATTTACAATGAAAGCACTTTTTTTTTGCAACCATCGCACATATTGTTTTCATCTAATTCCTTACTACAGTTTCTACACCGTTTTTTACCTTTACATTGCTTAGCAGAATGTCCGTAACCCAAACAATTAAAGCACTGCGATACGGGAGAATATCATATATCTACTTCATGTCTAAGCCTATACATATAAATAAATTGGGGTAATTCTAACTTATCAAACGTTATAACTATTTGCTGTCTGGGAACACGAATGGATTTTCCTTCTTTGTCAGATACATATTTGTATGGCCTTTGAACTGATTTTATTGGAATTGAGGATTTAATAATTTTTAAAAGTTCTTCTTCGGTAAAAGAAGTATCAAGCCCCCGAACTAATCCCTTTTTTTGGGTAAGAAAAGAAGAAATATAAGCAATTAAAATTTTGCTCAAATATTTTGTTGGATATAAGCTTATTTGCTCCGAAAGCTGATTTACAGAATACTTGAACTCTATTACGTCCCACTGGTTTAAGATAATCGATATATGTTTCGTCTCCGCCAAGATTATACAGTTTTTCACTTATTTTAAGTGGATGCAGCTTGCCAAAATTAAAATACTAAGAATAATCTTCTATAAAGAAAAATTTGCTTATGTATGCAAAAAAAAGGAAAGGAAGGGCTACCCTGTATACCGGGCAAAAACTATTTTGTGTATAAAAAATAATAAAAATTACCCTCCTCTTGCAAATTTATTATCAAGCTTTTAATTTTAACATTATATCGTCTTTTAACAAATTAGGAATAGTTTTCCTAATTTTTATATCACGAGAGAAACGAGAGGAAATGAGCCAGACGAGAGAGGGACTCTCTTGACTCATCTCGGAGCATTCTTGGCGAGACGAGAGGGCACTTTCCTCTCGTGTTACGAGACGAGAGGAGCCCTTCTCCCGCTTCGTCTCGCCTTCCGGCATCACTAATTTCAATGTTCAGGCAGTTAGCTAAACTGGTGTCTACTATTATTTGTAAAATTATCGATGTCCATTCCAATTACATCAAAATAAATTTTGACAAAGAGACCGTCATTTAGTATTTGAAGCTAATACGTTTATTACTACTTTGTTATTAATTAATCAATTGTAGAGTGGGTGAAGATAATTTTTTTCCCGTAACAATGACACTTAAATTCTAGGAATTCATATTAATTCCGCGTGTATAGGCTGGTCCAAACATCTTTGGTAGACCTTATATCCCCGGTATTCGTAGAGATAAGTAAAAATCCGGAATTGTGAAACTTTTTGTTATGTTTAAAAAATTTAAAATTATTATAAACAACTGACTATCAAATCAAAAGAATACACACTCTTTAGCAGTGAACTGCAAGTGGTTATATACTTTCTTTAAGTTTCCATATTTATAATGATCTGTTATATTAAGTATAACTAGCTCTGCAGGTTACCTTTTAAATCGTAGACATACGCTAATACAAACCTTAGTCCGCTATTAAGAACATCGTCGAGAGTACGCACGCTGGAATCTTCTACATTAATCGTAAGGAGTAGAAAAAGCCTAGCAGAAATAAATGTCGTAATGTGAAAGGCGAAAAACAGCCATAACATTTGAAATAATTTTATCTTTGCGGACTTTGGACTATAAATGGCGCATGTAGTTCCACATATGTCTAAAACAGTAAGTACAGATTTAAAATAAATTTTCTTAGTGTAGGTAATTCTAAGTCTGTGTAAGTGCTTTTATATATATATATATATATATATATATATATATATTATATATATATATATATATATATATATATATATATATACTATATATATATATATATATATATATATATATATATATATATATATATATATATATATATATATATATATATATATATATATATATATATATATATATATATATATATATATATATATATATATATATATATATATATATATATATATATATATATATATATATATATATATATATATATATATATATATATATATATATATATATATATATATATATATATATATATATATATATATATATATATATATATATATATATATATATATATATATATATATATATATATATATATATATATATATATATATATATATATATATATATATATATATATATATATATATATATATATATATATATATATATATATATATATATATATATATAAGATGTGTGAAAGCGCATTTTTATCGATTTTTGTATCTACTTTCAGCATGATGGTGCTAGTGTACACTTTGCCAAATACCTACGGGTCTGCAGTCGGAAACCACTGGAGCTCCAATAGGTGGTGTGATCCATTAAGAATAGCCTCCGACCATAACTCAATAACTGTTGTTCATAAAGTTATGGGAAAAATAAAATTCATAGGTAAATGAGCTAAAGGAAATAACTGTAAATTTAAATTTACAAAACGTATCGAATAGTAAAATAAAAAATCCAGGTCCGTATTGAGAACTAACCTCACTAATATATATATATATATATTATATATATATATATATATATATATATATATATATATATATATATATATATATATATATATATATATATATATATATATATATATATATATATATATATATATATATATATATATATATATATATATATATATATATATATATATATATATATATATATATATATATATATATATATATATATATATATATATATATATATATATATATATATATATATATATATATATATATATATATATATATATATATATATATATATATATATATATATGTGTGAAAGCGCATTTTTATCGATTTTTGTATCTACTTTCAGCATGATGGTGCTAGCGCACACTTTGCCAAATACCTACGGGTCTGCAGTCGGAAACCACTGGAGCTCCAATAGGTGGGGTGATCCATTAAGAATAGCCTCCGACCATAACTCAATAACTGTTGTTCATAAAATTATGGGAAAAATAAAATTCATAGGTAAATGAGCTAAAGGGAATAATTGTAAATTTAAATTTACAAAAGGTACCGAATAGTAAAATAAAAAATCCAGGTCCGTATTGAAAACTAACGTCACTAATCCGTAGAGGAGAGGAAGTGGCAATAATAAAGTGAAAATTATTTTCGTCTGTCATTTCAACTAACCTTACAATTGGAAAAACTAAAAAAAAAAAACCACAAAAATTAACTCATGATTTTTCCATAATAATGTAAGCTAAGTTGAAATGACAGATGGAAGAATGGGTGGATGGATGTGTTTAAAATTTCGCTTCCACCAATAAATGACCTTGAAATGAATATTTTCAAGCTTACAGTGTTTCCGCTTCTACCCAAAACAGCTGGCAACATCGCTATTTTAAATAAAATGCCCTTTATTTTTTCACTTTTCCTCAAAATACATGTGTTTCTGAGCAACTTTTTTGAATACTTCCCTATATCTATCTGTAGCCGTTTTCCAGGAATTAATTTATTTGAAATTTTTTTACGAAAACAAAACTTCAAATAAATCTTAATTTCTTTCAACTCTAAAGCAATTTTAATCTGAAATTTGGGCTATGGTTAAATAATATCTTAGTTGAGGCATACAGGGTGCTCCAGTTATACATGTATGTTCGTGACTTGTAAAAGCGCGAGAAAATCGATTTTTTTAAATGGGACACCCTGTATATCAATACTGATTTGAGAAGCTGATAGAAGTAGCTTTCTAATAATATATACTTTGCCTTTACCTAATTCTTCATCTTTTTGGTTTCTTTATGAAATATCATAACAATAGGTCATTTTCAATAATTCTAGTAGTAGTGTGCCATGAAAACAATTATTGTGAGACGCCATGATATTTTGACAGAAGTTTTATTCTTGAGCTTCTGATTAATGATTTTGAGAATGATTTTTTTTATTCTGCTTGGTCAGTGTGATAAGTGATAATAAACGAGTATTGTCACTTTCCGTTGTAACTCTTTTTATTTCATTGGGATCAATATCCTGAAATGTTTGAATGATCCGATGTAGTAGTTTTTCTTTGGTATTTATTGAGTGTGATAAACTTTTCTTTATAGTGTACCCCATAAATAAAAACCTAAAGGAATAATGTCATGCGATCTTGGGGGCCAATTCCAAGGCTCTAGAGGTCTAAACCATCGATCATCGAAAATTCAATCTAGCTCTGTAGTCACTTCCCCGTACAATATGCTGGAACCCCGTCAAGTTGATACCAACAGCTTCGGTAATCCTCAAGTGCAAGAGCATCTGTGAATTTCTCGACCACTGTTCTTAGAATATCTAAGTATTTTCTGGAAGTGAGTTGTTCATCATATATCAAATATCTAATTTGATTATCCATTAGCAAACACAAGACATTAAAACTAAATTTTTCCTTGTAGCGTGAACAATGGCGATTCCGTTGATTAAAATTAGCTTCCCTCGAAAATTTTGATTCATCGGTCCATATAATTTTTCTTAAAAAAAGAGGATCTTCCTGTTTATGTGCCAGTAACATTTCATAGAATTCGACTCCTTGCGGGAAATCTTGAGGTTTAAGTGGTAAACTTGTAGTCGTGCATATTATTTTTTTTTATATTTCTTTGTATAGATGAAAATGTAATGCCCAAATCTTCTTCAGCGACGCGCATGGAGGAGTGAGGATATGCATAAAAGTATGCCAAAACGTTAATTTCATTTTCTTCATTGGAAGTCACCGGTCTGGGCCAATTTCTTGGTGGTTTTACAGCTGAACCAAAATCTGTTCTCGATTCGAATGAATTTTCTAATATTCATTTGTGGTAAATCTGGATACGTTTCATTAAATTTTCTATACGTTCTCTTGATAATCTTATCATACGGACCATGCAGAATAAATAAATTCATTATAACTGTATTCGAGTAACTATTATTCATTTCCATTTTCATTTTGACTTGAAATCAGAAGCGCAAGCAGGGGGGGCAGTTGGGGGTACAAATAGTTCTAGAGGGCCCTATATACAGGGTCTGTCATTAGTGTGTCAAAGTAGCATACCTTCCTACTAAAGTTTTTTTTTACATTAATGATGTATCCTGTAATACATAATATGGGCCAGTAAAGAAAATTAAAACGAATTTTCTACATTTATTGTAGGTTTTTGAATTAATTAACAAATTTTATACAAAAGCAACTTAATTAAACACATTTGAAGAGACATGTTTTTTTTCATTTTTTTTTTAATGTACAGTTGTGGAAGTATTACTAAAACTAGTAAAAAATAAACATGAATAATAACATTAACTAAAAAACAATTCATAAAATTAAACTTATTCTTCTCTTATTTTCCGCGAAAATATCTATTACTCTTTGAAGATCTATGTTTTTTATCAATGACTTCTCAATTTATAAAATAGCCAAGTTTGATAGTAATTCTATTTCTCAAAAATAAATTTAATTTTTATTAAAAAACAGAAAGTTTGCTCACATGAAGCACTACAGACCGGGATTGTTACAGCGATTATTACTGTTTATATTTTCTTTGTTTTAATTAGGTAATTCAGCTTATATTTGGGATTCTTACTAATAGAGATATTTTGTGTTGTTGTGGTTTGAGTATTTTATTTCGTTAAATATATTGTGCTTGTATGAGCGTATTGTATAATATATTTAGACAGGCCAATGGGGGTCAGATAATAAAAGGGGGGCCGCGCCCCCCAGGCCCTCCTTGTCTACGTCCCTGAGCACAAGAATGAAACTTTTGTCAAAAAAACTATCACAGCGTCTCACAAAAATTGTTTTCATAGCTCACCACTACAATCATTGAAAATATGACGTTATTATGATATTTTATAAAGAAATGTTTATAAATCAAAAACGTGAAGAGTTAGGTATAGGCAAAGTATACATTATTAGAAAATTACTTTTATGAGGTTCTTAACTCAGTATTTATATACAGAGTGTCCTATTTAAAAAATTCGATTTACTAGTGCTTTTATAAGTTACCAACATACATCTATATCTGAAACACCCTCCATGCTTCAACTAGGTTGTGACAAAAAACCAAATACCTAAAGGTATTATTTAACCGTAGCCCAAATTTCAAATTAAAATTGCTTTAGAGTTGGAAGAACATACGATTAATTTAAAGTTTTATTTTCGTTAAAAAATTTTTAAATACATTAATTCCTGCAAAACTACTAAGGCCTAAGTATTGATAAGAGTTGCTCAGAAACACGTGTAGTGTCAGAAAAAGTGAAAAAATAATGGGCATTTCATTTAAAATTGCGATGTTGCCACATGTTTTGGGTAGAAGCAGCAACATTGTTAGCCTGAAAATATTTTAAAACAGTAGACCTAGGTCATTTATAGGCACACTGAAAATATAAAGAGATCCATCCACCCATTCTTCAGAAACGTATAAGGGTCCATCCACAGTGAATCATATATATATATATATATATATATATATATATATATATATATATATATATATATATATATATATATATATATATTATATATATGGTATCGTTTACCAGCTGTTTGATGAGTTCCGAAAGAGCGAAATGCCACTACCATTCTCACAATTGATGAGATTATGCGAGGATTTAACGTCGTTCGTGGCGTCGCCTAAGCTTCACCGCTCGGCTAACCAGAGGCAACAGCTGAACAACAAAAAATCGATTTCTGTTGTGCTGGTGATCTGTTTGGTATGACTTGAAAACTCTCGACTGATGAGATCTATGTCATCAGTTCTGCGTTACACTCAACTGTATGGTCGTTTGCTCGGGTGAAGTTTCGCCTTTGTGACTGTTTTCTTGACTTGTAGTCTTGGATCGGAGTGTTTCCGTCTTTGATATATGGTTTAGAAACTTGTTGCATTTCTTGGTTTGACGCTTGTGGTTTAAACAGCTCAAGCAAGCGACTCGTTTCATCGTGCTTCTTCGCAAGCTATATGGATGTGTACTAACACATTCACTGATGTACAGCTTTTTTATTATGAGCATGTGTCACTTTTGAACATATATTTGTATGCGTCACAGTAACTGATGAGTTCCGAATAAACGAAACGCTATTGGCACTGGAACGTTCACGTGTGGCAGGCGCGAGCCGCACACTCAATCACAAGTACAGTGCAGTCAATGTGTTAGTACGTAGATAGCGATGTAGTTTGCGAAGAACCACGACGACGCAACTCGGTTGCTTGAGTTCTTTAAATCACAGGCGTCAAGCCGAAAAACGCAACAAGTCATAGTCAAGCCAAGACAATAGTCTTTTAATTACATAAAAGTTGATATGCAGGTGTAGTTAATTAATGACCAAAACAAGGTAATCTATCTTATAAACTACGAAGAAAAAATCATTTTAACATAGATCTGCAAATGCTTCGCTTTCCAAATTCAGGGATTAATAATGTTAATGTTTTTTATTTTTCTTTGATACACTTTGTACATTTGTAGAGAGATTGAGATTTTTAAATAAACATTTTTAACGGTGATTTATGTATCATACATTAACATTACAATTTGATGCTGAAATTAGCTATGCATGAATGAACCATTTTCTAGATACCTGTGCAAAATACCTAAAACATCTAAAACACTAAAAAACTATAGACCAGAATAGGGATTTTGATTTTGTTGTAGAAATGGCCAGTGACGTCGTAGAAAAAAGTTCCGAAGAGTTAAAATGGTTGTAACCGCAAAAAAATAACACCCTCTAGATTTATCAATTCCATTATTGATATTAGTTATACTATATTATGTATGAAATGTGACTTAAATATCTCTAGAAATATATTTGACATATAAAAAAAGACGAAAACATATTAGGGTGTTACCACCCTATATCTTGGAAACGAAGATAAATTCCCATGATAATTTTATGATTAATTACCTCCCAAAGTTCTTGACGAAGAAAGTAATTTACACCTTATTTTTAAGATAGCCACAGACGAAAAATTACTTTTAAATACACAGGAAGTTCCAAAAATGTGCGTGAGTACAGCAACTTTTTTTTACATGTCGACCTGGATTTTTTATTTAATATTTTAGTAGATGATCTTGATCTCCGAAAATCAATTATTATTATATCTCGCAATGGACATTTTGAACATTTGTTTCCTAATGTAAGAAGCCTTAAAAAATGTAACAAAAAGTACGGTCCCATATTTAAAATTATGTGATTGATTGAAAAGTAGATGAAATAGTTGTGATTTCTTACATTTAATTCCAGAAAATACTAAGTGACCATGAGAATAAAATCTTGAACATTTTTTCTTAAGAATCATTTCTGGCTAATTTTGTATTTATTTATATTTTTAAAGAAGAATTTTTAGTTTATTTCGAAGGCTGCAATATGCACTCAGCAAAAATAATTATTGAGATTGTACTTAGCAGTATTACCAATACTTTGATTAAAAATTACTGTAGCAAAAAAATGATCGATTAGGTAAAGGTCATAAAAGGAAATTAAATATATATTCAAAATAGTTGGCCAGAATATATTAACTTCAACAAAATTGTGGCTAGGTAATCCAATGATGAAATGCAGAGACATTCTGCTATCTGAGGATACACATTATCTAGACTCGTATTTAGGATGTAGTGTATTATTATAAGAGTATTTTTTGCATGGTCGTTTCACTGCGTCAAAACGGCTTTAGGTAGGTATCTATTTATTTCCAAAAACTACAATAGAACATCGTAACTATATAAAAATAATTGCAACAATTATTAAAATATTAACAAATCCAGGAAAAAAGCACATACTATTGCAATAATCAACAATACTGTGTTTTTCATATGACCACGGGCGATGACGTTACAAATCAGCGCCTTGGCCTTGTCTTGTAGGAGGTGTTGGACAAATCCACTCTACATCGATATAAAAAGATGCATTGTTTTTTACAGCGATAAAAACCTCTCCAGTCAAAAATTAAGTAATAAAAACCTATCCAGTTCTTTCGTTGCTGAGCAACATAACATATTGTTACAATCAAATTTAATGCTGACAAACGCTTTTTGTCAGTGATTTATTATTATTTCTTAGTACCTAATCATCGTGAATTTTTCTAGCTAAAAACCAATGTTGCCATTTTATTGTAGTGAAATCATATCTATTTAATATAAAAAGCATTATGTAAAGTTTAAAGACAACAGAAAGTTCGATATAAAAACCTATTAATCTCTTTCTTAAAAAGCAGAAAACAAAATACTTTTAAAAAACATTCATAGCTAAATTTAAGGCCCTAAGCCAATGTTGTTCACACATATCTTATTTAAAACTATTCTGAAAAACATCGCGGGCGGCAGGAATGATTTGTCCTATCCTTTTACACACTAGAGATAATGGAAAATAAGGCTTGCTCGGCCGGAGTATGAAAATTCGATTGACGCAGATATAACCATTTAAAATACAAGGAAATAAAGACTTTAAGAACAGTCAAAGCTTTTACTATAAGATTATACCATTTTGTTGTTAACCTAAAAGTTTTAACTAGATGTGATAAGCCCTTCAGGTAAATAAACAAGCGACAAGTTGAATCGAATTTTTTCAAAACACTGCAACAATAAATGGATAAAATATAAGACAGTCGACAACTTATATGAGTTCATTATTTGTATTCAGGGGCGAGAATAACAGATGATACTGAAAAACCTTACTTGCATTTTTTATAAGCTCATATACAGGGCGATAGGAGAGCTCCAATTTAGGCGTATCTGAAAAATGAGATTTTCTGAAAGTTTTAGCCAAATCAGACTCATAGAAAATTTTTTAGAGCTCAAAAAAGGCTAATTTTTTTAAGTATTTTTTGTTTTCATTTTCACCGCGGGACTTAAAATTTTCGATCGAAAAGAACAGCTGATCGGTCGGAACTTTTACAAATTTTAACCTAGCGGGTTCATACTGGTATTCAAAGATAGTGAAAAATGAACCATTTCGTTTATCAAGAATAACATTTTTTCCAATTCTGAACGGAAATGATGATTTTAATCGATTTTCATTTTACACCTAAAATGTCCTTACGCGGCACAATAACTCATTTAAGGCCACGACGATGATACCCACAAGTATACGTGGAGTACTATTAAATAATGCAAGAATCGCCGCGCTAAATAAACCTGTTGATTTTTAATGGAGGTTTACCAACATTCCCGAAATTACCAACATTCCCAGAATGCCAACAGTGCAACTTCGCTTTGATTGGACCAAACGTGCATTTCGGGCGGTGACCGTGGATTGCTAGTAAAACCAGAGCGCTTTTTGGCCAGAATTTAGTAAGTTCAAGTCATTCGTAAAGTCAACGCGTATAGCACCGAAGCCATCGATAGGTAATTTTTCCTTCAACGGGGGATGTTATCTGAAATTTTGCATTGAGCTCTAAAGTAGGATTTTTGCTCGTGTGATCCGCCAAAGGGTCGTACGTCATACTAACCATGTATGCTTACAGTTTGCTGGGGCAATCGGGAGATCAGAAGATAAACTGGTGCTCTAAATTATCGTGTAGAATAATAGAACTACAGGTAAGCGGTCAGAGTCTTGCAATCCCATTCGAAACTATTAGTTAACCCTTTGTGCTTAATAATTATTTTGGCGAAATCTTACGGTGTTGACTTTAGTTTTTTTAATTTGTTTTTTCAAAAAGTAAACTTACTCATAATATTCAAAGTTAATATTTTTTTCTCATTGAACATTGAACTATTGAAACATTTAATAACTTATTTGAACATTTAAAGATTTTTGTAACTGACTTGTGTTATATTTTAATGTGAATTAATTTTTGATAAATCGTTTAATTGACTTACTGATCACAACCCTATGTAGGCAATATTAGTGTTATCTGATAAAGTCTCTCCAAGTTCGCGACCCTTTTATTTATTAATTGCTTAATAATCCTGTTGCTTTTAAATAAATAACTTTTGCCAATTTTTAAAGTGTCTTTAAAACTAAACGAATTTTGTTTTCCAATTTTGTCTAAACATTTGTCTAATACTGCGAGCTAGATAAAACTTGTGGTAGTAAAGTGCATGTACCCAGTGTTTTCCGAATTAGGGCATGTATCCTAACCTAGGATAGTATTAAAGGTGTAGCTTTGAAAGTTACGCTTTTTAAATATCCCTATCAAGACTCTTGGCTTGATAGCATCTGAAAATTACGGGCTCTCTTAATAGTAGAGACTTGTCTGGAGTTGGTGCATTAGAACAATCGAAAATTTGAATCTAGTTATTATTCATTTAGTGTATGCTGCTTATTGTGCATGTTGTATGGTATTTTAGAACTAACGTACAGAGAAATTTCTCGACTAACATTTTCGAGGCGCGTGGAACGCGGTGGTGGAATCAGTAGTGTTAATTATTATTGCTAAATTGTTCATAACAAAATTTCAATTGTTGCTAACCTCAAAATTTTTAACCACGTTTGTTAACAACGGTTGTATTTTATTAATTGTCAAATTCTTTTGCTAAATATTTTCGAATAAGCTTTAATAGAAAAGTAATTTTTGGACTTTTATCAAAAATATAAACAGCTGAACGCTACCCGACGTAGTGGTTAGTCCGTAAGTGTTAATTCTAACTAATCAAAAGAACTATTTGATAACTTCCGGAGAGGAGGTTATAATTTTGTAACGTTGACGACAAGAGGAATATTTCCCTCCAAAAAACAACAATAAAAGTAAAAATACAAAAAGATTCATACGACAAATGTTAAGATTTTAAAGAAAAGGTTTATTTTTTAATCGTTTTGTAAAACTTGTCAATAAAAGTTGTATTGTTGTCCTCAGGACATTTAATTGTAAACTTGTACTTAGCGCAAGATGTTTGTTGCTAAATTTTCTTTTGGCTTTCAAAGACAGTAAATATAAACTCTTACTCAATTGAACAAACCTTGGACCAAAAAACTGTGAAGTGAATAATTGATTTAGTCAAAAAATCAGTGAAGTGAACATAAACTTTTGAACGATTTTTTTAAACAAAAATTAAATTGCAGGTCTCTTGAAAGACTTTACGCCAAGCTTTCAGAAAGTAAGCCATTTTTGTCGGTGTTTGAATTTTAACAAACATTTGTAATTTAGTGATAGAAATGTATCAACCCGGCGTCCACGTTAGTAAGATGAACTGAACGTAGTTAATTTTAAGAAATGTAAATTAGAATTGTATTTTAGCAAACTAAATCATTTAAACAAACTGACCTAATTTCCCCCATAATACCTTCCCGTCGCTACTCTCAGAACTTGTTTCACAGTTGTAAAATTTGGTAAAAATAAAAATAACATATGTGAGCACTGCTGTTTTCCATATATGGCTAAATTCACGCCCAGTGACTTTCCAGGGGACTCTAATTTTCCGGGTGCCCACTTTCCAGAGGGCCAGGGGACTCAAACTTCTAATTCAAATAAACCCCATTAAAAACTCTCAAACTTCCAAATAAACCCACGTTTCAGTTGGGTATTCTCATCATCATACGGTGCCATTGCACGAGAATGTATATGTAGAATAAACTAACCCAAATACCGTAACTAATCAAATGGAAAATATTCATACTCCTTTCTCCGGGTTCACAGGTAACCCAGAGGCACTTTTTTCACCCCCTAAAGGTCTTACAAAAATTACGTGCCATAATTTTAACCAACAAACCAAAAAATCTGATTTTCAAAATCTAACAAATAAAAATTTCCAAAGTTACAATTATGTAACAAACCGTCCATCCTCAGAACATTATCAGTTCGTTTGTTGTCGTTAAATTTCTACCCAATATAGTTTTCTTTTACTTAGTGCTTTTATGTATGATAAAATTACCACAATAAAAGTGGAAAATCTCAATAACTCTGAAAATACAAGTGTCTTAAAAACAAATTTCAGTTTTCGGCTTTTATAACTTTGTAATATATATATTGAGATTGATAAAAATGTCCGAGAAAGCCCTAATGTTAATGGAATGTTAATTAACCATTTATTTTACAAAAATTCATTTTTCGATGTTAATTTGAGGCTTTGCATAGATTTAGAGGATTAAAACATAATTGCATTTTTATTGCTTTTAAAATGATGTGCTATAATAAAAATCTATCAAAACAACGAGGAAAGAAAAGTTATAGCTAAAACAACAGATTCTTATAACAAGACGATGTAATTCACCAAGATAACTTCTATAACAAATAACTTGATCGGTTAGAGAGCTAATCTTAATTAAACGTTAGGATAATTGCCAGAAGACTGAAGATTATATTTAATATTAACCTTAACATTTTTTGTACACCACTGCATTAGATAAATAAATTCGCATATTATCACTTCTTACTTTACTTGCCTGAGTTGTCTTACAAATGATATCATAGAATAGAAAATCGATATCGAAAAATTTAAAAATGTCAAAAAATTATAAAATAATGATAATAAGAAACTGAATTTAAGTTATTTTGAATGATGCGACAATTAATCAAAAAACTATTTTTGGTTCGAGGATGTTGGAGTCTTTTTGAGCTTAGAGGCCAGGGTGGCCATCTAAATCGTCACTATTACCAAGCTGCCACTGCTTTTTATTACAGAATACTGAATATCTATAAAGGCTTAAGGAATAATAAAGATAAGCTAGACATTTTCACACTCCAATACCTTGAAAGAACTTACCTGCTAAACTTCTTAATATACAATTATCTAATCTCTTGTTGTGCTTAGGTTCATTTTTTTGAAAATTACTCAGCAGACATGTAATTATACTGGATAAAATAAGAGCTACAAAACTCAGAGTTATATAGATATAACCGTATTGATGCACCAATATAATCCAAGGTTCTGCGGCGGGCGGTTGTGGCAGACACCAGATCAAACTCTCGTATGCATAGGTTGAACCAAAATTTACATATTTATATATTGGAAAATAGGTAAAAGATGAAATACCTAAAATTTAATATAAATTAGTTTTTTTAAGTATATTATAAATTTTCAAAATTATCAAAATAAAAATGTTTTCTGTAAACATAATAGTTCATATAATAATAATAATAATAATAATAAAGTTGCTTGGGGAGTGACGCCTCCACGGGCATGAGTTATCTGGACTACCACGGTCAAATGGTGGCACACATATGAAAATAGAGAAAGAATCGAGCCTCGGAAAAGAGCCGCTCCTGGATATCGCCAGGGCACCTTTGGAGCCACTGCTGAAGGTGACAGCATGCGGGATAGTGGTGGCGAAAGGCTGAAGAGGCGGGCCTTTGCCGAAAAAACTGCTACAGCTAAATCTATTCCCGAGAATTTCATCAGAGCCGACATTGTTAACTAACTACGACAAAACTGGTCGGAACTTCAGATATTTTCGTTATTTCACGACGACGACATGAAGGACTTCGACAACTATTATAGGTTAATGAGCAAAACCACTACATACGGAACGAGCCTAGAAATATTTGCTCTCTCGGAAACCCAGAAACACATCATCCATATTTTCTCAAAACCAAGAACAACAAGAACAAAACAGATGTGCATTAACCCTTTATCGGTCAAGTTATAAAATTTAAAACATACATTTATTGGTCATTGTAACCATATGGATACGTTGAATTCAAACGCATTTTTTCCGCAATCCTTGTACTTTGCAGAGTTTAGGGCAACGAAACCACTTGGTTACAACTGTGAGTAGGAGGGGGAACTAAGAGTCGAGGCGCCCTCGCGATAAACTGAATTTTGTTTGCCACGTGTGAAGACCTGTTGCGTTGTATTTTTGTGGTTATGTTGCAACTAGATATAAATGTAATTATTTGAGCTAATAAAAATTATTCCAGTTTTATTCCAAATTTAGTGGTATTTTCTAGACATAACAGGTGAGTAATTTTATAGATTATTTTAGTATAAGCAGGAGTTTCATAGAAAACTCTTGTAGAAATCAGCGTAACCATCTGGTTACATTGCCCACTGTAGATATCGATTTTTAGATTTTCGCGCCCATTTACCGCTATTGATGAATATAATTCAATTCCTTCTTGTTGCTTTTACGGAAAAAGTAAATTTCATCTGCCACCACTTCCTCAAGTTTCGGATAATTCTGATTCATCAGACGATGAGGAAGAAATGACTTTGAAACAAATTCAAGACAAAATACGGGAAGCTAAGATTTTGTCGGAAGGTAACATTTCATAAAAGACTGCATTTTATTTTATATAATATTATAAAAATTTTAGATGGTAATATTTCGGATATCGACCATACCTCTGACGAAGAGGCAGAACAAGTTATTGAGCCACCCCTAAAGAAAAAAAAGAAACTACCAGAAATAGCATTCAACTGGACCAAAGAAGATTTACCAAAAATTAATAGGAATGACACTTTTATTCCTGTTTTCAATGATGAAGTGCTCACTCCTATTGAATATTTTACCAAAATGTTTTCACTTGACATAATGTCTGATATCATTGAGCAAACTAATCTTTACAGTACTCAAGTAACAAGGACATGTATCGCGACGAACGCCAACGAGATGACAGATTTTATATCCTGTTTATTATATATGGGAATAATAGATCTTCCATCCTAACAAGATTACTGGGCAAGCGGTACACGTATTGAGCAGGTAGCATCCTTGATGCCAATTAGACGTTTTAAAACTTTGAGGCGTTTTATACACTTCAATAACAACAATGACATTACGGATAATACTACTGACCGATACTTCAAGGTACGTCCTTTTGCAGAAAAGATCCGAGCTAATTTTCGAAATTATCATACTGATAATCAGTATTCAGTGGACGAGACCATGGTTGCCTATAAAGGGACCCGGGCAGGCAATCTACGGCAATATATAAAAAACAAACCCCATAAATGGGGGTACAAATTTTTTGTAATTGCAGGAGTTTCTGGCTACGTCCTGGACTTTATACCATACCAGGGAGCTACCACTTTTTCTCAACTTGTTGGAACCAGATATGAAATAACTGAAGAAGAATCAAATTTGGGCGTTGGAGCTTCCATTGTTATAGCCCTTTCAAAATCCCTGCATGACCCTGATAATTCAAGTCTCTTTTTCGACAATTATTTTGCAGGCCTGCAACTTTTCCTTTATCTCAAAAATAAAATGAAAATATATAGCCTTGGAACACTACGCAGCAATAGAATCGCTGGATGTCCCATTGATACAGACAAAGTCCTACAAAAACAAGGGCGGGGAAAATATGACTACAAAATTGACAAAGACAAAGGTATCATCATTACAAAATGGGTAGATAATAAACCTGTTTTATTAGGAAGTACCCTTTATGGCGTAGAACCGCTAGGTACTGTAAAAAGATTTTGCAAAAATGCCAAATCAAAAATAGATATAGAGTGTCCATCAATAGTTATACAGTACAACAAACATATGGGGGGTGTTGATACAGCAAACGCTCTAATGGGTCTGTACAAAACTCCCCATAAGGCAAAGAGATGGTATTTTTGTATTTTTGCTTACCTCCTTGATGTATCTGTGGTAAATGCATGGCTGCTTTACAGAAAAGACTGCGTTGCTCTAGGCCAGAAAAAATACATGCCACTTAAAAACTTTAGGCTAGATATTGCCAAGTCTTTAAGTAGTTGTGGAAAGGAAGCCAGAAAGGGCCTACCTAGTGCTGAAAGTACTGATATACCCAAAATTCGGCGGCCAGTTGTTGAAAGGCCACATAACGCTTCAAGGTTTGATTCCTTGGGACACTGGCCTGTATATACCAGTAAAGGCAGGTGCAGAAATTGTACTAAAGGGACGAGCCGCATGAAATGTATTAAATGCGACACCAGACTATGTTTTACAGAAGCAAAAAATTGTTTCAAAGATTTTCATGTTAATCAAAATTAAATTGATTATTATAATAAAAACAATTTTATTTAATAAAAAAGTTCTTTTATTGTTCAATGTTACCATATGGTTACAATTCATATTTTCATAAAATTTATAAGTAAAGAAATATAAATACTAATAAATAGATCAGCATTTTTTTCTGATATAACAGCAGAAGTTTCAGAATTTTACAAGACGTTCTTAGCGTTGTGACCGTTAACGGTTATAAAAATCTATGTTACCATATGGTCACATAAACCGATAAAGGGTTAAAGAGAGACCAAAAATAATAGGCAAACAAATACACAATAAAATGATCTACCTTCTACTAACAGGCGATCCAATGTCGGGACACTCTGAGCTTCTAACACCACAAAACATCAATCCAAATAACAAAAAGTCGAGGACGCTGCGGGAAAGGACAGCTCGACCGAAACGATCACGACCAGGCAAAGGAAAATAGACTCACCGAAAGTGTTTTGCCGGCTAAGCTGGCA
The DNA here is from genome assembly GCA_030620095.1 of Kuschelorhynchus macadamiae. NCBI lineage: Eukaryota > Metazoa > Arthropoda > Insecta > Coleoptera > Curculionidae > Kuschelorhynchus > Kuschelorhynchus macadamiae. The sequence continues at coordinate 406,993 of JAUTXW010004322.1, read as the reverse complement.
CCCACCAAGGCGGGAAAGGCAGGGCAACGCATGAGCCGCATTACAGAATCGAGCGAACCGATCATGCGCTGCCCAAATAGATACACAAATAAATCTGACACAGATGCTAACCAAACACAACAACTTGAGCCCATTACAACAGCGGATATATCGCAACGACTACCTGCAACTACCAAGGCAGGTAAACCAAGGAAGAGGTTAAAATGGACAGATGAAATGAATCGAACGGTGATGCATTCCTACTACACCGCTACCAAACTTGAGACAATTTCATCAGGATACGGACATAAACTGCATACACTTTTCATAGCACAATATTCAGAATACAAATCTCTTATCACAGAACAGAGAGTAATAGATCAAAAAAGAGTCATCACTAAGACCAGTAAGCTCACCTCACTCGCACTGAAAAACATCAAAGCTATGGTAGCTGCTGAACTAAACATTCATCAACCAAACATTGAGACAGCGGGGCAGATGCCGAATCGGTCCCACATACAAACCAGCCCAACTTTGTGCAAGAGGATCTGCAACCTCACTCAATGCTCAGTAGAGGCGAAGCACGCAGCAACAACCCACGACAGATGACAAGCACCATACAGCACACAGGACAAGTGAATCATTCGCCCAAAGCACCATACACACAGCTACACCTCGGACCGTCTCTCACACAAGCAATCAAAGTAGAAATGAAGTCACATCTAAACAAATGGTCAGGCTCCGATCCTAAAACAAGAGATCCTATTCTTCGTGTAATCTTCAAACGGAACACACATAAAATCCTAAAGACCGTCAACGAACACATAATTCCCGAGTACATAACGAATGCGAGCACAATTGAGGACATTCATACAGTGATCTACGCAGCAGCTATAACCACGATAACACAGAACAATCAGAAACTCCCGCCACGACACAGAAACACCAACAACATAAAACCAAAATTCAAATGGCAGATAAGGATCGAAAACAAAATTAACAAAATTAGAAAAGAATTGGGACGTCTTACTCAATCCATGAACGACAACAAGTCAAAACGTATCACACAAAGTGTAGAGAAAATCAAATCTGCATCTCCTGATTACACGCTTATAGAAATCCTTGACATTCTGAAATTATCTGTGTATGCCGCAAGACTCCGAAGACAGAAAGAATCAAATGAAAGAAAGGACGCTAACAACCTGTTTCGAAGAAGCGAAAAACAGTTCTACCCAAAAATCACGAGCAATGAGGAGGCACGAGTAATAGAACCACCGAACAAATAAGAGATCACAGAATTCTGGAAAAGTATTTGGTCAGAACCGAAACTAGACAATAATAACGCTTCATGGATTAAAGCGGAAGAAGACAGACACAAGTGCTTAGAGGAACAAGAAGACTTTACAATGACAACACAAGAAGTTGCAGAAACAATTAAATACACGCATAACTGGAGATGTCCTGGAATAGATAACATTCATAACTTCTGGTACAAACAGTTTACCTCCACACATGAAGCTCTCAGCTCAAGCCAAATTAATGAAATTATTTTAAAACCTAGCACACTCCCCAGTTTTCTCACCCAAGGAATAATATACCTTAAATCCAAAAATTCAGACAATAAGGACCCGTCAAATTACGGACCTATTACGTGCCTTCCAACTCTATATAAAATCATCACAGCCACAATTACCAAGAGAATAGAACAACATCTAGCACACAAAAACATTCTAACGGAAGAACAAAAAGGGTGCAGGAGAAACAGCCGAGGATGCAAGGAGCAGCTCATTATAAACAGCGTCATCATGGAACAAACCAGGAAAAATTATAGAAACCTTCATACTGGTTACATAGATTATAAAAAAGCCTTTGATTCGATACTCCACAGTTGGCTAACCAGAGTACTAGAATTATATAAAGTCAATAAAAACATCAGGCAATTTCTTACGCAAATCATGAGTACGTGGAAAACTAAAATCAACTTGAGAACACAAAAGGAGCACATCGAAACAGAGGAGATCTACATCAGACGAGGTATGTTCCAGGGAGATTCACTCAGCGCTTTGTGGTTCTGCCTCTGTCTCAATCCACTCTCAAAAATACTGAATAACACAAACTTCGGATTCCAAATTAAACACCAAAAAAATAACCTACACAAAATAAACCATTTCTTGTACATGGATGACATAAAATTATATGCAAGCACAAAGGCACAGCTAAAGGAACTCCTTAAAATCACAAAAACGTTTACCTTGAACATCAACATGGAATTTGGTATAAGTAAATGCAAGCTACTTCATATCAACAAGGGACAGTGGAAAGACCACCCTACGGGGGAAAAAATCAACAATGAAACTATAGATAACATGCTCAAAGAAGAAACGTACAGATACCTAGGCTTCCATCAAAGAACCAAAATTAACCACACTCATATCAAATCAGAGCTCAAGAGGGAATTTAAAACCAGACTCACAAAGCTACTAAAAACAAAACTGAATTCTAGAAATCTAACGAAAGCTATTAACACCTTCGCCATACCTATTCTTACGTATTCGTTTGGTATCATTAAATGGTCACATACAGACATAGAAAAAAATCACATTCTCATACGCACTGAATTCACTAAACACAGGAAGTTACATCCCAACGCATGCAAGGAAAGACTCACCATCGAGAGAAAAGAAGGAGGAAGGGGAATTATAGATATACAATCGCTAAATAAGAAACAAATTTACGAACTCAGAAAATTCTTCCACAACAAACAAACTAACCTCCACAAGGCAATAGTGAAGGCAGACAAGAATTATACACCGCTTGACCTGTCTCAAACGAGCCACGCAACAGACGCACACAGTCACATCCAATCACGGCTAGAAAATATGAACACCTGGTCTGAAAAAACAATTCACGGAAGACACAGATACCACATAAAGCAAGACCATATACATAAAAAGCTTTCATATACGTGGTTACAAGAAGGGCAGCTGTTCCCTGAAACAGAAGGCTTTCTGCTTGCCATCCAGGACAAAGTCATAGCAACCAGAAACTACGGAAAGCACATCATCAAGGACACAACCATTGAAGACGAGAGGTGTAGGAGATGTCACCAGCAGAGAGAAACGATCGATCACATAACGAGTGGATGTAGAATAATGACCGGAACTGAATACACCGCGAAACACAACTCAGCAGCGAAGGTCGTTCATCAAGCATTAGCCACAACATACAAACTAACGGAGAACACAGACCCTTACTACCATTATACACCAACATCTATACTTGAAAACGAAGACTACAAGCTCTACTGGGACATTGACATCCACACAGATAAAACAATCCCCGCAAATAGACCCGATATTACCTTTCAATCCAAAAAAGAGAAAATCACTTATTTAATTGACATGGCTGTCCCCAACGACGAGAACATTCAAGCGAAATACAGCGAGAAGATCGCCAAATACACCGACTTTGCAATAGAAGTAAAAAGGCTGTGGAAACAGGAGAGAGTCATCATTGTTCCTCTCGTCATATCAGTAACAGGTCTCACCCCAACAACGTTTACACCGCATTTGGCTCAATTAGGACTTAATACAGACATTCACAAGAACATCCAGAAATCGGTCATTTTGAAAACATATAGCATAGTTAGATCATTTCTTCATACACAATAGTTGTTTTTTTCCATTTTCTTTTTTTATTATTATTTTTTGTACTGACTTGGTATAATCCCGTCAGTATAAAATACAACCACAGGAATACTGTGAGACAAGTCATAAAAACAATAATAATAATAAACACTTTTATTATTCCAATACAAATTACAATTTATATATATATATATATATATATATATATAAATATATAACTTAAATGTTAAACTCTAAAACCCGTTTTTAAAAACAATTTTTATTTAATAAATTAATCTTACAGTTCAAGATCTGATTCTAAACTAACTACTTGGGATGTGAAGTTGGACTGGTTCTTCATCCGCAATTGGTATAATAGTATTTGCAGTTATACCCTTAAGATCTAATTTTTAAGGTCTATTTCAAATTTTGGGCTACCATGTTTTTGTTTCTCTAATTGCAGGTTAAAGTCGATAATTAAAGGTTTTCCGTGACTTGCTTCTTGAAATGAAATTTCTTTGCCCCTAAAACGATATTTTGCAAACGTCTTTTTTGATAAAGAAAATCCCTTTAAGCGAATATGTGTCTATTGACTTTTTGCATTCGACTTCGATTTTTTCCTCTATTGGAAAGACTGCAAGATACTGGTTGTTCAATGTGATTTTCGGGTATTTTAAGTTTGGCAAAAACGCAAATACTTGAATTTTGATTGACTAGAATATTTTCTTCACAAAGTGCTCTGTAATTAGCCAGGTTGTTTTTCGAACAATGATACCATTTACCTTTGTGCACTTGTCGAATAGAGACTTTATTGAACCGTCGTTTTTGTTTTGGAGTATATAATTAGTATTTGGTATTAATGTAAAAAATTCTGAGTCATGTTTTGAAGACAGTATATAGAATAAGTTAAATATAGGCAGTATATAGAATAAGTTAAATTCATTATCAAAATCAATAGGAATGGACAAGAGATAAGTAATTTGATTAAAGTCTATTTTGCAATTGATTTTTAGAAGGGATTCGAAATTTAAGATGTTTTCGTATCTTAGGTCGTAAAGTAAAGAATTTTTGTAGTGAAATGCGATTCTTCCGATTTCATGGAAAAGTTCTTGAGAGTTTATTATACTAGGATGTAAGGTATTTAATTTACAAAATGTTATTGAATTTTCGATATCTTGGAGTGTGCTAAATATTGCGTTATACAGGATGTTTAGCTGATTAAACAAGTCCTTTGCAAGTAAAACATTATTATTTTTAGATTTCTCCTTAACAATTTGGTTGCATTATTAGTGATTTAAGAAGTATTTCGTTATGTTGGATGTTTTGTACTGTCGAATTAAAATTATCAATTATTTGTTTGTTTACAGAGTATTGATAATTTAATTGACTTTGTAAATTATTTTCGTTTTTCTCGAGATGACTTAAAATTTTGTATATTTTTTCACCGTCAGAGGCGTCCATCCGTAATCCATCGATTAAACCTCTTTTCGAAATCTTATTTTTTCCGTGAATTCTAATGTTATTTAGTTTTTCTAAAATTAATATTTTACTATACCTAATTATCTTATCGTAGTTTTCTAATTCTTTACTCAACATGCTATTATTAATATAACTAAATCTAAGATTATCATACTGCGTATTTAACTTATCATACTCCTCGTATAATGGTTGGAGATTATAATAATGTACAAAAGTGTGTTCGCTTCTCTGAAGACGTGCAGGGCCCAAGTCTATGGGAAGTACGCCTAGGTTTTCGATTACGTACGTTTCGGATTTCTGTCCCTTGTCCGAGGGCGAGGAACCTGAAATAATTTGGAAAGAATAAGCTTTCTTCTTTTTTGGTCATTTGGTATTTGAAGCGTGAATTTTTAATGTTTTATTGCCGTGAGTAGGTGCAATTTTGGCAGTTTTAGTATTTGGATCTACTGAAACAATATTTTCGGGTTGGTATTTGTTCTCTGTTTCGCTTTGTTTTTGGGTATTTTTAACAAATACTTTTTCGGGGATTTCTGAAAGTTTCTCGCGATTTTCGTTAACTTTGTTTATCGAGCTAATTTTTTTGTTTTGAATGTCCTCGTTAATTTTTTGGTATAATAGTCGGACTTTTTCTTTATGATTTTCGACATAGTTGTTAACTAGCTGATTTTCTAAGTCAATGTTAAAAGGGGATTCGGTGTTTAAATGCCCAGTTATAATTTCATATGGTTTCAAGTTCGTAACGGAATGAATAGTGTTATTATATGCCAAAAGGGCATAGTTTACCTTTATTTCGATAGGTTCCGATTAGTATTCGCTCTGATTATTTAGTAATCTCACGTGTTCGATCAAGGTTGAATGGAAACGTTCGATTACTCCGTTAGATTCGGTATGTTGACTACTGATAAAATGAACTTTTATTTTATGTGTTTTAAGTAGTTCTTGGACTACAGTATTTTTAAATTCGTTCCGGTTATCTGAAATGATTTGTTCGGGTATGCAGTGGTGTGTGAAATATTTAGCGAGCTTATTAGACACTTCGATGCCTTGCACAGAGCCAAGTTTATATGCTTGTGCATATTTTGAAAAGGAATCAATTATTGTAAGAAATTTGCAATTTTCAAGAGAAGTGTCTACATGTACTATTTGGAATGGTTTAGTGACTGTAGGCGTAATGTTGTATTCGACTCTTATGGGTCTGCGGTCGTATTTTGTAATTAAACAAAGTTCGCAATTATTTATGAAATTTTGGATAGTTCTTTGCTGGTTTGGCCAGTAGTAAGTTGATTTTATTCTTTTTTCAGTTTCTAATATTCCCCTGTGGTTAGTCTTTCCTTCATGATGGTTTCGTATAATTTGATCTATTTCCTCTTCGGTTGTGACGTCAATCAATTTCTTCGTATATTCAAAATATACGTAATATTTAGTATGAGGAATTATGCGTTCTTTTAAAAATTTAACAATATCTTGTTCTAAATTATTTTGGAAAAGTTGAATGAGAGTGCGTTGTTTTGTTTTAAATAGTTTTATTACGGACGGTTCTGCGGGGTTCTTCCATAATTTACTGGGCAATCCACGATTGGAATACCGTTAAATGGGTTTTCGTGACTAGAGTGTACCGTGGCGTCGTCTTCTACGGCGTTCAATTGATTGTCTAAGTCTCTCACTTCTGCAATTACTAACTCAGCATTTTCATTTTCCACTTCCCTATGAAAATTCTCCATATATCCGAAAATGTCTTTTATTAGTTTCGATGGTCCTGTTTCGTTTAGGTTGAGTTTTATACGAGATAGGGCATCTGCGTTTTTGTTCAGACTACCTTTTTTATATACAATCTCATAGTCAAACTCTTCGAGTTTTAATCTCCACCTGACTAACTTGGAATTTGGTTCTTTCAAAGAAAACAGCCATTGTAGTGGTTTGTGGTCTGTAACGATTTTAAATTTTCGTCCGAATAACTAACGCAAAATTACTTGCGTCTGTTGTCAGTATAAACAATTCTTCGAAATTAGGATATTTTAATATGGGTTCATTAGATAATAGTTGTTTACATAATTCAAAATAGCTGATATAATCGGGGTCTTTTACATCGATAATAGCGTCCTTCTTTAACCGTTTTGTTAATGGTTTAGTGAGTTTTGCGAAGTCTTTAACGAATTTTCTGTAGTAGCCTAATAGACCGGGAAAGCCTTTTAATTCTTTAGGATTTTTGGGAATTGGGTATTTTTGTATAGCGCCTATTTTATCGTGGTTTGGTTTTATTCCTTCCGGTGTTACGATGTGTCCCAAATATGCCACTTCCTTCCTAAGAAATTCTGACTTGTCTAGCTGTATCTTAAAGTTTGCAGTTCTTAGGCGTTCAAATACCTCTCTAAGCCTTAGTATGTGTTCTTGTAAGCTTGTAAAGAATATTATAATATCATCGAGATATACGAAACATCTTTCGTTTTGAACACTTCTCAAAATGTTGTCCATTACCCTTTGGAAAGTAGCTGGTGCATTTTTTAAGCCAAAAGGCATACGCAGATATTCACAATGGCCCTGCTCAGTATTGAACGCGGTCTTTTGTGTGTCCTCTTCGGCTATTTCTATTTGGTGGAATCCCGACACTAGGTCCAAGATTAAAAAATATTGGCATCTGCCTAATTTATCGAGTAAATCGGCAATATTTGGTAGCGGATATCGATCTCCTATCGTTTTATCGTTCAATTTACATCCAATTTTTGGGAACTACCCAGATCGGTGAAGACCAGAGTGAATTTGAAGGTCTTATGATATTTTGGTCTAACATATCCTGAATCTGTTTATGCACTTCTTTTTTGTGTATTTCAGGATACCTGTACGATTTTGTATACACCGGTATTTCGTCTTTAGTCTTAATAGAATGTTTGACTTCGTTAGTAAAGGTCAATCGATTTCCTTCGATATGAAAGATGTCAGAATATTCCTTAACTAGGTTTAAGATAGCTGAACGCTCTTCAGGATTCATGTGTTCAGTCCTAACTTTTGAAATATCGAACTTAAATTTTTCCGTGTAATATTGATTTAAATTAGAGCTAATCTGGTCCCTATATTCAAATTGATTAAAGTCAATAACATCGATTGGTTCTAAAACTTCGAGTTTTTTGAATTATCCGAGGGATTTAAAATAGTACATATTGCCTCGTATTTATTTACAGGCGTCACACATTCCAGTATTTCCACTCCACATGTTTTCATATATGGTATAATAACGTCACCGTTTTCAACGTTATTTACTTTTATCTTAACTACTTGCTCACAGCGAGGTTTTAATATGATGTTATTAGAGAAAACGTTCCTACTTTCGCGGTACAATATATTTGCCTGACTTTCAGGTGTAACTAGTATATTTTTATCGAGAATAATATTAGCATTTAATAATTTTAAATTATCTATTCCTAATAGACAATCGAATTGGCTATGAAAATTAAACAGATAGAATTTTAAACACTTTTTATTTTTTCCGAATATTTTTGAACAAGGTATAACAGCGCTAAAGTTTTCTATAGATGTACCATGTGCTGTAAAAACTTTAAATGGATCCTTTTTTATTGAATTTTTATAATATTTTTGAGCAATTTCAGGTCGTATAAGAGATTTTGTACTTCCCGTATCAATTAAAACTTTTAAGTTGTTTTTGGGAAAATAATAAACGGTAGTTTGCTCTCGTTTAGATACAGGTTCATTAGTTCGAATTTTGGGGGTTGTGGTTCTCCACAATTTCCGTTATTTCTGGTATATTTGTTTCCGAGGCTGATGTGTGAAAGAACTGATCAATTAGTTCAGTATTTTCATCCTCTAAATACTCTTCTGAATATTCCGCTGGTTGGTCTTCGATATTATACAATTCTTCTACCACGTAATTAGGCCTTGAATTTGTTTGCCTAAAATTTTGGGAATTTGTTCTAAAATTATGATTGGGTCGTCTAAAAGTTTGATCGCTTTGATTTGGCCTGAAAGTATTTACTGTTGAAATACTCATGGGTGTTGGTTTAGGTAAATTTTAATTTTTATTTTGGTTTCCACCGAAAACATTTTGATTGTTAACAGGCACACTTGGACCTGGTCTAGGGGTAAAATTATTTTGACTTGTTGACTTGTAAACAAGTTTTGGTTATTGCGATTGAAATGAGCAACATTGCATTAATTGTTAAAATGAGCTAATTGAAACGGATAATTCCTTGGCACAATTTGTGTGTGGGAATTATTATTATTCTTATTTTGAAAACTTGTAGATGGTTTATTTGGCGCTTTGTTTTTATTTTGATATGATTCTAATTGAAAATCATTCCTTAACATGCCAAGAGCTTCATTCAGATTATGCGGGTTTTTGGTTCTCATTAAAGAGCCAATGAGGCCTCTAAGTAATACTCTTAAAGCTAACGCATTATGGTATTCTTTAAGTATCAAAAACGCATTGTTTGCGCTGTGTGTTGTAATATAAGAACAAATTAAATTAAGTATTTGTTGAATTCTTGAATAAAACTCGTAAGGAGATTCGTTTTGTTGTTGCTTATAGTCTACCAATTCAAGAGCTAAAGTGAATAAATCTCTTTTATCCGCATATGGGTGAATAAGAGATGTTTTTAGGTCATCGAATTTTCGTATGACACTAGAAGAAATATTATTGGCAGCTTCGCCTTTAATTTTTGAAATTAAACCAGACATAAGATATTCATTTTGAAAATTATCCTCATCCTCAGTATCGTAAAATTTCGTTACTATTAATGTTGGGGGAGGTACCATTTTTATTTTAATTTAGCTTAAAGAAGTTTCAATAAAATTTAATTCTTTATGAAATTTATTTTCTTCAAAATTTTTTGTAATTGGAGATCTCGAACGTGATCTACTTTTTCTTGAACGATTCAAGAGGGGTGAGTCAGAATCAGCATTAGATGTACTACTAGATTTACTACGGGGACCTCTATAAGACATAAAGAGCACTTACAGTGTTAGCATCAAAATCTCCATAAAATAATCCAAGAGCACTGATTTTCCTTCAGGAACTCTTCTCACTAGGTTACTTATCCCTTTCGCCTGGCTGGACACTTATATCACGAACTTAGAGAGTTTTTTTATACACCGCGATGGTATAAAAAAAATGTCCGAATTTTCGATTGGTCTTTTAATTGTTAAAACAAACCGGTATTATGTCCCTTAATGCCGTTTTGACCAATCCTACCGACTGCGCCACTTGTATGTTAAACTCTGTAAAACCCGTTTTTAAAAACAACTTTTATTTCAAAAATTAATCTTAACTGTTCAAGGTCTGATTCTAAACTAACTACTTGGTTCACACGCAAAAGGCACCTCGGCGACGGAAAACGCTGATGTTGCTTGTTCCCTGGTTCAAGGTTGGCTTGCCTACGTGGGAACGATGAAGGTTATTATAATAACACGGATAAGGTGTCCCAACATATATATATATATATATATATATATATATATATATATATATATATATATATATATATATATATATATATATATATATATATATATATATATATATATATATATATATATATATATATATATAATATATATGTATATATATATATATATATATATATATATATATATATATATATATATATATATATATATATATATATATATATATATATATATATATATATATATATATATATATATATATATATATATATATATATATATATATATATATATATATATATATATATATATATATATATATATATATATATATATCCAGTTTTTAGGAAAATATGGCTGCAGAATATAACAGTTGACTATGTGTTATGTACGGAATAATAAAAGGACATCAGAAAGAAATTAAAGTAATATTTAAGTTATCTGCACCGAATGACTTGGATTTAATGACAAGAATAATATTAGCTACCAGTTCTTCTGAAATAGTATTAAAATTAAATGCCAAGTTTGATATCTTGTTCTTTTATTATTACATCTGTTTGTACCCTTATATTATGAAATTAATTATACTAGAAAATAATGTTTTGATAATACGGCAGATTTATTTTATGCATGTTGTAACATGTTGGCCAATCGTAATATAAATTAAAATATCAGAATGGTAAATATAATGGTCCCATAAATATATATATATATATATATATATACAAATATATATGTATATATATATATACATATACATATATTTATTTATATATTATATATATATAATATAATATATATATATATATATATATATATATATACATATATATATATATATATATATTCGCGTCCGAATAGACGATTCGGACGCGAGAAAGAAAGCTTCGAAAATGCCAAATGTGATTTTGGCGAAACGTCAGCAAAACTGTTCTTTTCAGAACGACAGTAGTGAACGGATGTACACCCGGAATGAAAACACATTATATATGTATATATATATATATATATATATATATATATATATATATATATATATATATATATATATATATATATATATATATATATATATATATATATATATATATATATATATATATATATATATATATATATATATATATATATATATATATATATATATATATATATATATGTATATATATATATATATACATACATACACACACATCACATATTATAAACCTACATAACTAAGATAAACAAGTACGCGTACAAGTAAATATAATAGCGCTTTGCTACTAAGGCACGAGGCAGAAAGTGAAAGATCGTAATGTACTGAGAACAAGTTCCACTGCTATTGCAATTGTTGGCTGAGTAATTTAAGTTTCATAGTTTTTTAAAGGATATGACTGACAATCTTTTACTTATAGTTTTATATTTGTTAATTAAATTTGCAATTTGATACGAATAACTTCTTTTAAAATGTTCTTTGTTGTGTGAGGGTAGTGATAGCAGATACTGTGGCCGTAAATTTAATTTATGTACATCTGTACGGTATTGTAGTTTATCGAGAAGATATGGAGAGCGGTGAAATTTAAAAAATCTGTAAAAAAAGCATGTTAAGCCAGTCCAACTTTGTCAGCCTATATGAAACCCTATGTCTTCGTCTAATGGCGAAAATAAAACGTATGCATGAATTTTGTATTTTTTGTACCCGATTTTTAGCCTGTAAATTAAGGAACAGGCCGTATACGTTGTGTACCAAATTTAATTTTTGACAAAATGAGTGTCAGCCAACAAGGTAGTTTTTTGATTAAGTACACGGTGAGAAGCGTACAAACGGTTTCACATTGAGAATGTTTTCCGAAGGCATGCAGTTATGTGATCATTAAATTTTAATTGGTTGTTTATGTTAAACCCCAGACTTTTAGACGAGTTTTTAAAAGCAACAGAGTTTTAACAGCAACAGTTGGTGCCGATTTCGATTTTTATGATGGTTTCAAGACGTAACTTAACCTGGGTTAATTTTAAGAAGATTCTCGTTAGATTTACTAAGAAGGTAGTTAAGGTCACGATTGAATTGATGTTTGACTATTTCAGCTTGATTGGGGTTAAAAGATAGGTAAATTTGAGTAAATTTTTGCAGTGACGAAGTGATTTCATGAAACTAAAGGTGTAAATGCTGTACAGAAGGGGACCCAGAACGCTTCCCTGGGGGAAAACCTGCTGTGACACTGAGTAAGTCAGATTTTTTGCCATCTAGAACTACTCTCTGGCTTCTGTCCGAGCAGAAAGACTCAAACAATAACAATAATACTGCTGGCTAGCTAAAGCCTATTTATTTTAGAATCGAGAGCAATATATCATGATGAATCAAGTCGAAAGCTTTGGTATAATCTAACAGGATGATAATGGTTGCCTGGTTAATATCTTGCGCTGTGACGATTTCATCCGCAATATCGGATAAGGCTCTGGCGCAACTGTAACTGGTTCTAAATCTAAACTGTTTAAAAGGGATGATGTTACTACTGGAAACATACAAAGAAATTTGAGATTCCATTACTTTTTCTAAAATTTCAGATAGCGTAGGTAATAAAGAAATCGACCTTAGTTGACCAGTAGTCTGTAGGATTTTCAACCTTAGCCAATGGAATGACATGTGCAAGCTTCCAGTTTTTAGGAAAATATGGCTGCAGAATATAACAGTTGACTATATGTTATGTACGGAATAATAAAAGGACAGCAGAAAGAAATTAATGTAATATTTAAGTTATCTGCACCGAATGACTTGGATTTAATGCCAAGAATAATATTAGCTACGAGTACTTCTGAAATAGTATTAAAATTAAATGTCAAGTTTGATATCTTGTTTTTTTATTATTACATCTGTTTGTACCCTTATATTATGAAATTATACTAGAAAATAATGTTTTGATAATACGGCAGATTTATTTTATTCATGTTGTAATATGTTGGCCAATCGTAATATAAATTAAAATATCAGAATGGTAAATATAATAGTCCCATAACCAACCACAGAAATTATACGATTAATTATTGTTGAGTACCATTTGTTGATTTTATTGAACTACTCAATTAATAATATTGGCGCCAACTTAATCAGGAACATATTGCAAAAGCAACTGATAGTAGGAGAAGAAACCAATTTTGGATTTTGTTACTGCAATTCACTGAATATAAATACATGGTTGCTTTTGTTGGTTCATTCTTCGGTAAGCGTATTCAACTGTATACATTTACTAACTTACATACTTATTACTGTCGCACAAAATCTCCCGAAATTACATGAACATCAATAGAAGAGTATTTATATTAATATATAGGTACCACAAGAGAAAAAAATTTATCAGACATTTTTCGAATGTTGTGAATGTTTGTTGCTGAGCAATTTCACGAATGACGTTTTTCAACAAAACGACGAGCCGTGAGGCGAAAATGCCAAATAACAACAAACTTAAATAAAACAAGAGAAAAATCTCCTCTACAAAGTTTTCTTTCGAGTGGTATTCGTCATGACTATTTCACGAGGAATGACAACGATCTAGAAGAGCAGGAACAAGTACTTTTATTAAATAAAAGTAAAGTACAAGTCAAATAAATCAGAATAAAGTTCAATATAACATAAACAAGAAATCATTTTAAAGCAAGCCAATTATTATTTTTCCAATATTAAACGGACAATTTTGATATGTATTCGGATTTTCTTTGCTTTGGTAGACTGCCACAGGAGGACTTTCTAAGAATTTTGAGGCTTGTGTTGTAATTTTATTCCTCATGTTTTCCGTCAAGCTGGAATGGTGCAAGTATAAGGTTTAATTGCCTGCTAGATGCCCAGACAGTTTTATTAACTCTTGCTCAATAATTGGTACTGCAGAAGAGCGATGGGAGTTGTTAGTGATCTTGTTACTTTTTCTATGAAGACCAATTCCCTCTGCCGAAGTATTGGTCCATTTTAGGAGATCATTCATGTGTTTTTGTGCCAAGTACCACTTTTCTAATTACGGTTTACAGCCAAGAAAAGTCTATCAGTTTTTATATTACCACTCCGCTCAGACAAAAGTTTCTGTAATAGCCTTACTGGACAAAAATCAACGTGGCTTTTATTTCGGATAAGCCACTTACCACTAGCACAGCTTTTCGATCTGATTGATTTGTTTTAGAAAATAAGGAATTATACTCGATTCTTACTCTCGATATTCATCTCATGATTGAAGAAAGATATTTTGCAATTAGCCGCTTCATTTCCCCTCCAGACAAGCTCAAAAGTATATATTTCTTTGCAAACCATCTGAACAATCTTCATCCCAGAGAGAAGCCATAACATAAATTTCTTAGATAGTTAAACCATTAATATTTCTTTTATCTAAGCTCTCTTGTAATACTCTTCGTTTCGCGTTACGAGCCTTTTTAAAACGTATGTCACTAAACGGATGAAAGGATATTTTGAATTCGTTAAAATATTTTTCCTAGATTATCTTTGCAATGGTATTGCATATTGATTTTACACAATTCTTCTTGTAGTCTTCCCTGTTTTTCTTTTTCACATTGAAATCCCAGTCATCTAGAACGCCGGCAATTTTACTTATACGAGTTCAGGAAAGCAATTCGTATTGCATTTCTTTACAAAAATCCATAAACTGATGCCAAATGGATGATTTAGTTCTCACAGACAGGTAAATAATAATAATCTTAACATTGAGCATAAGGCTGGAAATAAAATGTTATCAATTTAAAATTAGGTTAGGATGACTCTTTAGGATTATTCGATTTGAAAGAAGTAAATTCTCGAAAATGCTTTATTCTTATTGGCTTGAAATTATAAGAGTGAAATAGTCAGATATAAAAATGGTAAGACCTTATCTGTCTACAGCAGCAATTTCACGAAAAAGGTTCTGCAGAGGCAGGTGGATTTGTTCCATGTTAGGTGGGGGGCACTGTGTGAAAAACGATCAGTCGCATATTTGTAATGAGCGTGAGCTATCTCAAAACGGTTAAAGCCGAATATTTAAGTATATCGGGAGTCTAGGAACGTAATCCTTCTGCGGTGAAGCACGAGTATAAACAAAGTTTATTCACGTGTTCTTAAGATATCGGTTAGCTTAAGGGTAGAGCGTCGGATGCAGAACAATGCAAAGGTTCCGTGTTCGAATCCGTGATCAGGCGGATTTTTTGAACAAAACTAATAACTAATAAAAATGCGGATTATGTTATGTTAGGATTGATTATATAAAGAAAGAGCGCGGTAGCACGCCAACAGAATTCTAAGTTTATATTAGTAAATCTAGGATTTTTTCTTTAACATCTGTACCGTTAGGCGTTAGTTCATCGATAAAACCATTATCTTGAAAAGTCATAAGTCATCATTAAAGGCATAAAATCATGTCTCAAATAATTTCTACAATACTTTCCTTACTTTCGTTACGAGTTTGCGCCCCGGGTCAGTCCAATGAAAAATACCTACTGTAGAAGTTTAAGTTAACTTTGTTGTTTTTACGAATTGAATTGATAAGTTTTAAATTGGGCGATATTTACTGTAAATAAAATTACTAAACATTTAGTGCCGATTGTGTTGTGAATTGTAAGTTATAGTTGGCTGAGTACCTACCGTTAGTTATTCGTAATGTCCACCTTTTTTTTTAATAACTTTTTCTATTTTTACCGATTTGTCTGAAATTTGAATATGATTTGGTACAGGGTACTCATTTTTTGAATACGCTTTTATTAGCTTCATTTTATTATGCAGGTACCTATATAAATAAACAAAATATGTTACAAATCTAGAAAGTTATTTAACCTACTTCTAATAATAATACGATAACCGCGATAGCGAAAACTTTTCATGTATATGGAAGTCGGATAACAATACAATATTATGGCGTCATTTTTGACGGTTGATCCCGTGGGAACACCACGTCCCGTAAGTGGTGGATTTAAAAAATTGTTGAAGAGGGGGCGCAAATATTTTTTGAGGGGGGGGGCGCATATTTAAACAATAGGTCTGGATACATATAATAGTTTTTTTTAAGAAACTTTGTACATTAAAATTATTTCGCTATTAAATTTTTAATTTTAATTTTTTTCACAAGTATTGTTTCCTCAATTTACAAAAATAACAGATACATGAAAACAGTAAAAATTATTCATAGGTTTTTTAGAACGACAAACATTTAAACATTTTCAGTTTATACTTTTTGACCTAAATTATCTTTGCTTTTACCTAAAAATATTTTCATTCTCTTTCAGCTTGTATAATGGTTCCAAAATATAAATGGACCCAACTCATCTGGAATTTTTATAAAAAGTCTAAACTGTTGAGTGGAAGTCTTAAATGCTTGTTTTTAATCCCAAAATATAATGAACAGATCGGTCTTATATTAAAAAACTATTCCCCTGAAACCAAATTTCTTTTTTTTATACAACCTTTTACATTAATAATTTATTTAAAGGATCTGGAAGTTACGAATTGGCTGTATTATAACTTTCTCACCTGTAAAGTTTAATGTTTCCCATAACTGCTTAGCTCTAAAGTAGTTAAAGCAAAACTTTAATTGTTTTCCTTATTATGCCCTGGAGTAAAATTCTGTAGCTCCGAATAATATTAAGTTTTCGTATACTTAATTAGGTTTCTCTAGATCGAAATCTTTCCAGATCGAGTTCATTTATCAATACCTAAATTTCAAGCGGTTTCTTTAACCTGTATATTTAAGCTAATTTTAACTTCTATAATATGATGACCCTGGTCTAAATTTTTATTAGAAACCTCTCAGTTAATTTAATTCCTTTTTACTTCCCTCGTAAAAGGAACTATTGTAATCATAAAGAAATCCCCCGAGATTTTTGGAGACCACGTTTTAGGGTTTCTAGTCTTAGTCCGAAAACATATTTTCTCAGTTCCGTCGATCTGCCGTTCTGTATTGCATTCAGTAAAATTCAAATTCCTGGAATAAAACCTTTTCATATAGAGGAAAATATAACTGACATAATTTATTTTTAACAATTATAACCCAGCCCACTTAGAGGGACTGGAAAAAGTTATTAGTGCACTCAGGGGCAAAGCTGAAATTGTATTAGAATACCTCAATACCTTTGAGGCAAAAAAAGTACGTCGAAAGATATTTGTAGTTGCCAGAACATAGGAATTGCAGAGAAAAGCTTTTTGAACTGAAATATAGTTTGCAAAGACCCAAAAATCTATAGGCCTATTATACGACAACGAAAAGATCTATACTTACCGCTCTATTTTGGAGGAGGAAAAGAAAAAATGTATTAAGGCAGCTCCAAGGTGTAAGGGATAATTGCTATAGACGCAGATGTATTAAAAGACGTACAAAAACAGCAAAGAAATGTTTGTTACATAGATTATAAAAAGTGTTTGGGTCAGTACTTTGTGAATGGTTAATAAACATTTTAGAAATATATAAACTATGCCCTCGAATTAACAACGCCTTGCAGCATAAACTGGAGCACATTAGGTCACACACCTCAAACAAAAACCTTGATACACTGGAAATGGAAAGAAGAGTATCTGTTTGGTTTTGCTAAATAGATGATATCAGTCCTTCTAAATACCACGAACTGTGGTTACAAAATTAAAACACAGAACTAAAGAAGATGTATGGACAAAGCAATGATATGATATGAAAAAACACCTGAGAAACTGGAACTTTTATTAGAATTGTGCAGGAGTTCAGTAAAGATATTGAAATGTCTTTCGAAGTCGAAAAGTTCTCGACTGTGAATATCAACAAGGGAATAATTGAAGATCGATGAGAAACTATAAGCAATATTCAACAACTCCCATCGGAAGAAACCTATAAATATCTGGGGCTAAAATCAGAGTTTGCATCATAGAAGTACAAAAGTAGGCTGACAAAGTTTATAAATACAAAACTAAGTAGCCGCAACCTTATGGAAGCAATAAACTCTTGAGCAATCGCTGTGTTTACTTACTCATTTGGGATAATCAAGTGCACTATCATTAGAGACCTGGAATAATTAGATCAGCTGAAGATTGCTGAACAAATGTAGAAGTTTACACCCTCTCTCGTCAGTGACTGTATATTCCTCGTCGATTTGGAGGCAGGGTCTACTTAACATAAAAAGGTGTGACTTAATTAGGAAAAATAAACAAGAGACCATCAATAGTGCGATAATGCGCTTACTGTTATCCTGTGATAAAAGCTTTACTCCCTTAAACCTGAATAGCATTAAGCAGCCTTTAGAAACCGGATAGAGTGATCCTGAAAAGAAAGTACCAAAATTATATACTAAAATTGGCGATGAACGATAAATTGTAGAAAACGTGGAACTATTGGTGAAACGATTGAACATATCACTGCGGGATGCCAAAATCTCTCACAAAATGCTTATTTAGGGCGTCACAACCAGATCTATCGTCTATCAACGACTTGCTATAAACTATGGGCATTTGAATAAAAATATTCCACCTTATTACCTTATTATATTCACCAGCATCAATATTAGAGTCATCTGACACTATGTTGTATTGGTATAGGCCAAAAATAACTGTCACTCTGTCACATAATATCAGGAAAGTCGAAGATGAAAAAAGTAGCCAAATATGAAAACTTAGTTACGAAATAAAAAACATTTGGCACCATAAACATATCATAATATTAGGAATTCTGGGCAAAATGTTATTAACCACCTAAATAAACTTCGCTTGTGCCCTTCCATCCCGCAAACAGCAGAACGAGCCACAACAAAATAACTGTCAAATAGTGTGTAAAAAAGGCGTAAAAAAACCTTCTTAAACAAGTGACTTTTATACAAAATAAAGTCTGATATAGAGAAAAACTGGTAAAATTTTGTCACGAATTAATTATGTCAAAACAAAATGGTAGCTTAATAATAATTTTTTAAAAATCAAAAATTATATAAAAAAAAACTAGAAAACAGTTTTTTTATCAGTAGCGTACTAAAAAGGACAAAATAATCATATTTACTTAAAATATTTTGTAACGTTCTTTCCTTGATAATGGAACGTTTTGTCGAAATGAAGTTTTTTTATTGTTTTAAAATCTATTAATTAAAAAATTGTAATAGAAAACCATTACAATTTTTTAAAATTTTTAAATAATCTAAGAAAATTACATTATTTTGTACTGGTGGTGGTTGGTGCACTATTCACTCAAAAATACACAAAAGCTTATTTTTTAGTTTTTTTAGACTATAATTTATTGTTTACTTTTTAATCTTAAACTATTTGTAACATATTATTGATAATGTAATGGTCTCGGCAAAATATGCCAAATGAGCTTAAACTAAACTCAAAATTTTAGAGCTTTTTTAAATACAATTTTAAGTGCTTTTAATAGGGTCTTCCCACTTAAGACTATCAAACCTAAGCGTCATAAACCGTGGACCACGAAAGGACTAGGCATTTCTGCTAAATATATATATATGTATATATATATATATATATATATATATATATATATATATATGTATATATATATATATATATATATATATATATAACTATATATATATATATATATATATATATATATATATATATATATATATATATATATATATATATATATATATATATATATATATAAACTATATATATATGTATATATATATTTATATATATATATATATATATATATATACCATCGAGCAATTTCTTAGTATTTTTAGGCTTCAAAAGAGTGCAATCCGCTATTTGTTTGGTCTAAATAATAGAGCTCACTGCCAATACTATCTTAAAAAACATGAAATATTAATACTTCCTCCATTATTTATTTTAGAAACCATCTGTTTGATAAGAAAACATATAAGCACATTCCCGGAAAGTCCATAACACGTATATCCTACCAAAAACTCTAGGCATTACATATACCTTCCCATTCCTTCCACAGAATTAATAAAAAAATAAATTATTTACAACGCCATAAAACTTTACAATCATCTTCCAGAACATCTAAAAAGAATCCCTATGATTGCACTCTTCCGAAAAGAAAACCAAAGTGTACCTCATTGAAAGACCTTTTTACTGCGTTAATGATTTTCATAATGAATAAGTCTCATTAAAATGATTTTTATTTGCTTGTTTACTTAAATCTTTTTGGGTGTCATGTTGCTGATTTTGAAAAAAAATTATTAGGAGTGAACTGTCTGATTGCATATTAGATTAAAGTAATACATTTTCTTTTTTTTATAATACACTTTAATTACTATATTAGTTCAGTACACTTTTTGTTTAACTTAACTTATTTTGCTTGTGTAACGATAACTAAATAGGTCGCGTAATTTTAATTTGAATGTTATCGAAATTGTTCACCTTGCATATGTATTGTTTATTTCCTTTTTTAAGTCACCTGGATTCATTAACCGCTTTACGGCAATGTTACGAATAAAACGAATGTTATATTTACAATTTATGTATTTGCATTGACCTATCGAAAAATATGATTTTTTTTCGATTAATATTTCGTTTTTTCATTGTTTTGTTTTTTTTGTTTTAAGGTAATTTTCGCTTTGTCCATAAGATTGTAACAATTTTCTTGCGACAATACAGCATACATTTGTTTGTTTGTTTTCGAGGGGTATACTAGTTGCTAGCATTTAGTATTATAGAGCTGATTAGATGAGATCAATGGCACCAAATTACCTAATGGTTGAATTACGTCAAAACAAACCTAATAAGCCCGGAGGGATTTACTAGCTGCTACCAACGGTACTATTTGGTATCATCAAGCTGATCAGATCATCTCAATGCTACCAAATTATTGTATTTTCATCCGAATTACATTGAATTGAAATCGGCCGGTACCATTTGGTACCGGCTGGTCAGACTCATTGGTACTAAATTAAATAATTAAAATAGACCAGCACTATTTGGTACTAATCTGATCAGTTCGATGTTACTGAATTATTGTGTTGTCATCAGAATTACATACACTTCAAATCTATACAACAATTGGAAGTGGGTTAAAATCGACTTCCTAGATTTGTTTACATATATAGTTGTTACATAAAAGTGAAATTAAAAAATGCGTTTTAAAAAACTACTTTTTCAAACGATCTTAAATGTGTTGTGTATTGGGTATGCTTTACTTTTTTTTGATAATAGGGAGGGAGGGAATTTCCGAGTAACGCTAAATTTGTGATCTAATTCTAATTGTAATTATCCAGTATTAGGTTTCGGTGTAATGCTTTCCACAGATAAGTCTTTCGATACTTAAGTGTTTTCGGGCAGGCTTCGGTTAACCTTTTGCAATAGTCAAGTACTCAACCGATAAGCTTATCTCTTAGAAAAGTAGCTTAGAACCATGTCAAAGTGAAATTTATTTCAAAGACCAATGCCTCTGACTGTATGGGTCTTCATATAACTTTATCTACGAAATGAGAACATTAAAACACGTAAAAAGCCGAAAGATAAATTAACTTTACTATATCAATATTTCTTAGGCCGGGGCAACAAAAACAGTCCGATTTGACGGAGACCTAAAATGCTGTGTGTTTAATTAGAAAATATAAGTTGTTGTTCGTTACGATTTTTCGGAACACCTTGAATACATAAATATACATTTCGAAAAAGCAATAGGTTCGAAGTTCTATTTAGCATGACATATTTTTTATATTAGGGTAAAATATGATTTCAATTTATTAATTTGATGCAGTAATGTTTATATAAAATAAAACTTATAATTTTGAAAGTAAGTTTTTCTTGTAATTTACCTATATCTATATTCTCTTTTACTATTTCACTAAGAAGGCCACTTGAAGAACCGTCGCATTTAATAGTGCCCCAATTAAGCGGTACCTCGGAAATTTTAAAAATAATTTTTAAACCGAAGTGCTTGGCAATAGTTTTAATTAGTAATACTTCAAATCCATATTTCAGGTTCGAGCCCTTGGTTTCTGGTTCAATCACAAACGGAGGGTAGATTACAGCGCCAACCTAGAAAAATACAAATTAGGTCGAAAACAAATTAGAGTTTTTAAATCTTAATAGTCTAATCATCTTAAAAAAGGCTTTGAACGCCGGTTACGACGCTTGGCTTTGAAAGCAGTAAACAGGATCACTTCCTAATGTTTTTTGCTTAAAGATGTTTATTAACTATTTTTGAGGTTAAAAAGTGTGTACCTGGAAGTTTTCCGGTTCTTTGATTTTGAATGAAAGATTAAAAAAGTATAGAAAGGAACTTTTTTTATTAAAGTTATAATAATTAAGCAACAAATTGCTAACACACGAGCAAAAAATATCAACAAATCCAAGTT
This sequence comes from Kuschelorhynchus macadamiae, assembly GCA_030620095.1. Lineage (NCBI taxonomy): Eukaryota > Metazoa > Arthropoda > Insecta > Coleoptera > Curculionidae > Kuschelorhynchus > Kuschelorhynchus macadamiae. Next base: position 384,251 of record JAUTXW010004322.1, on the reverse strand, counting down.
AAACAAAAAAAGTTATTAAGTATGAATTTCTTAATTCTGTCCAATTTAATCGGCGTTAAATTAGTACCAAACCAGCAATAAAGCAGTAATAAACTAACAATAAATCATTATAAACTTTAAAAAAAGCTATTAAGTTTGAGCTTATTAGGTATACAGGTTGGAGCACTCCTTATCGGTCTTTAGCTGCTAGCCGGTACTTTCATTTTAAATATAATATGAAGATCACTGATCAGATACAGCTACTTTAAAACTATCTAAATATATACAAGGTGTGTTAAAAGAACGTGGCGCATAAAAGTTACATTTTTTAAAAAAGTAATACCCTGTATTTATTACATATTTAATTAACAAATTTATTAAGGGTTACCTATACTTAACTTCTAGGGTTCTTGAAATAATTTTTCTTAAATATCGATATAAGCTGATGCCGAAAATAATTCTTGTCGTAATCAATTGGACAAAAAATTGCAATTTTTTTGAGGTTTTCACCTATCTGTATTTAGATCTCCTGACATTTAATAATATACGGAGTGAACCAAAATCTGCGCCCCTTTTCCAAATTTAATTAATAATAATTATTTTAAATGAGACTTCCAGCTTATCATTAATAAGTCCACCCCTGTATAAGGTTTGCATATACCTTGGAGTTTTTCATAATTTCAAGCAGTAATATTATCGCCACTTCGAATTTTTGCAATTACAATAAAAAATATTGAAAAATTCTATTTACTAACCAACTACAAAAGTTAGGAATACGTAAACCCAATAGAGTTAAACAGATAATTCGATAATTTTACATTATTTTAAGTCATAATATAAAGGGTGAACTTATTAACAATTACGATAAAAACAATTTAATAGACGGTGTTACGTAACTTACTAAAATTAAGACAAATTATTAAAGAACTATCGTAATGTAGTTTTCACCCTTTGAAAAACCATGAAATTCAAATTCAATTTTTTTTATTTGGTTTCGAGCACTATAAATAATAGAAAGAAACAAGTCAAACAGAAATGTAAATAGACATATAACAAGTACCTAATATAAACTAACAGCAAATATATCTAAATATAGAACACAAAACATAATATATATAATTTTTTCCTCAAGTTAAAATCTGATCTTCAGAGGCCTGACCCCACACTACTATGTTATAAGCTATTGCAGAGTATATGAAAGCATAATATACATTAACAATTGTTGTACGATCAACATAATTACGGAGGCCAGAAATTACGTATGCTCCCCTATTAAGCTTCTTACAAACACTGTCGATCTGAATGTTCCAATTAAGATGGCAATCCATAGACAAATCCAAGAAACTAACACATGAGGAAAGCTCAAGATCACGACCATCGAAGGAAATGCTGATATCACAAGGTGCTCTACGAATAGTTCTTAAGTTCATGGCTATAGTTTTAGTATGGTTAATCATTACCTTATTAGCAAAGCGTCATTTAGAAAACTCATTTAGTATAGTGTTGATTTTATTTTTTAAGTGACTTTCTGACATATCGGATACTACGATAGTAGTATCATATGCACATAGAAAAACTTGGCCCTGACTTATATAGTCGGGAAGGTTATTAATGAAAAGTAGAAAAATTAAGAGACTAAGATACTTCCCTGAAGTATACCAATATTCTGATTAAAATCAGTCAAAAATGAAACTATAAATGCGTTTATATTACCACGAAGTCCTAGGGCGTCTAGTTTCGCAGAGACAAACTGTTCATCAACAGTGTCAAATGCACGTGTCAAATCAAAAGACAATGTAATTAAAAATTCACCTTTGTCCATCTTATTAGAAATACTCTATACAAGATCAATGCACCCAGTTTCCGTAGACATGCCTCTCCGAAAACCATGTTGCCTGTCGTTTAAGATATTATATTTGCAAATAAAGTCATAAATACGATTGTAAGCAATTTTTTCAAAAATCTTAGAAAAGGAACTCAACAAGGAAATAGGCATGTAGTTTTCCATGCTAAGAGAATCCCCTTTCTTAAATATAGGTACAACTATGGATTTCTTTAGCTTGTCCGGAAATACACCAGTACTCACCGAAAGATTAATCAGATCACACAATGTGGTTGAAATATTAAATATAACATGTTTAATAAACCTAATGAACATAGAGTCGAAACCACAGGAGGCTTTGCTGGGGAAACTCATGATAACTTTCTCCACCTCGGTACTTGTAAGAAACCGGTAATAAAACGAATTCAAGACAAGTCTTCGACCAACAGTGCACATGTCGGAGAATCGCCCACCGAAATAAATATCCAGCTTGGTACGGATAACTAATTCTAAGTATTCACCAAAGACTGACGCAACCTCAAGTGGCTCAGAAATTATTTTATTATCCCGAGATAGAATTATGTTTTTTGTGGTATTAATGTTTTTACCCTGTATTTTGTTAACTATTCACCAGCTTGTTTTAACTTTATTGGTTGAACGAGAAATTAAAGTGTTATAGTAAGCGAATTTTTCATCTTTAATTTTCATAGTTACTTCTTTTTTAAATATTAAATGGCGATGATTGATTGCTTCGTCCCTACTACTATTTTTTAGTCAGTTTAGTTTTTCTAGATTATTTTAGATTAAAAGGTCCTCCGAAAATCTTATGTTAAATTTATTTTTAAATTTTTTTTGGTCCTTAGGGGAAAAGTAGTTTTAAAACTCCAACAAAATGAATTCATCAACACTTATTTCATTAACGGATCTGTAATCCATAGTAATTATTGATTGTTCTGGCAATTCGCACGTATCAATAATTTTAATTTTAAATATTTGAGCTGTATGATCTGAGTAACCCAGATCACAGTTACGCACTTGAAGCAAAGACGGTTTATTAGAAATAACATAATCTAAAATGGCATGCAGTCAGGTTGGATTTTTTAAAACAGAGAACATACAGAAGCTCTGTAATAAATCCGAGACTATTCTATATGATTTATCATTACATCCAGCATTTACATTCAAATCACCACACACAATGACCAACTCAAAATTGGACGCTACTGTGAATAAGATTTGATTTAGTACATCAATAAAAGGTGCAAGTCTCCCGATGGTGGTCGGTAGATATCAATCAAGCAAAGATGTTTTAGTTTCAAACAGTAATACTCAATAACTGACTCAGCTGAGAGGCTGTCAATAATCTCCACAGACGAGGCCTCCGATATGAGAGAGTTATGAATATACATGGCAGTTCCGCCATGCTTACTTTTAGATCTGCAAAAACTATTTAAGGGAGTAAAATTGTTCATATAAATATTGTTAATTTGTTCACTGGTTAGACAGTGTTCGTCAAAACAAAAAATTTTAGGACAATATTTCTGACAAACTACCTCAATTAAGTATGTCTTGTTGGACAGGCACTGAACATTGATTCGAGCAACACAGTGACGTCCAATGATTGATTAACTCCTAAACATTCTGATTCGTTAGGGGTGAGGCAGGCTGATGAAAGTTTTTCTTAGGGAAAGTAAACCTTCTACCTGCAGATCTCTCCGGCCATATGTGGGCATCGTAGACTTTGTTTACCTGGTAAAGTGAAAAAGTAACTTTAAACGAAGCTGAGGAAGGGTTTTTCACACATGAAAGTAATATCTGGAGCCGTCATGTTCAAGTAATTTAATAACATGTCACTGGTGGTATCCTCCGAAAGACGATATACGTGAAGATATCTATTTTTAGGTACAGTTTTTAGGTTTTATTAGTCGATTTATTGCCTCCGATCACTGTATTTCCTTTGTTTGGTTAGATACCTGGAAATCGGAAGACTTTTCAAAAAGCTCTATACCCTACTATTTATGGAATGTTAGAATTAGTTAAATATTGTTTTGATGAATTAAACTTAAATTATGTTTTATTAGGAAAATTTCAAACTGATCCCTTAGAAGATCGCTTTGGGAAGTACAGACAGTTGGCGGGGGGACATTACCATATTAGACATATTAGATTAGACAAGTATACGAGTCTGAAAAAAGACTTCGGATTCAATCAATACTGACATTAAAATCTCGTAAATTTGGGGACTTATCTATAGATAAATTCTATGAATCACCTGAATGTGAGAAACAGGGCAGTATTGAAGACTGTTCTAATGAAATTGACGAAATACTAAAAAATACCTTCATTGAAAAATCTAATATTGGCAACTTAAAACCCGAAATGCCCGTGATTACTTATCTAGAAGGCTATTGTAGCCACATTGCTTTAAAGAAACTTAAATACAACTATTGCAAAGCTTCTTTGAAATGTGATAAAAATCTTATTGTTGTTGATGATCATTTTAACCTCATAACTGACCTAAGCAGGGGAGCACTACAATATCCTCGAGATTCTGTAGTTGAAATAGTTGTGATTTCTTATATTTTATTCCAGAAAATACTAAGTAACCATGAGAATAAATTCTTGAATATTTTTTCTCAAAAATCATTCCTGACTAAACTCTTATTTACTTATATCCTTAAAGAAGAATTTTTAGTTTATTTCGAAGGCTGCAATACGCACTCATCAAAACAATTATTGAAATTGTACTTAGCAGTATTACCAATACTTTAATTAAATATTACTGTAGCAAAAAAAATAATCGATTAGGTCCTAAAAGTAAATTAAAAACATATTCAAAATAAATGGCCTTAATATTTTAACTTCAACTAAATAGTGGCTAAGTAATCCAATAATGAAACGCAGAGACCTTCTGCTCTCTGAGGATTGCACATTGTCTAGACTCGTATTTAGAAAGTTATGGATTACTATAAGAGTATTTTTCTGCTTGTCGTTTCATTGGGTCAAAACGGCTTTAGGTAGGTACCTATGTATTTTGAAAAACTACAATAGAACATCGTAACTATATAAAAATAATTGTAACCATTATTAAAATATTAACAAATCCAGGAAAAAAAGCACAAACTATTGCAATAATCAGCAATACTGCGTTGTTTTCATATGACTACGGGCGCTGACGTCACAAATCAGCGCCTTGGCCGAATCTTGTAGGAAGTGTAGGATCACTAGCCCAAAATCTATGAATGTAGCAAATATCATAAAGATCGGCGATGGTTAGTATAACCGAAAAATTACCAATACATTTTACAGTTATAAAATTCTTTTAAACTTTTTGGATTTCTGTACTTACCCTCAACGTACAATTTAGAACTGCTTTCAGATCACCATAAAATAATTCTAAAGGTCCATCAAACAGGGTATACGAATTATTTTGAAATTTTCGAAAACCAATTTTCTCATAGGACAAAATATTTTTCCCACAATTTGAGCTCGCTCCTAAAGGATTCCACTTGTAGATGTCAACAGTGTCAGGAAAATTTGATCTTATTTTCAGTATTATCATTTTGGTGAAACCATTTTTCCGCAATACTTTAAAATACATGGAAAACAAATTTTTTCTTTTAGATAAATCCACTAAAACAGATTTTTTTGTTCAGTTTACAGAATGATTTCTATTTCGATGCCAATTAATACATTGTCAGAAACGATGCATTTAGGTTGAAAGAAGTTTCTTAATGATTGCTTCCCCGAGGAAGGTATTGTAATTGTGAAAAAATCATCCTTCCAGTTTTTTTGCAACAGTCTTTGCTTCACCAGATGCACAAAACGCTTGAATTACTATTTTTGTACTATTAGCAGATTGCCCTTTATTAATTTTTGTATCGATAATTACATTACTGGAGGTACATTATTTACATAGATAAAAATTAAAAACCAGCTTTGGTTTGCTTGGTTGTCTTTTTTTTTAAGAATTTTTTATTTCTCTCCCTTTTGGACATTAACATAAAGGCAACGTTTTTCTCATCACAGTTAGTGCCTTACAACATATGCTCATATGACTGATAAGCTAAGTGATAGTATTCCGAATATACGGTACTTATACATTCAAATTAATTATTTATATATAACATAACATATGAAGTACAAGTGAAGCTAAATATTTAAAAAAAATTTTATACGTCAAGGGATTTGTCACATTTTTAAATTTTAGTTCTTTAAGGGGACATTCATTCGGTCAGAATTAACCCAACTTTGGCGCCCCGCTCTCTTCATTTAATTAGAAAAAAGTAAAATTTATTGATATGTATTAAGAAAACACTGAAAGATGATATTTTTTTCTATGTTTCCCGTGTATATTTTTGCAAATTTCTCTTTTATATATCCACCCGAGTAAACGTTCCCAAAAATTATGAGAGTTTACCAATTATTTTCTCCGAAAAATAGACCTAACTCAAAAAAACCATTACACTACAGTCATAATCTCTTTTTTATCTTTCAAACGCCAAAAACCACTTATAAGTTTAATTAAAAATTAAAAAAATCTATTCACGGAATTATTAAAAGACTACAAACGCAGCGTTTTTAATATTTCTAGTATGGAGACAGGCGCTAACTGGGACAGGACCGATTTTGTAAAGGAAGTGGGAATTGAATCTAATTTACTGATGAGAATTGAGTTGTACTTAAAAAGTGTTTAAATATATTTACCCCCTATTTGTATATGTATTTGCCTGGTTCAAATCTTTTACTCAACTCGCGTGACAATATAATTTGACACTTTCCAATATAAAACATTTAAGATTGCTGACAATTATTGCTATTTGACGTTTTATTAGTTTAAAAACATTAACATCGGGATGGTAATGCTTTAAATTGGTAAATTATGGTGGTATTCTAGAGTACAAATTATGAATCTTTAATCCGTATAAAAATTTAATATAATTAATTCCTGCGCCAACATAGCGTACGAATTTTGTAATTTATGCAGATTCGATTGAAAAGTATTTAAAGTGTAAATGAAGGTTTTTCAGTCAAAATTTCAAAATAGTTTTGTTATTTGTGTAGAGATTTGATTAACCAATTTTTGGTCAACATTTTAAAATTTCAGATGGCGTCACCAAATAGTCTGCTATTGCTGCTGAATTTTATTTGTGCCGATTTGACTGAAATTCGGCATCTGGCGGTATTGAAGAGTGTAAATTGTGAATTGTCATTCTACATTTGGCAATTTCAAATGATGGCGTAAAATATAATAACGACGGAGCCAACTTGGCGCACAAATTTTGTTATTTGTGCAGATTCGTTTTAAAATACGTATCTGGGTGTTTTTAAGAGAGCATATTTTAAACTTTTAGTTACCATTTAAACTTTTAAAATGGCAATGCCAACATGGCTGATTAATTTTGTCATTTGTATAGACTTGATATAGAATCGGTATTTGTCTACAATCATTATAGATTAATTATCGAGAAGAAGACTATTATAAAACACACACCTAGATGGCCTTCATAATCAAACTTGGAATTTCTTGAACGAGAAAACCATGTCAAACGCTTCTGACTGCGTTTCCCCCATACACGACTCAAATGATTTTGCATGCATTCGATGTTTTCGATTTATGGCTGAATACAAACAAAAGTATATGTATTTTCTTGGACCAATAATTAACACGACGTTTCTTAAAAACTAAAAATTCTAAAGTGTTTAAGTAGTTTAAACATAATACATACAAATTACATTATTAGGCATATATATATATATATATATATATATATATATATATATATATATATATATATATATATATATATATATATATATATATATATATATATATATATATATATACCCAACTAGCACTTTTAGTCATGAATAGGTCATTGTTATCACAAGTACTTTCATTGAAGTAACCGGAACTTGGTGTCACCAAGTTCTGTTTAAGCTGAGACTACGCAGTCATTACCAAAATGGGGAACAATTTTAGGGTGACTCTTTCGTGAATAACATGTAACCGTGACTGACTTTTACGTAGATAGTACGAAATTATGTAGTTTCATTTAAGTAGCATAATAGTAATAATTTACCCTATTCGTCACTTCCTTATTTTTTTATTTAATTCGTTTTAAAAATATATATGGTTTGGAATACAAGCAGAACAGTTATGGCGACTACAAACACTCAAATTGGGAATATGGTGTAGAGCGTATAGAATACGTTATTGGTATTGCATGTATTTTTAATCTTTATACTCACAAAAACAAACATCATAGCTAAATATTTATAGGTTAGATGACAATAAACAATGGCGTTCTATCGGAGTTTTACTTTTAGGTTGGCTGTATTTCTTTACTGAAAAAATTACTCAACATCAAGTGTTTACGACTGCTTCCATACGCTTTTATAGTTTTGGATTCTTTAAATACGCAACTGTCACCTATACTCAATTACTTCGAAGTCTACTAGTTATCTACAAAGTTCCCATTAATCCCATAATATATATATTATTACCAAGCGGTTACGATTTGCGAACATTCCGCCGGTTCTTTGAAATTTAATGCGTTGTATCGGAGCATGCGGAGAGTTGCAGTATTATAATTCTGCCATCTATCATAATCATAACCCTTTGTTTCGTTTTTATTTTTTGTTTCCTTAGAGTACCGCTTTAGGTTGTTTTGTTCAGGTTTCACGTAACCAAGTTGTGATATTTTTAATTTTCTATAAAATGTGGCTGAGTGACGAAAGCTACTTTTTTTCTTACGGTATGTGAAGCCATTGTGAACCATTTTAACTTGATACTCGTCGACGATAACACAACACATACACAACTCATTAATAGCTGTAGACCGAATTGCAATGACTTTATAAGAACAACAGTAGCGACAATAGAAGCCCACCCGCCAAATTTCTAAAGGTTTAAATCGGGGCACCCATATTACGTTAGTTTTTCGCAAAATATGGCTAAATTAATCTACTTTTATATTGACAACCTCTGTCAGCGTCAGTTGTAAATGTAGTGTTATGTTAATGTTTTACTTTAATAATCTATTCGAACTATCTAGTACAAACTTACTTTTTCATTTAGATTTTTAACAAATAACAATGTTTGTGCAAGCGATTAATAAGAGTTGTCTGCCAAGTGAATTTAGTAATGTAATATGTACTGAAGAAGGCCTACAAAATAAAATTTCTTGTATGCTAATCATAGAAAGATTCTACCTCAAATTGAGGTGCTGAATGAAGTAAAACATACACTAAGACATGAAACAATATTGTCTTTTACGGCAAAATAGAACTAAAATATAATAATGTGCAATATTTAATAACTTTTCTTGGAGTAAACTTAAACTTAAAACATTTACGGTCATAGTCAGTTACACATTCATCACAAATACTTCATAATTACAAGCAAAAAACAGGTGAACCAGGCTTAAATATATTTCTCTATATGGCCAATGGTTGAGAACTTGATTTAAATAATCACAAAAACCAATAAAATGAAACACTAAACCAACAAACCTCATAAGAAACCCACGTAGGCGAAAAGTAAACAAAGCGATTTTAGCAGCAATATGGCCGAAACAAATTGGTTACTCTATTGTTGCTACTGTCCTTATAAAACCACCGACCGAATCTCGTACCAGCGCCCCCTATCTACGGAACCTCAAGTACAAGAGGTAATAGTTTACTTGTAGTAAATAATTACTGTAATACTTACTTCTAAGTTGCAATAGGAGAATAACGACTGGTAATAGCCAGTTTAAAGTAGCAGTAGACGGTAACTTTTCCTACTCTGCAACGACTCGTTTTACTTTATACTAATACGTTATAGGAGTACATTTGAACGTAATGGAATAGTCTCTGCAAAGTTCAAGAAGGTACTCATACTTAAAAGTTGTAATTTAGTAAACAGATTAGAAACAGTAACTTTGAATAATTATTATTATGTCACGGAAAAGAAATGACGACTATATATATATATATATATATATATATATATATATATATATATATATATATATATATATCGTATTTATTACTAATAATCCTACTATATATCAACAAACACTTTCGGTTACACGTTTTTAAGTATTATATATGTAGTAGTTTTTCATGTAAAGTAATTATAATAACTACTTAAGTAATTGACTCCTAGGTCGTCATTTCTTTTCCGTGACATAATAATAATTATTCAAAGTTACTGTTTCTAATCTGTTTATTACATTACAACTTTTAAGTATCAGTACCTTCTTGAACTTTGCAGAGACTACTCCATTACGTTCAAATGTACTCCTATAACGTATTACAATAAAGTAAAAAAGTTATCGTCTATTGCTACTTTAAACTGGCTATTACCAGTCGTTATTCTTCTATTGCAACTTAGAAGTAAGAATTACAGTAATCTATTACCTCTTGTACTTGAGGTTCCGTAGATAGGGGGCGCTGGTACGAGATTCGGTCGGTGATTTTATAAGGACAGTGGCAACAATAGATTAACCAATTTTTGATTGTTTCGGCCATATTTCTGCTAAAATCGCTTTGTTTACTTTTCGCCTACGTGGGTTTCTTATGAGGTTTGTGATTATTAAAATGAATGTTGATTCAAACAAGAAGTTCTCAACCATTGGCCACATAGAGAAATATATTTAAGCCTAGTTCACCTGTTTTTTGCTTGTAATTATAAAGTGTTTGTGATGAATGTGCAAGTGACTATGACCGTAAATGTTTAAGTTTAAGTTTACTCCAAGAAAAGTTATTAAATATTGCACATTATTATATTTTAGTTTTATTTTGCCGTAAAAGACAATATTGTTTCATGTCTTAGTGTATGTTTTACTTCATTCAGCACCTCAATTTGAGATAGTTCGAATATATTATTAAAGTAAAACATTAACATAACCCTACATTTACAACTGACGCCGACAGAGGTTGTCAATATAAAAGTAGATTAATTTGGCTATATTTTGCGAAAAACTAACGATAATGGGTGCCCCGATTTAAACCTTCAGAAATTTGGGGGGTGGGCTTCTATTGTCGCCACTGTTGTCCTTATAAAGTTATTGTAATTCGGTCTACAGCTATTAATGAGTTGTGTATGTGTTGTTATCTTCGACGAGTAACAAGTTAAAATGGTTCACAATGGCTTCACATACCGTAAGAAAACAAGTAGCTTTCGTCACTCAGCCACATTTTATAGAAAATTAAAAATATCACAACTTGGTTACGTGAAACCTGAACAAAACAACCTAAAGCGGTACTGTAAGGAAACAAAAAATAAAAACGAAACAAAGGGTTATGATAGATGGCAGAATTATAATACTGCAACTCTCCGCATGCTCCGACACAACGCATTAAGTTTCAAAGAACCGGCGGAATGTTCGCAAACCGTAACCGCTTGGTAATAATATATAGTATGGGATTAATGGGAACTTTGTAGATAACTAGTAGACTTTAAAGTAATTGGGCATAGGTGACAGTTGCGTATTTAAAGAATCCAAAACTATAAAAGCGTATGGAAGCAGTCGTAGACACTTGATGTTATATATACATATATATATATATATATATATATATATATATATATATATATATATATATATATATATATATATATATATATATATATATATATATAGGGTGTTGGGATATGACTAGAAATCTTTTAAAACGTGATAGTATGGACCATTTTGATTAAAAAATGCTTAAATAACATGGGGTCAATTCCTTACCATTTTTGAGAAAAAAAAGTTGTATTTGGTTTTATTAATTTTTAAGCACATGGTTAACACATTTATTTATTTTCTTATGTAAAACAATTAAATATTAGAAAATGCCTACAATTTTTTTCTTTGTAAAATATCTGAATAACGTAAATTTAAAAAATAAAAAATAATACGAAACGTTTTATATTTCCATAGAATGCTTATTTGAAAACGACACCACTGCCCACCGTCGAGAAGCGAGCAGGCTTCAACGAACATAACAATTCGCAAACATATCAGTTGCAATTGTCTTGTTTTTTGGTTCTTTCACCTCAAGTTTTTGCCGTATGAGACAATTCCGTACCGTTTTAATACGTAGTCGAGTTTTAAAAATGTATACGAATATTGAATATGCAGACATGTTACTTATTTATGGAGAGTGTAGACAGAATGCTCGTTTGGCATCCCAAACATATGGCGAAAGATATCCTAACAGGAAGTGTCCCCCTCGATTTTTATTTTTGGGGCCACATGAAAACATTAGTGTATAATAGGGTTGAAATTGAAAATGAAGACGACCTTAGAAACCGTATTTTTGCTGCAGCAGAACAAATTAGACAAAGACCTAACGTTCTTGAATCTGTTCAAGAAAATTGGTTTCGCCGCCGCCGTATTCGTGAGTTATCTGACCATCCAACCAAGGAACCTGCTGACACTGCATATTAGATGACCGCTAATATATGCGAATTTCTGCGACGCGAGGGCAGTCAGTTGAAAGCATCGACGTAAAACATTTTATTTTTGTTTCTAAATAACTTGTATTTTTGAAATAAACATTTTTTTAAAAAGGCGATTCCGTAGTCTCGTTTTGTAATTGGCGCAGTCGTACGGATTTTCGGAAGTTTATGAACCGCTCATAATAACTTTTTCGTTTTAACGAATTAACCGGAAAGAACCAATTGTTGTGACATTAGGTGAAGTGCTTATTATAGAGCGGATTGATCAAGACATCGATCGATTCCCAATCCATCGCGGATCTGTAAGAGCATTCCATTTGATCGAACATCGAGGGATAGGACCCACATTGTCTGTCTCTGCAAGTAGCACGCTTTGGAGAAGGACCACATCGCCGAACCAAGTTTGGAACTTATAGAATGACTAGGATCGCCATTCTTCTAGTATTGTAAGTGCAATTGATTTTCTCTCATATTGATGTCGATTGAAAATTTAATTTCTGAATTAAATAGCCTTCGTTTATCACCTTCAGCTGACTCTGTTCCTCAAAATAATTTAGGAGCATTAGATTTAGAGTAGGAGTAGAAAATATACAAGAAAATTTTGAAAATACAATTTCTTTAAGTAATCATTTACTAATTAATCAATTATTAGAATCAAATATGTCCCAATTTAAACCCGAATATTTAAACTGCGTCCCAGTTTTTGACGGAGACGCAAATGATTTAAATAGATATATATCTACATGCCAATCACTCATAGACGCATTTTACGATGCAAGCAACCCGCGAAATTTTCAAAATATTTATTTGGTAAATTCTTTAATAGGCAAACTTACAGGTCAGGCTAAACTAGTTATTAACATACAAAATGTAACAACGTGGGACGAACTTAAAGACACATTAAGACGAAATTTTGCAGATCAAAGGGATGAAGCGTGTTGAAATCGTGATTTGGTTATGTTAAAACAAAACACCGGTGAAAAACCAAATGATTTTTACGATAGAGTTTTACATATTTTAAATCTGCTGTGTTCATTTATTGATGCGCATGAGCTAACTAATTCAGCTAAAATTCTAAAACGAGAACTATACAATGAATTAGCTTTAAAAACATTTTTAAGTGGATTACGTGAACCATTAGGGACAACAATAAGTTGTATGAGGCCTGAAAATCTTATGCAAGCTTTACATTTTGTAACACAAGAATATAACGTGAATTATTTTCAAAACCAAAATAAATCCGGACCACTCTTAATAAAAAATAATACCAATAACAGTAGCCATAACGTTTTTAAGCCACATCAAAATTTCCAACCGAATTTTATTCAAAGACCAATTTTTAACGCAAATACGCCACACAATGCATTTAGGCCTAATTTTCCGTCACAGCCTATGAATATAAGACCCAATCCTAATAGGCCCCAACCGAGATTTTTTACAAATAATCAAGTTTTTGGTAAGCCTAGAAGTAATGTGTTTAAGCCAAATAATCAAAACAGGTTTCCACCACCAAAACCAATGTCAGGCGTAGAAACAGCTATATTTAAACCATTCGCTAATAGACCACCACAAAACAACCAACAACAAAACTCTAATTTTTATTCTCAAAATCAAGGATTTAATCCACCTAAATTTGCTTTCGAAGAGCTTCATAATACTGAAACTCATAACATGCCCTATTATGAACAATATTCGTATGAAGAATGTCCACATTCTAGCACATACGACCCGTATCAGAATGTGTATTGTGATCAAAATTATTACGCCCAAAAGACCGAATTTTACGAATATGATTCAGAAAATAATCCTATTGTGACATTACCTGACTCTGACTTCCTAGAAAATACGAATTATTACGAAGAACAAACTGACCGCGAAAATTTTACCAAGGTTCCTCCAGACAACAAAAAACCTTAGAACCTCAATTAATATCATTCAATATGTCAAATCCTAGTGAGTTATCTTATATAATTTTCCCAGAAACAAACCTAAAATTTCTTATTGATTCAGGCTCAACAAGATCTTTTATCGATCCGAATCTGGCAAAAAAAATTTACCCAAATAATATAATAAATGATCCTTTTATAGTTTCGACCGTTTTCCAAAAATCAGCCCATCAATATAGTGCCTTAATTCCCTCATCAAACATTTTTAATTTGCCGGAACAAAAAGATTTGAAATTCTATCTATTTAAATTTCATAATATATTTGACGGACTTATCGGACTTGACAATTTAAAAATACTTCAAGCTAACCTCGACTTTGATAAAGGCTTATTAGTTACACCTTATACTAGAATTAAATTACGTTTTCACAAAACGCAAAATGAGTTAAATTTTATTACAATCGCCCCACGTGTCGAACAAGTAATACAAGTAAAAACATCGGTAAGGAACGGTGATATCATAATACCACACCAAAGGTATCACAATTGCGAGATACCGGAATGTCTAACTGTTGCAAAAAATGGTTTTGCGATAACAACAATTCTCAACAATACTTGTGAAGAAGTAACCTTAGACTTCTCACAACCCATAAGCGTAGAACGTTTTTATGCGAGTGAATATGAAGAAATAAATTTAAATAATTTTAACGATTGTTCCGAATTAAAAAATTTGGATTTTTCAAAATTTAGAACAAACCATTTAAATTCAGAAGAACAAGCAAAGCTTTTAAAATTAATTCATGAGTACTCAGACATTTTTTATAACGAAGACGAACCTTTAACATTTACAAATGAAATTAAACACCGCATAAGAACCACAGACGAAATCCCGGTTTATTCTAAATCGTATCGCTACCCCTTTATTTATAAGCAAGAGGTAGATAAACAAATAAAGAAAATGCTAGATCAAAAAATAATACGACCGAGTAGCTCTCCGTGGAGTTCACCCATTTGGGTGGTACCCAAGAAGCTAGATGCCTCAGGGAAGCCAAGATATAGGGTAGTAGTCGATCTAAGGGGTGTAAACTCTAAGAGTTTAGATGATAAGTATCCTCTCCCGAATATAACCGATCTATTAGATAAGTTGGGAAAATGTCAGTACTTTAGTACCCTAGACTTAGCCAGTGGATTTCACCAGATCCAAATGCACGAAGATGACATCGAGAAAACGGCATTCAACACAGAAAATGGACATTACGAATTTCTTCGAATGCCCTTCGGGTTGAAAAACGCACCCGCGACATTTCAACGTGTCATGGATAATATCCTGAGAGGAATTCAAAATGAAAAATGCCTTGTATATCTTGACGATATAATTGTATTCTCAACATCATTACAGGAACATTTAGAACGGCTAAAATGCGTTTTTCAAAGGTTAAGAGATTCTAACTTTGAAATCCAGTTAGATAAATCGGAATTTTTAAGAAAAGAAGTGGCATATTTAGGCCATGTCGTCACGGCAGATGGCGTTAAACCAAACCCTGACAAAACAAAAGCAATCAAAGAATTTCCAATACCAAAAACAACAAAACAGATAAAAGGCTTTCTAGGTTTACTTGGATACTACAGACGGTTCATAAAAGACTTCGCTAGAATTACGAAACCACTCACAAAGTGTCTTAAAAAGGGTGCAAAAATCGA
The DNA here is from genome assembly GCA_030620095.1 of Kuschelorhynchus macadamiae. NCBI lineage: Eukaryota > Metazoa > Arthropoda > Insecta > Coleoptera > Curculionidae > Kuschelorhynchus > Kuschelorhynchus macadamiae. Next base: position 368,429 of record JAUTXW010004322.1, on the reverse strand, counting down.
ACATGACAAAGAATTTATTGAATGCTTTGAATTATGTAAAAATCTGCTAATAAACGAACCAATACTTCAATACCCTGATTTTACCAAGACATTTAATTTAACGACGGATGCCAGCAATGTGGCAGTTGGTGCTGTGTTATCACAAGGACCAATAGGACAAGACTTACCAATCGCGTATGCTTCGCGAACTTTGAATGATTCAGAAAGGAACTATAGTACCACCGAAAAAGAACTTTTGGCAATTGTGTGGGCCACAAAGTATTTTCGCCCATATATTTTTGGAAGAAAAATAAATTTAATTACAGATCATAAACCCCTACAATGGCTAATGAACCAAAAGGATCCCAGTTCTAAATTACTACGCTGGAGAATAAAAATTGATGAGTTCGACTACAACATTATCTACAAACGGGGTAAATTGAATACCAACGCGGACGCACTTTCTAGAATCGAGTTGCATACCAAAGAAACTGAAGACATTTTTTCACTAAAATCATACGTAGAAAATTTTAATAAATCTTTAGAGGAAACAACCTCAAATGAAAATTTAGACCAAATATCGACCATTGCACAAGCAGATGACAATGAACCCGCGCGTGAGGTCGGTCACACCACAAATAATCAAACAGCTGATGACGAACCACCCGACGACAACATGACAGTACATACAAACCAGAGTGAAGACCCTATAGTAGGAATTCCCATTTACGATATTCCAGTAAACTACGGATCAAATTAGATAATAATTTCCTCTGTATTTCATTCACTTGCACGACCTAAGACGACAATACTATTCGAGAAAAAACGGAGAATCTCTGTTCAAATTTCTGAAAATAATTTTGAAAATGATATCCTAACCTTTATTAAAGAATTAATCATACCTGATAAACAATATCATTTATATTTTGAGAATGCAGAAATGTACGAGCCTTTCTGCGAAGTAATTAGAAAAACATTCAAATGGCCTTCGCTAAAATTTAAGCGCTGCCTGACAAAACTTATTGACGCTACAGACAAACGAGACATACCAGAAATAATTAAAAATTACCACGAGTCAAAAACAAACCATCGCGGTATTGATGAGACTTTGAGCAAAATAAAGGAACGCTATTATTGGCCGAACTTAAAAAATTCTGTTCAAACTTACATTAATGATTGTGAGACATGTCAATTAAGTAAATATGAACGACATCCTATCAATATAAAAATGAACGTAACACCAACTGCTTTAAAACCCTTCGAGATAATACATTTAGATACTTATACACTCGAACAAACCAAATTTTTGACAATAATAGATAGTTTTTCAAAATATGCTCAAGCATATTCTTTGCAATCCCTCGCTGCTACAGAAATCGTAGACAAACTTTTAATATTTTTCTCACATCATAGTATTCCCAAACAAATAATTGTTGACAATGGCACAGAGTTCAAGAACACAATAATGACAGAACTTTTAAATTTACATAAAATAAAGGTACACTTTTGCTCTCCTAGTCATGCGCAATCAAACGGGCCCGTTGAACGGCTCCACTCTACTTTAGCAGAGCATATAAGGTTACTAAATAACCAAACCTTTAGTAAAACACCAATAAGTCAAAAAATGATTTATGCCATTATTGCATATAACCATTCAATTCATTCTTCCACTAATTTTAAGCCAATTGATGTTATAAATGGTCATACTACAAATAATGATCCTTTTGATATTAAAATAAACCAATTACTTTTAACAGATTATGTCAATAACCATAAAGAAAAATCACAACTTATGTATGCCAATATAAATCAAAAATTAATACAAAAGAAAGAAAAGGTAATATCTAAAATAAATGAAAACCGAGACGACACTGAACTATTTGAACCAAATCAAGACGTTTACGTTAAGAAGCATGTTAGACAAAAACTTGCTGACAAATTCGCAAAACCGACCAAAGTTAAATCTGTAAATAAAAACCGTAAGACAATACAGACGCAACTTCGTACTAAAATTCACATGGACAACTTAAAACGACCTTTAAGGAGAACTTACAGCTTTGACTAAAACAAACGTATTATATTTCAGCCTGGTCGCCGCCGTTATCGGAGACAGAGAAAAAATTATTATCAGACAACTAGACGACAACCCAGGAATCGTGCCGATTAAGCTAGGACAAGCTAAACTTACAGAATACACGTATACCTTAATTCACTATTATGACTTAAATTCAATAATATCTGAAATTAATAAATTAAACGCAAAATCAAAAAATATTACAAATTCATTAATTATACATAAAGAATACTATGCCGAATCATCTAATTACTTAAAAATTCTTGCAATTTCTCAAGAACACGTAGAAAATAAAATTAAAGAAATTTTACCCCATCCATTAAGAAATAAAAGAGGATTAATTAATGCTGCAGGGTCTGTTTTTAAGGCTGTAACGGGAAACTTAGATGCGGAAGATGGCGCTCGCTACGAAAACCTAATAAAAAACTTACAAGGAAACCAAAAATTATTAAGTAATAACATACGTAACCTAAATCAGATTTCAACAAGCGTCATTACGATTTTTAACACAACAATTCAAAAAATAAGCCAAAATGAAAAACTTCTCGAGGGTAAAATAAAACAAATAAGTTATATTGTACAAAAAACAACGTACAAAGAGAACATGTATTTTATTAAAGACACTCTTGATCAAATTATTAACTTGTACGAAATAATCGATTCCATTTTACAAGATGTTGAAAACTCCGTTACATTCGCAAAGCTTAAAATATTTCACCCGAGCATAATTCAAACCAAAGATCTTTTAAATGAACTCAAAAAACTCGAAAAAATGGTAGGTTCAAAACATTTAATTTTGCCCACTAACCTAGAAAATATATTTTTATTCGAAAATATTATAGACGCCGACTGTTTTACCCTAAATAACCGTGTAACATATTTATTACGAATTCCAGTAACCAATCCAAATAGTTTTTCTTATTATCACTTGTACTCTATACCAATTGAGCATCAGAGTCTGTTTAAGGTTGTTATACCGCGGAACAAATATTTACTTAAAAATCAATTGTACTTTACTCATCGTCCGGACCCTTGCCAAGAAGTTGTGCCCAACCTATTTCTTTGCAAAAAAGAAGACCTCACAGAGATCACTTCAAAAAGTCCTTGCGAAGTACAGCTCTTACAGACCACAAAAAGCACTTCTACCTGCCAACAAATCGACGTTACAATAAGTCGACCTGTAATAAGTCAATTGGATAATTCCAATCAATGGATTGTAGTTTTGCCAAATACCGAACTAGTAGAACTGCAATGTGTGAATGAAACTACATGGAAGTTATATGTTGACCCTTCCAACAGGATGCCAAGCAAAAATCAACGATATGTCGATTATCAATAATCAAAACGACGTCGATACTAATAAGCAACCCATCCTGTTCCCGGACTTCCAAGATACACCTGAACAAGACTTTCCCGTCCTGAATTTGAGCTTCCATTTACAAGAAATCAAATTAGACGAACTTCACAAAATCAAAAACAAAATTGAAGAAAATCATGTCCCAGAATTTTTCGACCGAATTTTGAAATTTGCAAGCCTATGGACAATTTTTATATACACCCTTTTTCTAACTATTTTTGGATATTTTTTGTTTAGATATTTTATCCGAAATAGATGTTTGAAAAAGATGACCGCAACCACAACCACAACAGAACCGAATCCGAGCCAACTCATTGAACTACCCCCTATCAGGGTCAGTTAAATCTAAGAAGGGAGGAGTTATCTGACCATCCAACCAAGGAACCTGCTGACACTGCATATTAGATGACCGCTAATATATGCGAATTTCTGCGACGCGAGGGCAGTCAGTTGAAAGCATCGACGTAAAACATTTTATTTTTGTTTCTAAATAACTTGTATTTTTGAAATAAACATTTTTTTAAAAAGGCGATTCCGTAGTCTCGTTTTGTAATTCGTGCGTGTTTAAATAGTGGTGGTAGTCATTTTCAGCATTTACTTTAAGCTTTTAAAATACTTTTTTTAGTGTGTGAATTACCTACCTAGTGCTATAAATTAATATGCTTGGTAAGTTCATATGCTTTGTTATTTTTGGAAACTAAAAGATGTAGTTAAAAACTATACAAAAAGTAATCTAAAAAGTTTTAATTACAGGTTTTTACTATTTTTTTATGCACACTTATACATTTCAGAAAAATAATCTAAATATAACAATTAATAATAATATACTTCTTTGTTTTCCGAGATTTTTTCAGATCTTTCCCTAGTCCCTAGATGACGAAAAACATGTTTTCTCAATTTCGTCGGTCTGTCTGTCTGTATGTCTGTCTGTCGGTCTATCTGTTCGCGGTATAACTAAAAAACTACTTACCCCACTGACTTCAAATTTTGGTCAAAAATTAAGGGTTACCTGGCAAAACAAAATGGCGGCCTAGTAAAATGTTAAAAAAATTATTACTAAGAAAGTGCTTATCCGCTTTATCTAAAATTTTGCACAAAAGTCAAGTATACGAATATATACGAATCCAAGATGGCGGAACAAAATGGCGGCGTAATAAAATATTTAAAACTTCAGCCTGAAAAAACTACTTAATGATCTGATTTCAAATTGTACGCCATAACTAATTGTAGTATAGAGACGAACTAGTAAAAGTGTTGTATTAATTCAAGATGGCGGAACAAAATGGCAGCCAAATAAAATTTTTGTAATCTGAAAAAATCACCCTCTCAGGTTTTACATATCTCGAGTTTAAGCGACCCTAGATGTTAAAAAAATATGTTTTTTCAAGTCCGTCGGTTTGTCTGTCTGTCTGTAAGTTCGCGGCATAGTTTAAAAACTAATCATCAGAATGACTTCAAATTTTAATCAAAAATTAAGGCTCATATGGGGATGACCTGGTAATATTTTGATTGAAATCCAATACGCCGGAACAAGATGATAGCCTATCTCAATTTTTGTACAAAAATCAAGTTTTATGTACGAATCCAAGATGGCGGTACAAAACGGCGGTTTAATAAAATATTTAAATATTCAGCCTGAAAAAACTACTTAATTAATTGATTTCAAATTGTGTGCCATAACTAATTGTAGTACAGACATGAACTAGTAAAACTGTAGTATTAAATCAAGGTGGCGGAACAAAATGTCGGACAAAAAAATTTTTTGTAATCTGTAAAATCAATCTAGCAGGTTTTACACATCTTCGCGGTTTAGCGTCCCTAGATGCCAAAAAATATGTTTTATCAATTCTATCGGTCCACCTGTCGCTTTGTTTGTCTGTCTGTCAGTTCGCGACATAGCTTAAAACGACTCTTTAGATGGACTTCAAATTTTAGTCCAAAATTAAGGCTCATATGGATAATATTTTGGTAAAAATCCAATCTGCCGGAACAATATGGCGGCCGAGTGAATCGTTAAAAAAGTATTACTAAGAAAACTGATTATCCAATTTACCTCAAATTTTGCAATTGTTGTGTTACATAAGAATGAACTGGTAACATTTTGGTATGAGTATAAAATAGCAAAACAAAATGGCGGCTTAATAAAATATTTAAAAAATCAGTCTGAAAAAAACTACTTATCAGATTAATTTCAAATTTTGTGCAAGCATTAAGTGATATATATATATATATATATATATATATATATATATATATATATATATATATATATATATATATATATATATATATATATATATATATATATATATATAAGCTGGTAAAGTTGTGTTACGAATTCAAGATAGAGGAACAAAATGGCGGCCAAATAACATGTTAAAAAAATCTTCTTATTCAATTGATTGTAAATTTTGGAGAAAAATTAAATATGAGACAGGGATAAACTGGTGCGAATTCAACATGACGTAACAAAATTGAATTCATTTTAAATTATGCCCAAAATTAAGTGTGACATAGGTAGAAAGTGGTAAAATATTAGTATGGACAAAATGGCGTTCAATAAAAATGTCTGAAAAGACGGTATATATGTGTCAAACAATAACTATCTACTGAACTAAATTGGTTCACACTTCACTATTCCTAATTCCTAAAGAAAATATTCATATTGAGGGAAGTTCCGGGTAAAGAAAATTTATCGATTTTTATTTCTTATTTCCACAAAAATAATTTAATTTTAAGGATTTAGGTAAAAGTATACCTTTCTATATCTTAAATAACAACAAACTTTTATACATAAAAAAAATCAAGAAGTTTCCAAGATATTAATATTTTCTGATCCAAATTTTATTTCTTCAAAATAAAATCCTACGGTAAAAGATCATTGTTAGAGTTCTGCGGGTGCTTTTTTGATTTAGACACATACTTTTAGGAGAAATAAAACAAAAATAGTCACAATTCAAAAACATGTTGAAAATGGCAAAAACAAAAAATTAATCTTGCAACAACGAATTTTTCCGTAATTGTTGATAATTTGTTTAAATTGACAAAACATCTTCGATAGCTTTGCACCAGTTGCCGCACAATCGTCTTTTCTGTGTACTTTCCTCAGATCCTTTTCAAAATTATTCGGCTTAAATGTTTATAGGAATACTGTACAAAATTAAAGCTTCTGGTCAAACAATGCAACATAGTTTCTTTTGTATTTTTTTTCCATATAATTGAACAGTATAACAGTTTTCGAAGATTTATTTTTATTTGTACAAATTATTATTAATGGTTTTTCACCATGGAATAAGACCGGGAAAAACGAATATGTCAGAAACTTCTAGATTTTTACATCATACCACCATATACATATTCACCAAGTTCCGTTAAAATTAAACCATTTTTGCGGAAATGAAAAATAAAAAAAAAATTAAACGAACTTTTGCATTTTATGCATGGTTATGTTAAGAAATGATCTCTACACAAGTTGAAGATGTTTGCATTATCTACAACTTTTGTATAGAATATTTTCTTATAGAACGTCAATTTTCGCCGGTTCCACTTATTTTTTTTGCATTTATTAAAAGCCACTTTATCATTTGGACTAAAGTTTAGGTGACAGTTTCTTTTTTTACCTCTAAATGAGTTATTCCGATCGGTCTATATATTAAGTTAGCCGAGAAGTATTGTAATTTGTTTTTGAAAAGGTTAAAATATCAAAAATTAATCTTTAAGTGGATTTGACTGGTCAAAAAATGCCATATAGTGTATATTATTTTGAACATTTTAGCATAATTTTTTAAGCACTCTGTATAAGACATTCACGATTGGACACTATAATATTGTACTGTCATCGGGTTTATGTACGTATACCAAATCTCAGTCAATTCCGATAACAGGAACTGCTCCAAAAGTTACTTGTATGATTTGAACCAAACATGCATACATTCTAACATACAAGTGAAATTAAATAAAAGCTTTTAAAAAGTAATAATTACGCAGGGAGATCCGAGGTGATCCTGGGCAATCCAAGGATATTTGTGGAGAATCGGGGCGATCCAAGGAAATTTGGGGTGATCCGGGGCAATTCGAGGAAATTTCGAAGAGATCCAAGGAAATTCGGAGAGATCCGAGGAGATTTCGGGGAGAACCGAGCAAATTCGTGGAGACCCGAGGAGATTTCGAGGAGATCCGAGGAGATTTCGAGGAGATCCGAGGAGATTTCGAGGAGATTCGAGGAGATTTCGAGGAGATCCGAGGAGATTTCGAGGAGATCCGAGGAGATTTCGAGGAGATCTGAGGACATTTCGAGAAGATCCGAGGAGATTTCGAGGAGATCCAAGGATATTCGAGGAGATCCGAGGAGATTTGGAGGAGATTTTTCAAGGAGGCAATCTTTTGTCCCAAATAAATCGCAGTGAGTACCCCCTCGCGCTTTGCTTTTGTAATAATTACATTACAGACAACTTACCTAAAATAGAATTTCTATTGGGATCATAAACAGAGTAATATCTCATATTCTTCAATGTTTGGTTTAGTTTTGATACGGAATTGACAAAATATATCGACAGACTAATTAATGAACGATCGAGAGCTTCCAGTGGACCATGTATGTTTTTATCACTCTGTACAATAAAATGAGTAATATTGTAATGCGTGGGACGTTCATTAAATGGATTTATTAGAGGCTTGTCATTCTTTTGCGGGTCAACTAGTAATATTGCTTCACCATGTTCAGTAGACTTAAATATTATTTCATCAAGTGTTCTAAAAATTGTCGATTGGCCAGTAGCATTATCTCTTAAACCTAATAATTTTCCTAAAATAAATAGAATTATATATATATATATATATATATATATATATATATATATATATATATATATATATATATATATATATATATACAGTGTGGTCATTTAAGTTTGCAACATATGGGAATTTATTTTATTAACTACACGATCAAAATAAAAATATTGCCAAAAGTTGGTGCATCCTCGATAATCATATAAAGTGTATTTAGAATGGTTGCAAGTCAAACAGCATACAGGGTAGGTCAAAAGATATTAAAATCATGCAAGAGTAAAGTACCCTTATTTCGAAAGATTCAGTAAAAAATGTTATAAACAAAAGTTGTTTAGCATCAAAAGTTATGCATGGGTACCAAAACATAGCCTCCTGGCACCAAATGGCACTGTTTCTTCCCAAAATTGTAGGTTGTGCTTGGACGCAAATCCAAATTTTGTTATTGAGAATAGAAACTAGTATTACCAAAAAACAAACGTGTGGTGCGGTATTATCAACGAAAAATTATTGGGTCCGTTTGTTTTCACCGAAACCTAACTGGTGATATCGGATTTCTTGGAAAATATGAGTTTACAAGAACGGTATAAATTATGGTTTGTACATAATGGCTGTCCCGCTCATTCTACTAGAAATGTTTCTGAATGGTTAAATGGGAAATTTGGTACTAGATAGTTAGGACAAAATACCGATCCACGGTGGCCTCCTCGTTCCTCAGATCTTACCCCATTAGATTTTTTTTATGGGGATACTTAAAGTTTATAAGGATCGAGGATTTAATAATGTTGAGGAACTTGAAAGTTCGATTCGTTTCCATTGCAGAAATATTCCAGCAAATATCTTGCTATCTACTTTTAGTGAATTTTATGACCGGACAACTAGATGCATTGAACGAGAAGGTAGGCACACAGAAACGCTTAGATAATTTTAATTTTTTTATGTACTTCCTTAAATGTTTTTTTACTTCATGCTGATTTGTTAATTGTTAAGTTATAATAAACATTTTTAGTAAAACTAGTGGTATCACATTGAACTAGGTCTCGGTGCCTTTGATTTTTTCTTAATATTAATTCGCTTTTAACCCTCATTTGTTTTTTCAAGGATTTCCAGTTTGTTAATTATGTGTACAGTTCTTTAATAAATATTTGAAATGAAAATTTTGCACTTCAAATGAAAGTTTTTGAATGTGCATATTTTCTTCAGAAATGCTTCATCTTGTTAAAAATAATATTGGCGAAATTTCCAAGATGTGTTTAATATTATTGCAACAAACCTGAAGTTTGTGATTCCCTAAAAAATTAAAAATCCAAGTTAATTTCACAAGTACACTCAAATTCGAACGGAGTTATGCGAATCTGATCTGAGTTTGATTAAACTATGAAAGTGTTTATGATAATTATCAAAAAAATCAATTTTTCAAAAACTTTTTTGATTTTGTCCAAAAAACATTTTTTTTCTCAGGAGGCTATGTTTTGGTATTCAGGCATAACTTTAGATCCTAAACAACTTTTCTTTATAACATTTTGCTGAATCTTTCGAAATAAGGGTACTTTACTCTTGCACGATTTTAATATTTTTTTACCTACCCTGTATGCTGTTTGACTTGCAACCATTCTAAATACACTTTGTATGATTATCGAGGATGCACCAACTTTTGACAATATTTTTATTTTGATTGCGTAGTTAATAAAAAAAATTCCCATATGTTGCAAACTTAAATGACCACTCTGTATATATATATATATATATATATATATATATATATATATATATATATATGTGCTAAGCCTATATTATATTTAAATAACCGACTAAAAGTACTTTTTTATAATTAAAGACAAGATAAAGGTTTATTTAAATATTTTATTATATATAATTTGTTGAAGGGACTATGACAAAAATAAACACATGCTGTGGAAGTTTAGGGTAACATTTCGGTCTTTTTCAACTATTCCCATTAGTTTTGGGTTCTTGCCACCCTTGTATCGTCTTTATGCCATCTAAAGTGTTTCTTCCTGAAAAGAATAAAAAAAATGCTAGACGCAGCAGATAAATATTCATTAGTAGTCTGCAAATGTCAGATCGGAAATAGCCAGTGACAATATTCAGATATTGCCTTAGGCAGTAATGAAGAATTGTCCAATATTGGTCAAAAAAATATTCATAAATTTTTATACAATTAAACAAGTTTAAGTTTTTATAAACACTTTAATTAAATCACTTTTTTAATATTTTTTTAATAAATCATATAATTTTCAGTCCGAATGCTGAAATGGTTAATTCCAATATGACCTAACTCAAATTAATAGCCGAGGGCGTCCGCAGGGGGGAGGGGTAACAACATTCAGACATGGGAGCGTGGTGTGCCTTTAATATGTAAGTTCAGTGATTAGAGGACATTTTTCAGGCAGAAGGGCAAGTGTCCCCCCACCCCTTATGCATAGAATAGCAGTGACATTACTTATAGGCAATTTATTTAAATGACGTGCATAAACGATGATTACCACAACCACTCATAAAATATTCTAGTATATATAACTCCCAATAAGCTAAAAATCATTACGGATGTTCATTGGTGAAAAAAATAACTTTTCATTTGAGAAGGCTGGCAAAATATACTGAACTAATCCGTTTTTCTATAACTTTTTAACATATAATTTATTTACATATATATTCATAGAACAGAATTAGTAATTGAAACACAATACAATTTTTAAAGTTCAATAAAAGTTACGAATTAATATACCCAGTGAATGAATAATAATTAAAAATAAAACATTTATTACCTGTGAGTTGTTTAAATAATGAAGGTGGGAATTTTTTATTTATCATACAGGACAGGACCAAAATTCTTGGAAGTCTTCAGAACAGTTCTTCCTTGCGACTAACAGGACTAACAGGGTTCATTTGGCAATTGGTCTATTGTTTTCTGGCATATTTCAGAAATTTTTTCTTCCGTATACCATTTTCTGCCAAACAATCATCTGTTACGGATATATTTGGGTATGAAAATATTCGCAAAGTAGCCATATGATGACACAACAATTGATCTCTAGAAATTTGTACATAGATTCCTCAATGTCATTCATCAAGTTTAATCTGCAAGTAACAAATTCATAAATATATTATTGACACAGTATATTAAAATCAGTAACAATGTTTTTAAAATTAAATACTGTTTTAACACATTAAATATTCTTTACAATATTAATATGTACCTAAAATGTATAAAGAGCGCTTACCACAACCTTCTAAATACGATCTCTATTATACTTGCAAGAGTATTCCCTTTGATTATAGGAAGTTATCCATCAGAACCATGTCTTTCACACGGTTTGAATCTACCGCGTTTTCTTCTTCTTTGCAAAAGCTTGAATTATTGTTGAGAACCTGATAACTGATTTCGTTGCTATAATTTAAAAAGTAAAAAAGGAATCATAGCAAAAATACACATATATATCTATTATAGTTATTAACTAAAAATCAAGCTTTATTTATTAGAAATCGACAATATACACTTGTAGTTATTGGTAAGTATACTTACACGTAACAATTCACTTGAAAAACCAGGAAAAAAGACCTTATTTTACGAATAATCAATGTAAACAAACTTAGAAAAGTGAACATTGATATGACAGTGCCTAACAATATCGCCGCCGTGACATCACAACTCCAGCTGTTGATTGCGGGAACAACTAGTCGGTGTTGGCTTAGCACCATGGTGTGAAGAAAACAGGGTGTACCTACTCGCAAGTTTTGGTGACGTATATTGTGAGGCAAACCCAGGGCCGATCAAAATGACAGGTTAGCCATGTTTTTATTGCATAAAGGCCTTAAAGGTTTGCAGTACACCTTTGTAAAATTTGTTGACGGAATTCATGTATCGCTCATAATTCTATCTTCTTTTATGATTACTGTTTATTGGAATAAACTTATATATCGTTTGAAGTGCAGGTATGTATTATTTAGTTTTCTAGTGATAGATATATGAGAAAATTACATAGTTCGTTAGGATTAGCGTACGAAACTGTTCATTTCAAAAAAATCTTAAAAAACTGTATGTATGTAAATACACGAATAGGCATTAAACTTATGTAAAATAACTCATATTTTTATTTGGACTGGTTCAAGGTATACATTTTAAACTCAAGTATTTTAAAAAATATGTTTGGTATAGTAACTAAAATATTCTATGTGTAGCTGTTACTTAATATTCATAAGTAAGTACTTAAGTAATTGCTTCGACAAATACTGAAACCAGACTCCTGAATCCTTACACATACAATTGATAGTAAATATAACACATGTTTGTTATTATGTAGATTATAATCTTATTTAAGCATACATATATATATATATATATATATATATATATATATATATATATATATATAAATCACTTCCTTGCAAAATTACTTTTTAAAAAAAATTATTTTATTACTTGAAAAATACAAATTTAAATATATACGTTCGAATTTGCAAAGTTACAGAGTAACGTTTAACAAATGAATTCGAGCTAGACTGAACTACTGTATACAAAGAAAAATAACTATTTATATTTTTCGTTATGCTGACTCAGTGGGAACTGTTTACTTCATTCTTGAACACTTGGGTCAGGACGTGGGTTCTGCTGATGAAGCTTTAATTATATGGCCACTTCCGATGAATCATTTAGAATTAAGCATCATATTTCTGATTACTCATTCATTCTTGCTATTTCAGCATTATTTTTATATAAATATAGAAGAATTAGTAATCATCTTTAGTCATTAAGTAGCCATAGATCGGTCAACATCCATTGTAATTTCGTGTTTTAAAAATAAAGTTTTTAAAAATACAAGTTACAAGTTTGAATGTAAAATTAGCGCAGTCGGTAGGATATCCTTTTCGGAGTGCGAAAAAAGGGATATTCTGAAATCGGAGTGTAACAACGTTTCATCTCCATAAAGATTATCAGTGTTGCATCTTTCTGTTTCAACAGTTAAGAAAAGGATCAGGAACATCTACAACCGAACTAGGCACTTGTAACTCCTGGTACATCGATTATTGGTACGCCATTCGAGAAGCCAGTAAGGACGATTTGGCCTGTGCTAGCGTCCAAGACAAGCGGTAGCCAACCTGAGCAGTTCATCTCTTCAGCAAAGCATCGTTTGATACAGGACCAAGACTTGGGACACATTGTGAGTTATTTACTTACTTCCCTTATAGTTGAGATCCCTGTTAATTAAGTTCTGAAATTTTTGAAGAAAGAATTTTTTTTTGAACAAAGATAATTTTTGAAGAAAGAAAAAGTGAATAATTGAATTGAAGCAATTTTATTGAACAATTATTTGAATAACTTTCACTAACTATTTTAGTTGTAAAGGAAACAAATGTTAACGCAGTTAACAGTAGTTAAGTACATATTTAATGAGGAAATTTAAGAAATGTGGTAAAGACATTACTTATCCTAAAACAGTTCGAAGAAGTAGTTTAGAAAATCCTTCTACAAGTAGATTATTAGAAAGTAGTTTTGAAAATCAATCTGCAAGTGAATTAACAGAACTTTATTCAGACATCAATTTAGAAAATATTTTTAACCCTAGTATAAACGTAGATACTAACGAAGCAAACATTAATAAGATGGCAGACGCTTTGAGAAGTACTGTTTCACTCTTAAAAACTTTCGATGGTACCCCATCACGTCTTGAATCTTTTATTAATCAAATAGATACTTTTTATACAAGATATTTTAATACTGATACTTCCCAACAAGAATTTGTAATTTTGGCAATTAAATCAAAAATTATAGGATCAGCCGAGGATTTTCTTTTAACTAGACCAGATCTTAATACTTGGCCAGAAATAAAAATCTCATTAAAACAAAAATTCAGTGATCCAATAACAAGAGCTAATTTACAACAACAATTAATATTCTTTTCAAGAAAAGGCGAATCAACCTTAGATTACATACAAAAACTCAAAGCCTTAGTCACCAAAATAAATACGAAAACTTGTACAGAAATAAGTAATATTGAAGCTAGAAACATAATTATAGCCCAAAACGAATTAACAGCAACTCAAAATCTTCTTGCAAACATTTCAAGCGAATTAAGAACTTTACTAATCGTTCAAAATCCCCAAAATCTAGACCATGCAATCGATATTGTAACCAATTATGAAATCTTAACTAGTCAAAATAATTTTAAAAATAATTATTTGCAAAATAGTAGATCAAATAATTTACTTAGCAATCAGAAAACGCCACCAATAAATAATATTAATAAATTTCTGGTAAATAGATCGAATAATTTTCCAAATTCATCTTTTAAACCGAAACCACCAAATCAATTTTTCAATCGAGTACAAAATCAAACATTTAATCAAAAAGGCAATCAATATCCTAAACAACAATACCCACAACCAATGTCAGGTGTGAGTGTACAAAAAACAATGCCACCATTAAGACAACAACAACAAACTTTTGCCAGACAACAACTTCAACAACAAGCTTTCTATAGACAACAACCTCAACAACAAACTTTCTATAGACAGCAACCCCAACAACAACATCACCCGAAATTTACATTCCAAGAATTAACGCATTTAGAAAATAATGAACCCAATAATGACGAGTTATATAGTGAAGAAAACCCCGAATTTGACAATTATGATCAAGATTATCAAAATTTTGATGAAACATGTGAATTAGATAATGAGAATTTAGTTGAGCAAATAAAAAATTTTCATCTATCAGCCTCGGACGAAAACCTTGCTTAACTTTAAACAGTTTTCAAGTAAATCAATTACCCTATGTAGAAATACCGAATTATAATATTCGACTACTAATTGATACAGGTTCTCATGCATCCCTACTTAGACCCTCTTTAGCGGAAACACATTTCCCCGAATGTATTAAACCTTACGTAAGCACACTTCAAACTTGTGCAGGTTCAAAGAAAGCGAAAAGTAAAGCTACTATTCCTTTATTTTTAAGCTTTGGTATAACCGAACCAATAGAATTTATTTTATATTCATTTCATGAATATTTTGATGGAATAATCGGAATTAAAGACATATGTAAATTAAATTTAAATATTGATTTAAAAAATAAAAAATTGAAAAACCAATATTTAGAAATACCCTTTCAATATGGGCAAAATTTTGATGAATATACAATTGAAATACCACCTAAAACGATTCAAAAAGTAATTTTGAAAACTTCGCGAACAAATGACACTACTTGGTTAATGCCCTATTATTTAGACGAAAATATAGAAATTCAACCTACCCTAATAGAAGTAAAAGAAAACACGTACGCTATTGATATTTTTAATCATACAGAAAAATATTTTACTCTAATAGCAACCACTAATGATAATTTACCCTTAAGACCAATTGAGCTTAACAATTTTGAAATAATAAATTTCGAACCAAATCAGAATCAAATTAATGAAAAAAACATAATCGAAGATATCGATTTAAAATCACTAATTAGGCACGAACACTTAAACTTTGAAGAACGTAAAGAACTTTTTAAACTTATTAAAAGCTTTCAAAATATTTTACATAAACCCGGAGATAAATTAACATTTTTCAATCAAGTCAAACATACTATTAAGACTACGGATGAAATACCCGTACATGCGAAAAGTTACAGATACCCATTCATACATAAACAAGAAGTAGACAGACAAATAGACCAAATGCTACAAGATGGTATCATTCAACCTTCAAATTCTCCCTGGAGTTCCGCTGTGTGGATCGTCCCGAAGAAAGTTGACGCATCAGGACAAAGAAAATGGCGTCTAGTGATAGATTACAGAAAAATCAACGAAAAGACTATAGAAGATAGATATCCTATTCCAAATATCGCAGATATACTTGATAAACTTGGTAGAAGTCAATATTTTACAACACTTGACTTAGCCAGCGGTTTTCATCAAATAGAAATGGACCCAAAAAGTATACCAAAAACAGCATTCAATGTAGAACATGGACATTACGAATATACCAGAATGCCTTTCGGACTAAAAAATGCACCTTCCACTTTTCAGCGTGCAATGGATAACGTTTTACGCGGATTACAAGGAAAAATATGTGTTGTATATATGGACGATATAATTATCTTTTCAACCAGTCTTCAAGAACATTTAGACTCTTTAAAACAAGTATTTAACAGATTAAGTTCTTTTAACATGAAAAAATCGAAGCAATAAAAAATTTTAAAATCCCTAAAACACCAAAAGAAATAAAATCATTTCTCGGTTTAGTCGGTTACTACCGAAAATTTATAAAGAATTTTGCAAAAATAACGAAACCTTTGACTCATTGTTTAAAGAAAAACGTTAAAATAAATCATGATAAAGCATTTATTACCGCATTTAATCTATGTAAAAATATCTTAACTAATGACCCTATATTACAACACCCAGATTTTAGTAAAGCTTTTATTTTGACCACTGACGCTTCAAATTACGCTATTGGAGCAATACTTTCACAAGGAAAAATAGGAAACGACCTACCTATAGCATTTGCTAGCAGAACTCTGAATCAATCAGAATGCAACTACTCAACAATAGAAAAAGAACTTCTTGCTATTGTTTGGGCAACAAAATACTTCAGACCTTATTTATTTGGCAGAAAATTCACAATTGTAACAGACCATAAACCATTACAATGGCTGTTCTCAATAAAAGAACCGAATTCAAAATTAGTAAGATGGCGACTAAAACTGCAAGAATATGAATATGATATTCAATATAAAAAAGGAACCCTAAATTCCAACGCCGATGCACTTTCAAGACCACCTCAAGAATTGTACCCAACCGAAATAATAAAATCACCATTGACGCATATGTCAGCAGTATGTGAAAAAGAAGAAAATTCTGACGACCAATATATTTGGCATGAAAAAATAAAACATTTCTTTGACATCCAAGAAAACCTATTCGAAAAACCAAAAAAGGTAAATAAAGAAAAGAAGAAACCAAAAATTAATATAATTTCCGATATTCAAATTAAACCCCCAAATAAACCAATTAAAACACCATCGCCATTGCCATCAACAAGTAAAATCAATGACGAAGAAAAAATCAATCAAAACAACTCAGAAACGGATTCAGCCAGTACAAATGACATTCCAAAGGAGCCAAAAGCTGATTTACTTTCAAAATCAGACACAGAAACTATACATACATCAAGAGAAGACCCCATATTAGGAGCCCCGTATGTTAGTAAAGCCCTGAACACTTTTGAAAACCAAATCATATTTAAATGGACTGAAAAGGAACAACCTTATGTTGTCACTAAAAAATTATTTGAAACCAAAAAGCGATTAATAATTTTTATAAATCAAAGCCCAATAACCGAAATAATCCAAAGACTCTTAAGAGATTATTTACCCCCAGATACTTATTGTTTACACTTTCCCAATAAAGAATTAGAACCAATAATAATTCGAATTTTCCAAGAAACCTTTCAAAATAACGCCTACAACCTTGTTATTTCTAATACACTATTAGAGGACGTCGTAGACGTAAATGAACAAAAAGAAATAATTGAAAGATATCATACCACTAAAACATCCCATAGAGGAATGACTGAAAATATAAAAAATATAAAGCAAAGATATTATTGGCAAAGCCTTGAAAAAGACGTAATTAATTTTGTTAATACATGCGAAATATGTCAAAAAACCAAATATGATAGACATCCCTATAAAGTAATTTTTAAACCAACACCAACAGGCTGTAAACCCATGGAACATATTTATATGGATATATATTCCATTTCAGGTCAAAAATATTTGACAATAATAGATAACTTCTCTAAATTTGCTACAGCATACCCTGTAAATGAAACATCAATCGAGATTTGTCAAAATCTAATTAAATTCTTTTCACATCATGGTACACCCTGTAAAATTACCACTGATAATGCACAAAGCTTTAAAAGTAATTTAGTACAAGACCTTTGCAAGACTTATCAGATTGAATTACATTTTACTACACCTTATAACCCAAATTCGAACTCACCAATCGAAAGATTTCATTCAACTTTGAAAGAAAGTCTTATTGTCCTTAGAAACGAACATCGAACTAAAACAATACAAGAATTAATGGATATCGCAATCCTTAATTATAATAACAGTATACATTCAACACATGAATATACACCATTTCAAATATTAAAAGGAAGTTTAAATTATCAATTAAATTTTGAGAAAAATATAAATCAAATACAAACTGATTACATACATGAACTCGCCCAAATATTTAGTGAACTTAATGAAAAAATAAATCTAAAATTAAGTGCGAAAAAGGCTAATGTCCTAGCTAAATTAAATGAAAAACGCGAGATTGACCCAGAAATAGCTGAAGCTACAAAACAACTATTACATACACCTCGAAAACTACCATTAAAGTTAGAACCAAAATACAAACCAACTACTTTTAAAAACCAAAGACACCCAAAAGATATTAAAAGACGTTCGTAATTTTCAGGAACTTACTGACAAAATGAAGAAGATCCTGATACTACTCCCACTACTTGTCAACGCACAATATAAAATAGAAGAATTAAATAACCCTTTGTTACCAGTTTACCAATCAACAGGTTACATAATAACAGGTTATCATCATGTCTATTATCATGTAAATCTAACTAATATAAAAGATTGTGTAGAAAACTCGAAATCGACACTTACACAAATTAATAATACCCTAAGTAATCTATACGCACCTATATACCAACTTTTATCTATAAGAACACGTAACCTTTTCGATCAAATAGAATCAATCGAATTATTTGCTAAACATTATACTACCCCACAAAAGCGAACTAAACGCGGACTTTTCAATTTCCTAGGAAAAGCACAAAAATATCTCTATGGTACATTAGATGCCGATGATGGAGAAAGATACGACAATTATATTAAAATATTACGAGAAAATCAAGAAATCTTACATAAAGATTTGTCTGCAACCCAGACTATTGTAAAACAATTAACAAAAGATCTTGACGCACAGCTGACTAATATTAAAACTAATCAGCAAAAGTTATTAACCCGGATGGAAGACCTCACTAATATGACTCATACTACAACCACTTCGTCTTACTATATTGTTACGCTAGACAATATTGAGACTAATCTACGTGTCATTCATGACATAAAAAGTAATTTGCAAACTGCAATAAACTTTGCGGAAATAAACATTATGCATCACAGTATTATTAAGTATAAAGAACTTCGCAGAATAATTACAAAGATAAGGCCCGAGAGTCGTATTCATTTCGACAATATAATTAAATATTACCAAGTAGCACACGCAGATGTGACAATTAAGAATGATCTAATTATATTTTATATTGCAATACCTTTAATTTTAGAGAAACCTTATATACTTTATCGAATATATCCAATACCAATAAATAATCAAATAACGATTTTAAATAATCTGTATTTATTGAGATCTACAGATGACTTTTACAACTCAAAAGAAAATTGTTATAAAATAGAAAATATATCTTTATGTTCTAGAGACACACTGAACAAAAACGAACCCTGTATACCTCAAACAATTAATTTGACAAACCATTGTCCACTAATACCAATTAAATATAATAAAACTTCTATAACACAACCTAAGGACAATTCCCTTATAATTATACCTGCTTCTAAAGAAAGCATATACTTTCAATGTCCAAATCAACATAGCGTTGAAACCATTGACAAAGTATCCTTAATATTGCCTTCAGATTGCAAAGTAAAAATTCAAAATAATATTTACGATTCTCAAAAACTAGAAACAATTAGTTTAAGGCTAAAACTCCCATCAATAAATATTGATGAAAAATTAATCCAAGATACTGAACCCTTGGAACTAAAAGAAATAAATCTTGATAAAATCAATGAAGATTTAGAGAATGCTAAAAGATTAATAATTCATCCCCTAAAACAAATGGACTTTGTAAGTTCTGGAGTTTCAATTACTCTAATAATAATTATTATTATAATATTTACAATCATCATAAGTTTCTTGTATTATTATTGCAGAAAGGAAAAATCTAAAGAAAATGTAAAAGTGGACATAAAATTAGAATCTCTCGAAAATCAACCCCGATTTCCTTAAACTTAAGGAGGGAGGAATTATATGGCCACTTCCGATGAATCATTTCGAATTAAGCATCATATTTCTGATTACTCATTCATTCTTGCTATTTCAGCATTATTTTTATATAAATATAGAAGAATTAGTAATCATCTTTAGTCATTAAGTAGCCATAGATCGGTCAACATCCATTGTAATTTCGTGTTTTAAAAATAAAGTTTTTTAAAAATACAAGTTACAAGTTTGAATGTAAAATTCTTTCTTGGTATAGACTTGTTTTCGTAAACAAGTAACACCTGCTGTTTATGAGAAAAGGATGACGTTGGCGGGTGACAGCTGATAGTCTGGGAACCAAGGTTAGCATAACTTGTATGATGAAATAGCTGGTGAGAATAGATATAACATATATATATATATATATATATATATATATATATATATATATATATATATATATATATATATATATACATATATATTTCAATAGTTTTTGTATGTACAGGGTGTTCCAGCGAGGACTGAACAGGGACCTATTTTCGACCTTCCTTGTATTTTGGAAAAATTCAAAATAGCCAATCGATGTATTTTCTCTTGTAGAATCCTACTAGATATTTTTGTTTTAGCTGATACATAAGAATGCTGATTAATGAATACACTACAGATAACAAACAACATACATTTCATGAGGGCAATTAACAAAAGAAAGATAATATATCTGAAAATGTTTAACAGTTACCTAACCTCGAGCCTACCCCTCATTAATAAGGAACTTCTAGACAGAAATATATGAAAGAAAAAACTTTACTTAACAAAATTACGATAATAAGTATATTTAAGAGCCCTACTTTAAGTCTTGTGTGTGAATTTGTATTCAATTTGTGTTGACTGCACAAACCTAATTATGTTTAAAGAAGATAAACCTAATGTGAAAATTTTGATATATGCTTGCAACTATATATTAAAACTAAATTAGATTACTGACATTATAAATTTCATATCAGTATCGTACTATAAATAAACCAATATTATGTCTCTGCCAATTGTGTGCTAAGTGGTATTAATTAAAACTGTATTATTCAATTTACATAAACTGTGCATGGTATGCATTTAATTAATTAAGATTAAGAAAATGTCTTTAGTTGTGGATCTGACAGTATAGGAATTTTCCAGTATCAGCTTTTATTTTTCTGGTTTGTACTATTTGTACCCTACCTCAAGGCTACCATCTATGTATATCATTCTAGGAAGTTTGTAAGCTACACGCTAATATTTTCAAGTCACCCAAAAGATTGTTTACTTCTGCTCATCTGCTGTGTTAAAAGTCAGATGTTATAGATACATAGCTGAAGTGGGATAGAGAAGATGATAAAACCACTGCTACGGTGTATCTGTGTTATATTTTAATAATTAAGGATGTCTTATTATAATGATTAGTTTTCCTAATAAGTAATATTTTTACTAGTTTTATAGGAACTATGGCAATTACCTCATTAAAGTAAATGTTAAAATTAAATTTTAGCTGTTTTTTTTTTATAGAACTAGAGATCTAGAAGTTAATAGACTCTAATGACTTCAAACGGACAAGTGTTTAAAATGCTATCTACTACAGCAAAATTCCCCTAATCTGATCCAACAAATGATTAAAAAAGATCGCTTCTTTTGTATCTGCGTACTAATAACCATGATCTAAATCAATGACTAAAAGAAAAGGTCCTAACTGTAATATTTCTTTATTGGTTTTTAAATAAGTCTGGAGCAGGTTGCTCTCTGTAGCATCATTAATTTTTCTTTTTATTTTCAAAATGCTTAGCTTAGCATAAAACCGCTAAAAATCATTTGATTTAGAAATATTTAACCAAATATTTACCGTTATTTAAGTTAGTTTTGTCATATTTGTTGGAAGCAAGAAACCTATGTACTGTAGAAAGCAGGGTTTTTAGAAAATCTTTGAGACCTTATATTACATTTGCCCATCTTTTTATTGTGGCTGAAGCAATCAGTAACCGCACAAGATATATTGTTCTTGATTTTTAATACCCAAATGAATTTAACAATAAAAAGTCCTGTGCTGGATGTAGGTTTTTTTTATCAACCGTAACGCCGTGATCGTATTTTGACATTACCGTTCTATGTTTTTCAGTAGCGTATTTAGAATTAAAACAAACTCTCTACTTTCGTGTAGCACAAGTTTATACCTCGCTTTAATTTGATAAAAGATTCCTGGTGGGGTACAGACCCCCGGAACAATGAAAAATCTAAAAGGTGATCATCATATGTCCGTGCTACTTATATCTTTCCTTTTGCCGTAAATGCGGTAAACGAAACAAAACGGCTCTCACAGAACATATGATTAAACAGAGCCATACATTTAATTACGAAAATAATAAAATTGTTAACAGAAACAAACACAAAAAAGGGAATTTTATAAAATGGTATATATGAGAAAAAAACGCATGCTATCACAAAACCGGTACTCAAACTTAAAGCCAGCTTTATTATAATTTAATTCAAATATAACATTTATTAAAATGTCATAATTACAAACATACTGTAATTTTAATAAGAATGCAAGAATAGAACCCAATACACGGAAAACAAAACAAGGAAAAAATACAAATAAAAACATAAAATAAAATATATAGTTTTGAAATGCAGTTTTATTTATATTAAGAATGTCTATGTGTTCAGTGTTTTATAATTTTATGTCCAGTTAGTGTTGTCCAAATTTTTGTTTTTGCTTGTGAACGTAATAATTAACTCTGTAAACTTTGTCGTAAAGTTTATATATATATATATATATATATATATATATATATATATATATATATATATATATATATACTCACTCAAAACAAAAAGAAGAAATTAGGAGCTTACATATTGAACTGTGGTTCGTGTCCAAAAATGCATATTGGTCAGACCGGCAGATGTTTTGAAAAAAATAACAAAATAACATAAAACTCACAACTCATCTACTAAACGAATCACACACATTTGATGACAATAATAAAATTCTAGAAAATATGGAAATTAATACGTTTAAAACATCTGGGCTATTACTAAACGATCAGGTAGATTTGCATAATTCTCCATTGTTAAACCACCTTTATTAGTTTTATTACTTGTAAATTTCGATATTTTTATTGTTTTGTTTTTAAAAGAGGTATATACAAATACCTCATTGTAAGAGGAACTTAAACTGTAAATTCCATCCGAAGACAATGTGTGTCGAAACAATTGTCATGGTTTAATGTAATATAGTGGAAATTAAAGTTATAGCCGTTTTATTCAGTGTTTTATTGAACTATTTGGAAGTTTTGTCGATCGCTAAAAACATGAGTTTTCGTTAAGAGACAATTATTTACCATTTGAACCTGAATTCTGTAACACTACAACTAATATCTGGAAAACTGTGATTTCAGCTAGCTTAAACTTCATTTTAAACTGATCGCAATATTACAGAAGTTATTGCTTTATATTTATATAAAAACATTAATCGATAAAGTAATTTTCTTAATTTCATTAATTTCCAAATATGAAAACAAAAAATTATTTGTACACACAACATTTGTTTCCTTAAGAAAGATTAGTGTACATTATTTAACAGAATAATATTTGTGCTGAGGATTTAAAAGGATTTTTTAATTCATTACTTTAATCATATTAAATTTCTTAAAACCATTAGGTCAATGGAAGAAAATATTAATTTGGCAATACTTAACTCTGATAAGTCCACGTTAATATTGTTGCAAACAGAGGAATTAAAGTATCATTAAATCTAATTTATAAATTTCTAATATTTAAATTTTTAGTCCTATTTTGAAATGATTGTAACTTTGTTACCTTATCTTAATCTTTATTTTCAAGGTTAGAGTTATGCAGCCTTTACCACTATAAAGCTGGAAATTGGGTAGGCTTGACTTTATTTTTGGTAAAACGACAGCAAAATTGAGATGCTGAAAGACTCTAAAAAAGAAACAGGAAAAGGAACACAAAATTGGTAAATTTCCTTTACGCGGAACTTTCCCCATTATGAAAATTTCCTTTTATTAGGAATAGTAAAATATGAGCTGATTTAGGTCCGGACATAGTCATTTAGTAAATCATATATAAATTGTGTTTTCTTTCATTTTTGTAGATAAAGGAAGAAATTCAGAGGGGAATTTCCAGATAGGTTCCTTTACATATTGTTTTCGGTTGTCTATAAAGATACTAAATGAACAACTACCAAAAATAAAATATAGAGTAATCTATTAAAAATATAAACATTTTTTTAGCATGCATTTTCGTAGCACTTTATATACACTAGAACATTCGTAGAAAAAAGAAATTAACCTCATTAAGGAAAAAAATAAGAGAAGGTTTTATTTAGGGAATATGAACAATATATGCGTGGGGTATACATATAGCATGCAACGATTTTGAAATCTTTGAAGTATAGACAAGCGAGCTAACCTGCCCGCAAGCGAAGGCTTGCTTTACGTCAACACTAAGCAAACGCATCCGTTCCTGACTGCGCGGTCGTAGGCTTTAGTGGAATTCCGGTAGAATATTGCGGGGACGCTTTGAAATGAACAGTTTTTTACCGTACTGCGCATCCAAGGAGGGTAATGTATTTAACAGTCATGTACCATCGCGATCATAGAATTATGGTACAGTATAATAGCTCAAATACTATTAATTACACTCAGGTACTGTCGATCAGCTAAAAGTTTGCTTACACCTTTGAAGATTTTTTTAACATGCTGATGTCACAAAAGATGCATTCTGGTTGTAATAATTAATACGATATTTATATTTTCTTTAGAATTAAAAGAAAAATATTGCACCTAAACATCTAAACTTTGGATTTTATATTGACTAGGAATATCGTTATGACTTTTATCTTACCTTTCCTTAGAATTTGCCTCTTTAAAGCTATATTTTTGTCTGTGTTGTTTGTGAACCGTATTTTTGTTTGTGTTTTCTTCGAAAGGAAGTTTGTACTCCTGAAAAGTCACCATCCGAGATTTTTCTGATCTTCACGTTTCAGTGTCCCTAGATGCCAAAAAACAAGTTTTTTCAATTCCGGTTTGAAATTGTCAGTATAGACGAGGCTACTAGAGCGAAGGCGCGGTTTCTTTCGTTCCTTTAAAATTTTATAATTTAAAAAAAATCGTAATCTAAAATTTTCTTGCCAGTACTTGTATTTACTAAGTGAAGTTTTGTGCGATCTGTCAGTGAGTTTTTAAAGTGATAAAATGGCTGCAAATATCTAGAGCAAATTAAATTCAAGGGGTCAGTGCAGTATCGAGGAAGTGATAAATTCAGAAGGTTTTAGTGAGTTGAAGAAAATATGTTCTGAAGGTTTAGCTAGTGCTGATCAAGTCAGGCGGCTATGCCGTAACCGGCAAGGTAACAGTGAGAATAAACTTTGGTATTATCTTTATTATACAGTTTGTAATCTGGAGCCATATACGGTCAGTAGGTATACCACTTTTATTACTATTTTTCATATGGAACATAATGCTTATTTATTTTATTGGAACTAGGTAGTAGAGAGAATAAATATTGAACTCTAAGTTTGTTTTACTAGAACTAATAACGATATTTACACTTAAATGAAAATGGTTTTCTTGTTTTGAAAAGCAAGATAATTAATAAAACTTTTATAAGTTAGAACTTCGGAAGAGTATTTACATCTATCTGAAAATATATCAATATCAAATATATGAAGGAATAAATTTGCCATAAAGTGAGCGAACAAAAATACTAATTGAGATCGAAGCCAACAGACTGGTTCAAACTGCGAAAAACCGCGTTGGAACATCGTTATGTAAGTTAGGCAGAAGATTTCGTACTCCATATGGGACTGTAAGAAGAGATGTAAAAAGTAAAGGGTTGAGATATGGGAAAGGACGTAAGTGGCCAAAAAATACACACCTTAGCAAGAATTCCTATATGTTGCCGGGAATTACGCCGAACGCATTTTTACAAATAACAGAAAAATCACCTCGGATGATGAAAAATACTTCAACAATATCCTATTCAGAGATGAAACGTAATGATGGTTTCTATACCGATAACATAGAAAATTGCCCAAAACAATAAAAAAATTGAAGATAAAGTCTTGGTTTGGTGTGCCATTTAGGAGGCTGAAATTTGTAGGTCTTATATAAGTCGTGTAAGGGGAAAGCTGTAGATGTCCATGTATATACTGAAAAATGTCTAACAAAACTATCAATAGATATATTATATATAGCCAGATAAATTATCAGTTTGTAGATTCCATTCTACAAAGTAGGATCTTTTTGCGATTCTCGAAACATAACTTTCTAAAATTTTGCACGCTTTAAAAATGCAAAAGTCTTGTAAATCTAACAGATAATTCGGTTGATCGATGATTAATGACAGTTACACGAAGAAAATCAAAAAAAAAAAATTAATATATCAAGATAGAGGGTGTTCCAAAATCATCGTTCGTGTTCAAATGCTAAGACGAAAAATCTTTTGCCATTGTTTCTAATTCTCAAAGATAATCGAGTAATTAATTACTGGAAAATCGTAATTATGCTAATTACTTGACATACCTGAATAATTTCTCTATGAAAAAATGTTTGGCAATTCTATTTCAATTTTGAAAATCCGTAAAACACTTGCCTTCCTTAGGTTGCATTTACGTTGTCAACCCGCTCACGTTTTCCGGAAATTGACCCGCAATTAGAGTAATCACTGTAATTCAATATTTAATAACTTACCAATTTTTAAGAAATTAAAAGTTAAAGAACAACCTGCGATTTCTTTTTTGACCGTGATTTTATCGCGTGTTTTGGAAGAAAAAAGCCAAAACAAAAAAAAAAATCGGAAATTTTCTTTATATTACCTGGAACACTCACACACATATATATATATATATATATATATATATATATATATATATATATATATATATATATATATATATATATATATACGTATATATATATATATATATATATATATATATATATATATATATATATATATATATATATATATATATATATATATATATATATATATATATATATATATATATATATATATATATATATATATATATATATATATATATATATATATATATATATATATATATATATATATATATATATATATATATATATATATATATATATATATATATATATATATATATATATATATATATATATATATATATATATATATATATATATATATATATATATATATATATATATATATATATATATATATATATATATATATATATATATATATATATATGTATATATATATATATATATATATATATATATATATATATATATGTATATATATTATTATTATTAGCTGGAACTTCCTCATTAAGAATATTTCCTTTTAACAGGAATAATGAAGCGTGACCCAATTTAGTTCAGTACATCGTTATTCAGGAACACTCACACATATATATATATATATATATATATATATATATATATATATATATATATATATATATATATATATATATATATATATATATATATATATATATATATATATATATATATATATATATATATATATATATATATATATATATATATATATATATATATATATATATATATATATATATATATATATATATATATATATATATATATATATATATATATATATATATATATATATATATATATATATATATATATATATATATATATATATATATATATATATATATATATATATATATATATATATATATATATATATATATATATATATATATATATATATATATATATATATATATATATATATATATATATATATATATATATATATATATATATATATATATATATATATATATATATATATATATATATATATATATATATATATATATATATATATATATATATATATATATATATATATATATATATATATATATATATATATATATATATATTATATATATATATATATATATAATATATATATATATTTAATACATTTCTAGTCCCTGTTATCTGTTATCACATAATTTACTTAAAAAATTTAAAAAATAGGTAAATTTTCTTTACTTTAAATTCCTTCCCTGGTTATGATTCATTTTACAAGGAATAGGGAAGTATGACCCAATTTAGTTTCGCCCATATACATTTAGTAACCAATAAACACTGTATTTTCAAATATTTTTATTAACGTTATTACTACAGCTTTTTTGGGCTTAATTTAAGTTTATTGAAATGATTTTTTTAAATATTTTATTAAGCCGTCATTCTACCATCTTAGATTTATACCTGGATGTTACCATTTTACTAGGCCGCCATTGTATTCTCCCATCTTGGATTCGTTCCACAATTCTACCCGTTTATCTTTCAAATCTTGCAAAACATTATAAATCAATTTAATAAGTAGTTTTCCAGGCTGATTTTTAAATATTTCATTAGGCCATCCTAGTATCGTACGAAATTTTACCAGTTCATTTCAACGTAATACTCGATTTTTTTGCAACATTTCAGGTAAATTGGTTAGTAGTTTTTTAGTAGTAGCTACTACACATTTCATTAGCCCGCCATTTTGCTCCGCCATACTTCATTTTTACCAAAATGGCAGTTCATCTCCATATGACCCTTAACTGAAAGACTTAGGGCATTCTTTAAAGAAATAGAGTAAATAATGATTTCAATATTTTGTACAATAATGAACAGTTAATATGAAAGGAAAACATATCTTTTTTGGGAGTTGAAATAGACAGAAGACTGGACTAGAGAGTACATATTGAGGGTGTGGCCTTAAAAGTTTCTAAGTACTGTTATGCCTTAATGTGGCTGAGAGGGTTGTCAGGATGCTGCTCTATCTGCCTATCATGAATTTATTCAATCAAGAATCAGATATGGCCTCCTTATCTTTTGAGAAAATTCAGTTGATGTTGCTAGAATCTCTGTTTTGCAAAAAAGGTGTCTTTGTTCTATTTTAAAATTAAGATTGGAGGATAGTTGTAGAAAAGTATTTATTGAAAATAATATTTTAACTCTTACTAGTATGTATATCTTGGACTGTGTTAAGTTTGTTTCAAATAATGGAGATCTTTTTAATAACTTTAATGAGAGGCACAAATATCCCAACAGAAAAAACATTTTCACTCTGCCAGCGCTTCTTAAAGGTTAAAGGTCAAGTCATTATTCACCCAAGTTTCATCAGTATAGAGAATATTTCGACCTTCTTGGCGATATTTCCTTATGTCATGGATGTACCTATATCTCCAATGCAATATATTGGGTCTCTCCATCAGTACCTTTTTCCTGATAAATACAGCTTCACATATTTACAAAAAAATGTTGAATTCTCAATTAAAAAGATATTTAATGCAGTATTACTGAAGGTACGTACACTTCCTAAACAAGAATTAAAAAATGTTTGAGAAAATTCTTATGTAAAAAGGCCTTTTACACAATACTTTGCTTCTGACAAAAATGAAATAATATAATGAATTTTTTTCTCCCTATGACTTATTATTGTTGCCACACTAGACATGTAGGTATTTTAATCTGTAAATATATGTATTTTAATCTGTAATTGTAGAAACTGTAAGAACAAATGTGAATCTGAGTATTTTTATCTTACTGTTATGTTTGTTTCTGTTTTTTTTCCTCTTTATTCAAAATTATTTTCAATGCAGCTACATAGGTAGTTAACTCATGATTCTAAGTTTTTGTGATATGATGGTAGATTCTAAGATGCAGGAAAAAAGCAAGGTATTTTATATATGCCGCTATTTAGTAATTGTAATACTACTTGCTGGCATTGTTCCACATCCACTCGGTTTTTTTTGTATACCTATTTGTTATATTTAGGAATATAAATAAACGCTTATCTATCTATCAAATTTTTGATCAAAATTTCAAGTCAATCGGATAAAGTTTTTCGTTATTGCTGTGAACAGACTGACCGACCGACAGATCGATGGAACTGAAAAAACATTTTGTTTTTTGGCATCGAGGAGGACCCTAAAACATAAAGATCTGTAAACACTTGGAAGGGCGATATCTTAACGATTACAATATTTGCCTTTTACGAGAGAAGTAGAAAACAGCTTATTAAAAGTTAGTCCATTATTAGTTGATTGCGTTTTTTCTTTATCCAAGTATATAAACCTATATTCTTAAAAAATTAAAAACGATTTTAAAATGTTATTCATTATCTAGACAGATATTTTGGCAACTGATATATTTTTTCTTCTAATTATATGGCTATACACTAATACACAAATTCCTTAACTCTATTTTTCAATATTCTAGGTAAAGTTTTAGGCACGCCTATGAATAGATAGGAAACAGGCTAGAACTATATAGCAATACACTAATACGCAATAATTCCTAAATTCTATTTTTTAATATTTCAGCTAAATTATTTAGGCACCGTTATGCCTACAGAGGAAACACGTTAGATTTTACCTCACCTCTCCCTTGCGCCGCTGTTTCACAACCGTGTCCATACTATAGTTAACTCTTTTTTTCTCTTTTTAAATCGGAAATCCACAAGAATTTATTGTCATTTACTTGTAGGCTCATATATGTTACAAATACTTGGTTATTTTTAAAAATAATAACTTAATTTTTTCACAGTTAATTATTTAGCTATTAATTTTCTCTATTTAAAATCGTATTGTTTTACGACTTGCTTGCAAAATTCATCGTTTTAGATAGACAAAGTTAAGCCAAATATTTAATCACGTCAATAAAAATAATTTACTGAGAGATAATACGTTTATCTCTTTTTTAAACAAACGGTATAAACGTTATATATTTTTTCTCTTGAATTATCACTCATGGAAAATATAACTTTAAAGACAACTCACATTAATATTACGTCGTTAACTTCCAGTTTTGTAAGTTTAAAGGAATTTGTACTCAGTGAGAGTTTTAATGTGGTGGGCGTTACAGAGACATGGTTAACAAAAAGAAGTAACTGTAAAAAAAATCGTCCAGACAGGGCACAGTAGGTAGGGGGGGCCGTGTGGGATGTTTATTAAAAATGTTATTAAATACACTGATTGAATAATGAATTTACAATAAATCAAAACTTTGAACAAAATGGATACAAATTTTACTAAACAAAATTTCTCTAATTTTTAATTGTTTGTATAGATCCCCTCCTCCCCTGTATGCAAAATTTCAGATTTTTTTGCCTGACTTTGAAAACACGCTTTCCTAATTATTGCCTCTAAGTGAAGAAGCACAGGGGATTTTAATGTAAATTTTCTATACTTATTCTCATATGATGTTAGGCAATTTATTATGTTGTTACAATCAGTAGAGCTCATTCAACTGATAAACTGTCCCACAAGGATTTCCTCTACATCTGTCTCACTTATTGATTTTTTTCTGATATCTAGTTCTACTCTAGTAAAACACTGTGATATATTACCTGCCCCTCTACTGTCAGACCACGAATTTATTTTTAGTGATCATTCGTTACCTTATACATCATAGGAAATTACTGTTAAATAATAGAGAGATATAAAAAATATCAATACTCCACAATACCTGGCTGACTTATAGTCAAATCCGTGGAGAAATATATATGGCATTAACGATATTAACAGCAAAACTGGATTTATAAATACTAATATTAATATTTTACTAGATCTTAATGTTTTTATGAGAGTAAGTTTGCAAAAAAAAATACCCGTGGAAAAGTCAAAACATAAAGAATCTAATAGAACTTGAGAAGAAATGAGGCGCCAAGCAGGTTTAAAAAGAGCAAAATTACCGCTCACTGGGAGTACTATAAGTCTCTGCGCAACTTGACGATTCCTACTATAGGAAGTGAAGAAAAAAGACCATTTTGAATCTATTTTTAGACAGTAAATATTTGACAAGATTTCAGGAAATATAGTGCTGGCGCTGCTAGTGGTATAGTGGAAATCCCCAAAATTTAAAAAATACAGAATTAATAAACAACTCATCATAGGTCTATGACCTATGGGTCATCTGTACCCCATTCGCAAAGAAGCAGTATAGAACTTATTAATTTTTACAGTCAGAATGTCAAAGACAATGTACAAAAATTTCATTTTCAAACGATGGCAGAGATAAATGTTTGGCAAATAATAGTTAAAATTAAATGAAAAGCTAAATGACATAGTGGTTTAAATATTGATATAATAGAACTGCCCTGTCCGTTCCTGCTACCATATTTAGAACATCATAAATTAGTGCATCTTAAACTCTATATATCCTATTTGCTGGAAAAAAGCTCTAGTGGTGCCTTTCTTATAGGTCAACGACCCGCAGGAACTTAAAGATTTATGTCCAATAAGAATTTTGGCATATTTGTCAAAAATATTAGAAATAATGGAATAAAACCTTATCTTGCCTGACACCCGATCGGGCTTTAAAAAAAATCACGGATGCTCCACGGCTCTATTAAAGTATGTATCGATATATTCGGGCAACTTGACAAATAACAATATTGGCACTTTTAGACCTTTCAAAAGCTTTTGATACTTTAGACCGACGATTATTGTTGGCGGTTCTCTATTATATTGGTCCAAGTGATAATGCCGTATTTTTCCCGAAGATTGAAAGAAGAGTGTAATTTTGGACGGGAAAATTATTACTCATTGACACTGGCGTGCCTCAGGGATCCGTCGGATATATGCTGTGAATACTTCAAATATGTGGAACGTTATTAAGAAATGCAAATTCCAGTATTAGGCGGATGATACACAAATATATTTTTCTTTAAAAAAACAGGACTTTGTTGAGGGGTGTCAAGGTCTCAATAGCGATTTCTAAGAACTTCAGACATCTTTACTGGGTTATTCATTACATCTGGGTTATTCATTACATCTTAATCCAAAAAACCCGTTTAGGCACATTTTAAACGAAGGTTAAAGAATTATTATTTAGCGGTACTTAATCTTATTTTTAAAATTCAGAAACTAAAGTAATGATAGAATATTTGGAAATAAAATAGTAACTATTATTATTATTATTATAGTTAGTTACTAAGAGGACATTCGAAATCTTCACCAGACTTGATACTCTATTACCACGGAGCAGCATATAGCCACCGGTGGCTATACTCATAACCCAAGAGTAGTAATTCAAAAGGAGGAAAATATGTATTGATATATATATATATATATATATATATATATATATATATATATATATATATATATATATATATATGTTACGAACAAAGCCCGAAATTATACAAAGTTGACAATGCACAGATATTTTTGTACAAAGTCGTTATTGCACACCTCATTCGTACAAATTCCCGAATTTATTCATTTTAACGCACTTTGTTCGGTGTTAAGTGTACAATGTTAACATTGTACAGATGCATTCGTACAAAGCTCGATTTAATAGTAAATTGGTATTGATTGGAATGTGCAAAACGCCGTATTATCCTTTAATACAGTTTATTTTTATTTATTGGTACAATCCAAAGCTTTGTGATATTTTGAATTGCATTTTAATTTTTTTCTTCGGCAATGGCATTTTCTATCAGTATATTTCCTGGCACAGTTACATCGTGTGAATCCTTGTGCTCCGAATTTAGATTGACTATTACTATCTGTTCGTAAAGTGCATCTATGTTCTGGAACTTCTTCAATGGAAATTACATGATTTGATTTGCGTGCTGCAATTTGGTTTCTAGAATATAATTGAGGGAACACTCCACTAGATGTTCCAATTTTGCAGTAACCATCCGTAGTGACTTCCATAATCACGCCAATTAGATTTCTGGAATCACCCTTACCTTAAACAAATAAAATGAAAATTAAAGCTAAATAATAATATATTATGTAACAAGTTTTCAGCTGTTTTATACTCGTATGACTTGTGGAATTCGCATTCGGCTCGGTCCACAGTCATACTAGTGTGAAAGAAGCCATTTTCAGACGTTCTGCATACTATACTTTTTCTACAGCTGTAT
The DNA here is from genome assembly GCA_030620095.1 of Kuschelorhynchus macadamiae. Classification (NCBI taxonomy): domain Eukaryota; kingdom Metazoa; phylum Arthropoda; class Insecta; order Coleoptera; family Curculionidae; genus Kuschelorhynchus; species Kuschelorhynchus macadamiae. The sequence continues at coordinate 334,183 of JAUTXW010004322.1, read as the reverse complement.
GACGTAAAATAATAATGAACTCAAATTTTTATTATACCAAAAAAAAAAACTTCAAGGTCAAAATTAACCAACACTTAATTTAAAATGTCACTTTGCATTAGAGAATAGGCACACTGACGGAACTTTCATGCCGAAAATATTGACCTTGTGAAAAATTCCTCGCGATGTGTGCAATGGAAGTTTTTCAAGGTGTGCTACCTGTGCCATATTGGCACCTTTCAAAGCAACTCTAGAAAAAATTAAATATTTACTTACGTCTATCTAAAGCTGAAATCGGTACAGTAACATTTGAACCTTTTTCTATAGGTGGGTATCTTTTTTCGCTTCTTATTTTCATTCGTTTCGCTTGCTCATGTAATCCAGCTATAGCTAATTTTTGATTTTCTGAAATAGTATTTTTTATTTCAGTCGCAGAAACATTTTCTAGATTTTCTTGGTCAGTTATTATAACTAACTCTTCATTTGGCTGGTGATCTATTTCAATAATCTCAAAACTAACATTATCTACTTGTTCATAGGCGTGCACTACAATTACTGGATTATTTTAATTTAAATCGTCTGGTTGACGTTTTTCAAGTACAGTATCATTTTCTTTCTCGTTGTCAGTACCATTATTCTCGACAGTATTCTCTTAAGTTTTGTGTACAATTTCTAACGAACCAAAAACAGTTTCCATTTCTTCTTCCGTAGTTAAATTTTCAATAACTGATTTAGGTAGGCTGCTTGATGCTAAGCCTAGTTTAGCTTTTCTTCCAAACATAACTTCATTGGGACATATTTTTGTTTTAAATTGTGTTCTAGTTTATGAATTCCACCGTGCCCAGTTTCCACATGAGCGTTTTTAATTATATTAAACAATTCCAAATTATGAACGCAATATTTTACGTTATTCTTACCTGATTTGCACATAGGTAAAATCAATTTCTTGCTGTCACCCACTGTAAGCACATCATAACGTTTAAGCCGCCTATAATCTGTTGATGTTTTTTTTGGGCGGTTTTTGGCAGTCAGCACTTCATTAATTAGCCTATTATAATGTTGCTCTGTTTTAATAATAAAACTATGTACACCAACATGTAATTCATTAATTTTTAAGTTAAATAACTCTTCATTCATTTTGAAACGTAGAGCGACGTTTTATTTAAACTGAGAAAGCAGCGAAACTATAACCTGACTTCTTCAGTTGTTGATAAAAACAATTTTGCACAGACAGACCTGTACAATGCTGACTTTGTACAGGCAACGTCGGACAAAGTACGTCAAAACAAATAACTTTCGTACTTTGTATGGTTGAGGTGTGCAATGCCAACTTTGTACAATTTCGGGCTTTGTTCGTAACATATATATATATATATATATATATATATATATATATATATATATATATATATATATATGTTATATCTATTCTCACCAGCTATTTCATCATACAAGTTAAGCTAACCTTGGTTTCCAGATTATCAGCTATCACCCGCCAACGCAGTTATTCAGAAAGCCAAGCTTATCTCAATAACAAAGTATCACATATCAGTCAACAACGTAGATCATCCTATTCTCATAAACAGCAGGTGTTACTTGTTTACGAAAACAAGTCTATACCAAGAAAGCTTCGTCAGCAGAACCCACGTCCTGACCCAAGTTTTCAAGAACGAAGTAAACAGTTCCCACTGAGTCAGCATAACGAAACATATAAATAGTTATTTTTCTTTGTATACAGTTCAGTACAGTTTAGTCTAGCTTCAATTCATTTTGTTAAACGTTACTCTGTAATTTTGCAAGTTCAAATGTATATATTTTAATTTGTATTTTTGAGTAATAAAATAATTTTTTTTAAAAAGTAATTTGGCATATATATATATATATATATATATATATATATATATATATATATATATATATATATATATATATATATATATATATATATATATATATATATATATATATCGTAGTATAAAGAAATAACGGGGATTCGGCCAAAAAGTCTATAGTACATTTATTCATATAGGCAAGCTATTTTTTAGAAATGACCGAAATGCATAAAGAAAAATTCACAATGAACAAAAGAACCGATATTGAAAACTTAAGTTCTATTTATTCTTATATTTTAAATAATACAGTTTCGTAAGTTCTTGTTTTAAAATATGTGTATTTAAAAGATTATTATCTGTGAATGACGGAAATATTACAGTTACCTCTTGAAAAGTGCTATGATATTCATAATCCGAAATACAAAAGGGCGATATTGATCTAAGAATTTCGTTATAATTCCTGTATGCCTCACAAAGCGGGGGAGAATTTTTTTTGTTCTAATATTTATTTGTTAAATCATATGTATTAAGTCTAGCTATTTTATTTAATACCTCAGTATTGAAATATATGTGTTTAAGCAAAAATTTTGCACCAAGTGTTTCCCTACGTATGCTTAATGGGGGCTCTAAAGCTTCAACCAAAAGGGCCTCAACAGGGGTAGATCTCATTGCACCTAGACAAACCCTAAGTGCCTTATATTGCACCCTATCAACCTTTAACAATTGAGTTCTGCATGCAGAACCATAAAGAAAGCTGCCATAGTCAAGAATTGACCTGATATAGGCTTTGTAGAAGACTAAGGCTGTTTGGACATCACATCCCCACCAGAATTTTCATACACCGGCCGAGCAGGCCTTATCTTCCATTATCTCTTGTGTCTATAAGGATAGGAAAAATCATTCCTGCCGCCCACTATGTTTTGCAGAATAGCTTAAAGTGAGATGTGTGTGGGCAAAATTGGCTTAGGGCATTAAATTTAGCTATGAATGTTTTTTAAAAGTTTTCTGCTTTTTAAGAAAGAGATTAATAGGTTTTTATATCGAACTCTCTGGTGTCTTTAAATTTTACATAATGCTTTTTATATTAAATAGATACGATTTCACGACAACTGTTACCTGTTCTAACTGAATTGTAGAGTTGCATTGCAAGGATGTTGCTAAATAACAATAAAACACATGAATTACTTTATTATAAAATATATTTGTAAATTTTAAATCCAAGAAAAAAATTTATTTTTAGAAACAGCCCAACGTTCCCGTCTAGAATGATTTTTTGCCGTTAAAAATACAGACGAGTTTTATGCACTATATTTTATGTGTTAATATCAAATAACTAACTTCTTCGAATATCCAGTTAAAATTATAAATATTTAAAAAACAAAAATAAAACAATAACAATTTTTAAGATTATATAAACTAAGCTAAAAATGTCTACGAAAATTTGGTATTTATTTAGATGCAACATATAATATATACGTATCACAAATATATAGAGTATGAAGATGGTATAATACAACATAAAAAATATTTCAGGTTGCATAAACCGGAAAAGCAAAATTTAATAAATTTGGTTTTCGAGTTGGGTTTGTATGCAGAGTGAAAATTAAGTATCCAATTTTTATATATAGCAAATATGTTATATTTGTCGACAGTATTAAATAAGTTTGTATGTCTTTTTGCAAAACATACCTCTCCATTCAATTTGTAGTAACAACCGTAAAACACAATTACAAAAACATCATACACATACGGACATTATGAAAAACATAATTGTATCCAAACTAACGATTTCATCGTATTACTTTACAGTTTACGAATCATTATAATTATAGTATTAATTACGATATATTAATTTACTTCCATAATTATTTTTACAAAAATATACTTAACCATTTAGGAAATAAACTATGTATTTACAATAAGTGAGTGTTTGGTCACTCCTAATTTTTAATTTCTTACAAAGTTTGCTTTGATTTAAAATTATAAAAAGACCACAATTTTGGTTAGAAAAAAAAAACAAAATATGATTTTTAGATTATCTTCAGTGGCGCACTGAAAGGTTAGTGTGTTGAAGAACGAAGGCTTATTTGAGGGTTACCAAGTAAATTTTCTTCCGGGTTTTATCAGTATAAACATTTGGTACTTTAGCCTCTAGCTTCGGCTCTGCGGGGAGGTTTAATTATCAACCCCCCTTCTTTGGTGTGCCGCTGATTATCTTTAAATAAATTAATATACTACATTTTTCAGTCAACGTACATCATTAGACAAGCTGGTTATGTAATTCTGCATTAGTTTAAAGTAAGATTTTAAGTATAGATTTCCTTTTGATTTTCAGACTTTATTGGTTAAACTAAAATATTAATTAGAACAATAAAAAATCCTACTTCTTTTACATATCCATTGTACCTGCCATTTAACAAGAATCACAGTACTAAAGAAAATGTACACTATTTTTTTTACTGAAAACTGTTCTCAATGAGCTTTGGTAAGGTTTCTTATTACCACATTGAAATATTGCCTATAGAAAGCAAAAAAAAACTGAAGAATGTTTTAATCATTTTCAAAGAATATTATCAAATTCTTAGGAGGTACAATCATAGAGCTAAAAATTGTATTAGCATATTCACCGGCAAAATTTGTAAAAAAATACTAATAACAAAACAGATGTAATCCGAATATTAACTGAAGGGTAACTTCTAACACCATTATTACTTTGAACTATCATTCTTCCCCTTGGTGAAGTAAACCACTGGAATAAATCTGATAATTCACCGTAGCCGTGCTGATTTTTTGTTTGTACCAGACATTCGTAAACGGAATCGGCTTGAAGATTGGGGAGACGATACCACTGTGTTCTTTCACTGGTATCTGGGTTGTATGTCTGACTGGGTTTTACCAATAAATCATGCCATTGTCCTGGATGATGGTATGATGTGTTCACCTAATAAAAAGTACAATGATTAACAATTTTGTTTTAAAACTTGTATCGGTTTGCTTAATGCTTGCAAATGTGGTATACAAAAAAAACTATGATATGCTAATTATATGATTTCTGAATTAAGGTTTTAACTTTTTTAAAATATTTTCTAGACTGGTTTTGAAAAAGAATACATTTTGCACATTTTTATAACTTCACCTACCATGACTTTCCTGTATAATATTCTAACCTCAGTAATAGGAAATACTGATTGAACTATCCACTTTAAGTCGTATTCATGAGGATTTGAATATGGAGAGCTCACTATTTTGGCGGGTCCCGGCTTTCCAGAGAGTTCAATGTATCTGAAAAAGGAAATAAAAATATATTATATTAAAAATCAATAACATTAAATAAATAAGCTGCAATCAAACTTTTTTAGAAACTCATTAATGTAATTTTCTAGTATGGGTTACCATTGACGATTTCTGGTACACTGGAAGATTTTGGATCGCTGATACAATCGCCGATTTTGGTGAATACTGGTACTCTAGTAGATTTTCAGATGTTGATTTCGAATCTAAAGCCTTTTTAGTTCTTCATTTATCCATTATCAACTTCATACCAAACTTCATCAAAATATTTCTTTAGCTTTCGAAAATAAAAGGTTTCAAAAAGCATTTTTAATTTCAAGGGCGCAATTGTCAAAGACACTATTTTTCATTTTTTTGTTTAATTTTACTATCTTTATTAAATTTAGGAAAGAAAATTGCTTTAAAACGTACTATAAATGTATTATTAAAATTACCACTTAATATCTAAGAGCATTGTTCTTTCGTAATTCTAATAAAGATCGTAAAAATAATCAACTTTTTTATTTAAAACTCGCACCTCTAAAAGCCAGTATTTTGTTAAATTTTAACATAGGGGTTTTCTAATGATGCTGAATAAGAGTCTATAATCAAAATTTCTTTTAAAGAATCGTTTTTTTTTCATCTAGGGTTGCCGTCAGTGTGCGTTGTTAAAAATTGGTTGTGTTGGCACTACTAGATCAGTTTTGTCCAACAATTAATAACTATTTGGCGTCGTCTTAAAGAAATCACATCACTTTTAGCCCTTGTGACGCGGATCTATTGATTATAGAAACAACAAAATAGTCATCGTATCCTTGATATATTTTCTCTATTTATTAAGTTAAGTGTCCTAAAGTTCCAAAATCCAATGTAAGTTGCTAGTGTGCTTTTCTTCAAATATGAATGAAAATTATTTATATAGACTTTACAGAGGGTTGTTCAAAAGAGACGCACAAAATTCATATCGTCTGTATGAGTCATTTTTCACAAGAACGCTGGAACCCGTGAAGTGGTTTAAATGGTTGTTCATTTTTTGTAATATTTCCAGCCCCCTCCCTGCAACCCCTTAATTTGTAGAGACCCCAACTTTTTTTTTCAAACGGCAACCTAGGTCATGGGGGGGTTCTACGAGAAGGTCTTCTAAAACCGAATCCGATTTTAGCAACCAATTAGGAGTCTGCTCACAAATTTTTAATTAAAATATACTATCAAAGTAGGTCCTTATGGTGTAATGAGGAACGAACTTGGTTACCGTCAATTATTAGACTCGATCAACCTATCTAGTGATTTGGGAAAATTTCATTGAATTATCTTGAGAGGATTGTACTAATTGATGATGGATAACTCGAAAAAAATCTATCTACCAGTTTATTAAAATGTATCAAAATCGAAGATGGTACGCCGTATTAGTTTGTGATGGATAACTCGAAAATGAAATGTCGTGGCAAAAAAACTTCGGATTCGGAATTAGCGACCTAAAATCTACCAGTCTTTAAAAAATTGTCAACATCGTCGTTGTTACTCCGCACTAGAAAATTACCCTAATTAATTTCGGTATATAATTGCAGCAATACTAGAACTATCCCTATTTATCATCATTTTAATAAAACTCGCGACAAGCTTTTAAAAATTGCTGCGGGTTTATAATAAGATTTTGATACGATATGAACCAAGCAATTTTGCGAGCTTATTTTTGGCCTTGTGTCACAAATTAATAGATAATTTAATTGATTTGCTTTGATAACTAATAGTCATAAAATTGAATTTCAGATACTTGTAGGTACTTAGCTAAACTCAGAACAGAGTTTAATACGGGATATTAAATAAACAAAGGTCCGTAAATCATTAGTTTTGGAGTTACAGGGCGCGATATATATATATATATATATATATATATATATATATATATATATATATATATATATATATATTCTTCCTTTGATGTATTTGTGCTGTCCAGTATTAATTTGTGATCCGAAAAATGTTAATGTGTTCTTTTCCGTCTGTTTAATAAATTTTAATTATATTAAGTTCCACAAGCTTCTACTAGCAATAAATTAATGTTTTAGCATTATCACTATATATTCAGGTATTTTTGGGGCTGGTTAACCCAAAATGTCAATAAAAACATGAAACTTAGCTAGTGTTGTTTTGCTTGACACTAGTGTCATTACGTGGACCGAAACACAAGAAAATCCATTACTTGAAAATATATATTAGTATGGTCCAAGAAACTTGGATGTATATATATATATATATATATATATATATATATATATATATATATATATATATATATATATATATATATATATATATATATATATATATATATATATATATATATATATATATATATATATATATATATATATATATATATATATATATATATATATATATATATATATATATATATATATATATATATATATATATATATATATATATATATATATATATATATATATATATATATATATATATATATATATATATATATATATATATATATATATATATATATTAGATACTTTTTTTCTTGGGATGCGTGTTCATAAAATTAAAACGATTTTTTAATTATTTGTCATATTTAATTTAATTTGACGTTTCGACAGGTAGTTCCGTGTCTTTTTCAAAAATGTTTTTATTTTATTTTTCCATGAGATGAAAATCAAAAGGTCAATAACACCAATTAACATTTAAGCAAAATAATACACATAGCACATTGTCATTTTGTTAAACAACACAAACATCTATTGCAGACATATATATTTGAAGGTTCAAGAAAAATATTTGCGAAACTATATATATATATATATATATATATATATATATATATATATATATATATATATGATGTGTTTTCATTCCGGGTGTATATCCGAAAAAAGAGAACTGTTTCGCCAAAATCGCATTTGACATGTTCACAGCTTTCTGTTTAGCGTCCAATTGAAGACTGAAAGTGTTAGTGACAGCTTCCTTTTATTCCCCCACCCTCGGCCGAAGGTTATATCTAAACGGTCGTGCGTCATTGTTTATATTTTCGGGACGTTGTTGTTGGACTAATGCCGCTTGATTTTCTGTGCTTTTTGGTTTATATATTATTGATTTCCATACTGATGGTAACTTTAATCATTCGTCCCTTTTATTTAAATCACCTTGTTTTTCTATTTCTATGGCTTCTCGGATTATCTTTTGGTTCTATAATGCTCTATATTGGCAATTTCCTTACACCCTTCGAAGTTTATTTTGTGGCCTGTTTCCTGATGATGTAAAAATAAGGCGGAGGTTGTTTGTTTATTTCTGATGCTGAGTTTATGTTCTGCTACTCTTGCTGATATTCGTCCGTTTGTTTGCCACACATATAACTTTTCACAGTCCTGGCACGGGATGCTATGTACTCCGTGGTTTTCCAATTTTATTTTATCTTTTGGATTTCCAAGTAGTTTACCTATGGTTGTTTGTGGCTTATGAACTGTTTGTATATTGTGTTTTCTAAGAATCGTGCCAATACGGTCTGTGGTACCTTTTACATATGGTAGGTCTACTTGTTGTCTTCCGAGTTCATAATCTTAGCTGTTTTTTCGGGAACCCTGTTTATTAATGGCTTTATCTATAGCATGCTTTGTGTAACCGTTTTTCTTTAAATTATATTAAGTTCATCATGTCTCGTTTGTGTATTAGTTAATCGCACGGATCTAGATATGAAGATATTGGCCACGGCTTGAATTTATGCTGGATGGTGGTGTGATCCAGCATTCAAATATCTGTCAGTAAGTGTTGGTTTTCTATAAATGATGTATTCAATGTGTCTATTGTCTCGTTTTGTAAGCCGAACTTCTAAAAATGGGAGTTTGTTGTTTTCCTCTAATTTTAGCGTAAATTGTATTTTAGGATGTATTGAATTTAAGTGAGTTAGAAAATTGTCAAGTTCTGCATTACTGTGTTGCCATATGATAAATATGTCATCCACGTAACAGAGCCAAATTTTGCGCCTCAGATTTGCTTTCTCAAGAACTTCTTTCTGGAAGTATATCATAAATAGATTGGCCACTACTGGTGATTGTGAGGATCCCATTGGAGCTCCGTGTATTTGTTTATACATTTGTCCGTTCAATGAGAAATAGGTATTTTTAAGACAATGCCAATGATTATATGGGCCGAAAAATCCTCGTTCATAGCAATCGTGTCCAGTGCTTCGTCGATGGGAATGCTAGGATACAACGATTTAACATCTAGGCTTGCCATGATGTTGCCTTTTTCAAGAATGATGTCTCGTATAAGTCGGGTAAAATGGTCTGCATTTTTTACATATGAGTCAGCTTTTTGCACAGTCGGTTGCATAATATCCCCAAGGTATTTTTCTAGTTTTTGTAAAGGCGAATTAACTGCACTACCAATAGGTCTGGTGGGCACCCCTAGTTTGTGTATTTTTGGTAAACCGTAGAGTTTAGGGCATCTGCTGGACTTTTCTCGTGGTGTGATTTTTTGTTTGGTGAACTTTTTATCTTATTTTTTGTTGTTTTTTGTAGGTACGTCGTCGGGTCTCTTAAAACAGGCTTATAAGAATTGTCTTGTAGGCTGTCCGTGTAGTCTTGGGTATATATATATATATATATATATATATATATATATATATATATATATATATAACCTAATGGTTTATGAAGCTTTGTTAATATAACTTTTTTTAAATATTTTAATAAGAGGAGTCTTTTTAATAGAGAGCGACATCTCTTGATTTATATCCTATATTAATTTTATTTTCACACCCTTTTACCACGTTTACGTTAGACAACACTGACTACGTTGTAAAAGGTATCTCTTATCGCCATTAGTCTGTCGGTCTGTCATAGCTCAAAACTGACTATCTGATTGACTTTTGAAAATCAAGGGTCTTTAGATAACATTTTGGTAAAAATCCAATGTATCGGAATAAAATGGCGGCGTCACAAAATGTTGAAAAAACATTATTAATATACTATTTATAGAATGGCCGTCAAATTTTTCACAAAAACAAAAGTGATATATGGATAAACTCGTTAAATTTTGGTGTGAAGTCACTATCGCAGGATAAAACGGCCTCTTAATAAAATGTTTAAATACTCGGAAAATTTAATTTCCTAGAATAAAAGCTTTTTATACAGGAAAATAATAAATGACATATTTTATTATACATACTAAGTCAGTAGAGCTGTAAAATATAAATAATAATAATATAAAAATAATATTATAATCAAAAAATCCAATTTTTTAAAGTGCTACAATTTATATACTTACCGGAAAGTTTTTATTTTTATCGTTTTAGTATTTTTAAAAATAAATACTTGTTTTGAAAAAGTTTTTACATATCATTTATTTATCTTCCATCCCCGGATTTCGTTAATTTTATGGAAATCATTTAAACTATTCTGCAGCATAATACTGATAGTTAGCCGAAACCACTCTAAATGTGATGTGTTAGGAGTCAACATTTTTTTGTGTTGTGGTCGAACTTAAATTCGTAAACAAGGAAACAGTCAATCCGAAGTAGATAAAAATCTGCTTGCAAATGGGGTCAAAAGAGGCAATGGGGCCCCAGCACCGAATAACCTTGAAAAAATTCTTTAAACCAGAAATACCTCTCTTGTCTATACCACGAATTTTCTATTACCACGTTTCCATTTTTACTCGAAAATCATAACTTTTTTTTAGTCTTCGATTTTAAGACATTCTAAATACGCTTGTGCATTAGAATATTGTATATACAAAACTATAAAGCGGTGGGTCAAGTAAAAGTCGAAACAAAAAGCCAAAAATGTTTCTAGAAACATTACCTTTTATCTCGACCAATCGAATTTGAAACCAAACAGCTGTAGTTTCCAAAGTCTGACATTTGAACATTTTTGATTGTCAAGCTGTAAGTTTGGCCATTCTTTGCCATTAGCCTTCTGTCGGTAGGTTGAAGCTGAAATGAATCTTGATACCAAGTGACCTGAAACATAAGTTGAAGTACGTTTAGGTGAGGTATTCAGGATAAAGTACAACAAAATGAAAATCTTTAACTCTTAGATTCTATATATATATATATATATATATATATATATATATATATATATATATATATATATTTATAGTAAAAGCCTAAATCAACATCCAGTTTGGACTCTCCATCTAATTGAATGCCTGACGGAACAATCAGTTAAATCCAGTAAAAACAGAAATAATTGAGAAAACGTATGGCAAGGGATAAAAAAATAAACTTCTTGTTTTAAAATTTTCGATTTTAAATTATAAATGAACAACAAAAAATATAGCGTTTGTTGCAAAAAACTTCTGAAGTACCTAAATATATAGAAAATTCTTGTGGTTAAAATATATTTTTATGTTTATTGTTTTTTTTTAAAATTTCGGTAAAATAAGAGTTAATAAAGGACTACATATATGTAGTATTAGCGTATATGTATTACATACTTTACTTAATATTGATTTTTGTACTTAATTTTTCTCGTAAGTTGGTTTATCGAGCATTTTTATTCAATTGCTAGTAGTCTCAATCAAAATTTGTTCTTAAAAGTTACTATTTCAAATACTAGATCACAAAATTACGGCACTAGCAATTTTATATTTTCCGTTTTTATTTTATATTTTCCGAACGAAAAACGGAAAATAATCAGATTCCGAACACGAAGAAGGGCTTAAATATTTCTCTACTAACTAAGCCTTATATATTTCTGAGACTCAACGGAAATAGAACATGAATATAATTATAAATCTGGAGATTAAACTTAAGATTGGGGTCGTAGTAGCTTCATAATCCCTTCGAGATATTTCGGTCTGCAAAGTCAGTTACCTCGAATCAACTTTGTAATTCGCATCTTCGTTTTAATTAGTCGAATCTCCTTTTAGTTTATTTTGCCGTTAAACTTAAGCTATATTTACTATTTAGGACAGATATTACTATCTAAGTTTCTTTCTGCTGGTACGGTAAGACTTATTAGTTGCTTTTTTAAATATGTTGTTTATGTTAATTTATGTTTCTTCGTAAATTTTCTAATGATTTTTGCGTCGTTTGTTAATTAACAATGAATGAGACCCGTCTATATGTATGGATATATACAGTGTGATCCACTTTTCATAATTACATCTAGGTATCTCAGGAATTAGTTATCAGATTAGTTACAGATTTTGGTGCTATGGCTGGATGTAAAATCTGATTGTTTGACATACTCAACTTTGATATCGCTTAGAGAGAGATCGATTTTTAAAAAAAAATACTGGCGATTTTTTTATGGAAACCTCTTTAAACTAAAATTCAACAAATTATTTCATTGGCTTTCGGAGGTGCGAGCTTTTAAAAATGCTTTTTTTACATTTTAAAGCAGAGTTCATGTATCATATACATATATGTCCCAAATTTCGTGGCAATATCTGAAACACTTGAAATGTTATAGTATAGTGGTGTGCGTTTATGTCCCCACTGTATATTACGGTAAAGATGCGAGAGACATTCAAGTCAGTGACTGGTCATAGATATGGGTAAATAATTGTCTATCAAAATACAAAAGTTCTAACCACACTACACCACAATTTGTTACGTCCTGGAGGCGCGTTTCGCTAACCAAGTTAGCATTATCAGCAGATGATATAAACTAAAGTAACTTATCCTAACCGAGACTAAAGTTGTGGTGTAGTGTGGTTAGAACTCTTGTATTTTGACCTATCTTACACCACAGGTTCCAGTGTTAGGATTTATCAAAAAACACTATGTTTAATTTTTTGTTTAATATTACCAATTTGTATTGAATTTAAGGAAGAAAATTGCTCTTATTATAAAATACGTTCGAGTTCTTGAAGGTTCTGCTATTTTAGTAATGTCTTTTTATTAATTAGAACAATTGTATTACCTAAATTTAATATAGATAGTAAAAATTAAAAAAAAATGTAAAATAGTGTTTTTGATAAAGGCAACAGCGATAGGAGATATCTGCTTTTAAGTCATTTATCTCAATATCGTGTTTGATAAGCATCAAAGTCAATAACCGGCCTAAGACGACAATTACTTTTTGTATAGACAATGGTATTAATATTTTTATTTTGCCCTTTTTACTCGATTATTTAACTAATATTATTGTAGATTATCTAGTTCCAGGTTTTTGTTATTAAAACTGAGGATATCCAAAACTTGGACCACTAAATCAGGTGTGATATTTTTTTATTAGTAACGTTTCGGTAAACTTTTTATGCCAACATCATACTAAAATATATTTTTTTCTATTGCAAAAGTAAAAATTTCGTACAAATATAGACACATAAAGACATCATATATACGAACAAGAAATTATAAAATTTGGTAAATTAGGAAGTGCTATGACACATAAATATGTTAGTGGGAACAAGCAGTTTTTTATTTATATAAAATGTAATAAAAGTTATTTTTTCAATTACCGAGAGAAAAATTAATATTTCTAATATATAAGCACTTTTATTTTTTTAAAATCATTTATGAAAAAACTTATTCATCGAACCGCCTAGTTCCTCCGTGCTCCAGCGTTCAACCATTTGTTAACCTGATACCGATTCACCCATGCAAAAAATATCCATCAAGAACCTTTACTTTGATAAAATCGAATATTTGTAGGATTGAGGTTGACCGATTTTCTACGGATATTCATTAGCCGGGCATTGGGCATTGGTAATATTATCATGAATAGCCGAAATCCGTGCATATTGACGTTAAATCTCAGTCGCAGATGTGAATGTGCCACAACTAGAGGCTTTAACCTATATTTATGACCAGTCATTGACTTGAATGTCTCTCGCATCTTTACCGTAACATACAGAGGGGACATGAAGGCGCACTACTACACTATAACTTTTAAGGTGTTTGGGATATTGCCGCAAAATTTGGGACATATATATGAGACATTAAACTCTTCTTTTCCAAATATTACAAGTCTAATTTTCAAAATGGCGATCGGGAGTCATTTTATGATAATTTTTAACTACAAAGAGGGGTCGAGCGAAATCTTGTTTTAAAGGCATTTTTGTGCGTAATCTGCCCCTAATGTTCAAAACATTTTATTAGACCGATTTTAACCTGAGACCAGTTAAATGAACAGTACGTAAGGTGGATTGAGTATCACTTTTGTCCACTAGTTCACCACAGCTTTAAACACTTTTATTTTAATGTAGCCCCAGAAAAAAAAAGTCGAGCGGTGTAAGTTTCAGTGTTCGTGCTGGTTACTCTATGGGTACTGGCCGACCTATCCACCTTCTTGGATATGGATGGATATTCGCGAAAAATTTGGAGACTGACACATCGCTCCCATACCTGAAAGTTTGCAACAAACTCAAATTGTTTATTTATATTATATGCTGCGTTTAAATGATTTCTGATATCCCGAAACAAAATAGGGGTGATCCAACTTAAATAGAAAGTTCTTTCCAATATATAAAATAGTCTCTTAAAAAAAGCCTGCCCCAAAAATGTGGGGATTGACATCACTCCAATAGCTGCAAGCTTGCGTACTGACTCGCCCATTCAGAATAAAAGGTGCTTTCATCAATAAATCAAATATGGTATAAATAGTTAGGCATGCTATCAATCTGCTTTAAATGATTTCGCAAGTCATTTCTTTGGATCATTCGCAAATAACTCATGTACCATTTAATATTTGTTTCTTTTTAAATGATATTATTTTTTTTTCAAAGTATTTTTATTGGACAATCTTGAAACGTCACAGGTTTCATCCACATGCTTGGTAGGTTGTTGAGGGTTGGTAACTATTTCAGCTAAGACCTGGATTTGCACCTCTGCCTGTTATTTCGGCCTACCGGATCTTGGGCATATTTAACTGACCCTAGATTTTTTGACTTTTAACTAAATTTGCAGAGAAGTTTTTGGTAATACATGGGGCAAATTGGACTTTTGGGAAACCGTTCATTAAACACGACGACAATAGCATTGTAATTTCTAGGTTAAAGAAGGTTAAAACTCCTTCAGAACTACATTTTCAACACATTGCGATTTTTTTTCAAATTAATTATCTGCTTCATAATGTTCAAAATTATTTCCCAATATTAGAAAATATTGTTTTCTTTTAATACTGTTTTTGTACATTTTAGACTGTTGTAATCTATTGGTCAAATTTTATTTTAAACTAGATGATTTACTTCTAAGTGCAAAGCAAATTCGAAGGCCTATGGCCCAAGGATTATTATACTTTATAAACTGAATTCAAATGTCCAGAACTTCAGACGTTAATTAACAAATTTATATCCTCTTTATTCCGCCAGCGATAGCAAAATGCATTTCGAAATAGATTTAACTAATTAAAGTTAAAATGGGAATTGCAGGGTTGTTTAGATAAAACTTGTTTAACTCCCTTAAATATCTCTCATGTATTTTGAAATATGGAACATAAATACTTGAAAGTTTAATTTGATATATAAAATAATTGTTTTATATCATACAATTCAGTAATCTGTGGGGGATCTACAGGAAGGATAAAGTTTCTTTTGTACCAAAGTATATAGTTATGATAACAGTGGGGTGGTGTAAACCGTTGGCTGTATTAGCGCGTCCTTTATAAATCGACTGTGTCGTACAAATGCTAGCGGACGTGGACGATTATCAATATTAACAATCGATTTGGTTTGCCCACTTTGATATTCGATTTAGCCTAATATTTGTGTCTTATATGTATATAGATGATGAGAAGTTAGGGTAGAATAGTGTAAAGGGGTTCCTCATAACTTAAAACGGCTAATCAGTTAATCGAAGTAAGAGATTAATCGACAAATAAAAATAATCGATTATTAAAAAAAATTAAATCGATAAGTCGATTATTTGTTTAAATAATTAACCGAATATTTTGCCAACTCTTTGCGAATTCATGCATGGAGAACCTCAAAGAAAACTACAACTCATCGCCCTCGTACTATGTTTGTGGAAAATAAGTATAAAGAACAATGTACAATAATTAATATTTCGTTATTGCACCGTTGCTGTCGATGACAGCTTGTAGACGTCTTGGCATGCTTGTAAAATTTCTTGTAAAGTCTGAAGTTATTTCATTACATACTTTAAGTATCTTCTGTTCGAGTTCTTCTTGGCTTCTCGGTTTAAAATTATGCCTATTTTGTTATATTTTCCCAAATGTTCTCAACATGGATTAAGATCTGAACTCTTTGAACTTCAAGGTAAAACGTGAACGTTGTATTCTTGAGTAAATTCATCCACTTTAATTAGTCTTATGGGTATATATATCTCGTTATACTTCATGTTTCTGGGTCTATACAGGGCGTCTGTAAAAGGTGCCCAAAAAATACCACCACAAATTTCTGAGGTTACCATATGACGATCTAACCAAACTTACCTCAGTCCAAAAGTGGATGAGTTCGGTGATACAGAGTGTCAAAAGTTTAATTTGGTTTTAGTTTTTCATAAATGAGAGTGTTTGAGATATCTGAATTTAAAAAATTCATTTTGTTTATGGCCAAATTTAAATTATTGTAATACAATTAAAAACAATTTGAAGCGAAAGCGTTATCTTTTGTATCTACTTGCCTAGAATACACAAAGGTCTTCAGTTCCCCATAAAAAGTAAGTCAAATTCTCACAGGCTGTCTGGAAAGGATGTTCTCTTAGAAAGGTGAAAAGCTGGATATCTTCATCCTACATCGAGATCTTCCTCCTATCAAAACTTGGTTTTCTCTTAATTTCTTTAAATTTTTTTCTTATTTAATATCACTGTATTCTTGCTTACTCTCAATTCCTCAGCAATATCTTTTTCTCAATCTGGTGTAAGTTATAGTTTCCTGTTATACAGTCAACGCTGGCATTATAGCAAATGTTGATAATAATATATTATTTGACAAGTTGACAACAGAAAATCAAAACTTGCAGCTTGTCGTATTATGTTACCTAATAATATCTCCTATACTAGCAAAAGCAAGTAAATTTCTTTGTCCCAGTATTTTTTGGTATAATGGTACAAGGTAGCATACAACATACCAAAAATCGATCTTTCCAACATGCATTGCAACAAATAGACAATGAAAAATCCTCTAAATGGATCCCAACTTCGCCGTCTGTCAATAGAGCTGGGATCTATCGAAATATTTCTGCGGAGCAATCATACTTTTTTTTTAAATCAGGGTAAAAAAATCCTATTCAATTTCGCAGAAAAATTAAATGTGATATAGGGATAAACTGGTACGAATTAAACATGACGTAACAAAATGGCGGTATGTGTCAATGTAAAAACTTATTACATTTATTTAAAATTAAGCCCAAAAATCAAGGGCAGCATTGGTAAAAACTGGTAAAATATTGGTAGGAATCCAATATGATAGAACAAAGTGGAGCCTAATAAAAATGTATGAACAAACAGTATGCATGTGTTACTAAATAACTGTACTGAACTAAATTGGATCACACTTCACTATTCATAATAAAATGAAATATTCATAACAAGCGAAGTTAGAAAAGAAATTTTATTATTTTTTTTAATTGGAATTCATTGTGTGATATCATTAGATCACTTATTAAATCAAATTAAATAGGATCTGATGACGTTTGTAAAGTCTCTCCCTTGAAAGACTAATCCAACTTTATTTAAATAAAAGTAAAAAGTAGAGTTCGAAGTTGCTCTGGAAAAGGGATCATTTGTAAGAGCACTACTTCCAGAGAAATGGCAAATCATCGTAATTAATTTAAGAGTATTAAATTTTCTGATGAGTATAGGGTTTTTGTATTTATTTTGAATGAAGTCTACAAGCTTTGTTTTAATAGGCGTAGAAAAAACGTCCAACACACAAGTTTTTAAGGTTTTATCTGAAAAATGATAGAGTTTGCTAAATTTGTAACAGATGACAATCGCGAAATAAAAAATTGACATCGACTTTATAATTTCAAAAGAAGCAAAAAGCCACTAGAAATAGGTTTTTACACCCACTTTTAAAAATCGGTACTTTACCTATATGCAGTGTAGCAAAATTCGAACAGAGCCGCCTCTGCTTGAAAATTGTGAAAAATGTCCGATAACCAAAAAATGCAAGTAACTATGAAAGCAATCCGTAACTTTCGGTTGATTGGAGAAAACTCTGTATTACCACAGAAACTCCCTGTCTTTGACGTACTTTGATTTTCGTCGGGTAACTTTGAATGCAATAATTGTTTTTTGGCGATTTTCTTATTGGTTAGATTTTTTATTCCATTAAATGAACTAGGTTTATCTAGGTAATCTAAGTAAAGTAATGGTTTAGAACCACTAATTCCACCTTAACAAGAAGATTACCACATAGGCCTGTGAGAAAAAGAATTCACAAAAGTATACGATTTCTTGCAAACCGACTGACCTATATTGATATGGACTTTTAGTTTTACTTTTGGGTGGGAAAGCTCCTCACGAGCGATAGTACATGTTTTTTGAAACACCCTGTATATGTCTTTAGAGTTTATAAAAAATCCCGTTGACGCAGTGGGCCGCAACAATAACCCTAAAATCGGCGAAACGTCAAAGAAATAATCGATACAAGTTCTTTTTATAAAAATTTAACATGGCAATCTATCAAAAGAACAAATTAAAATTAAATTGTGAACTTGTGTGTCTGCAAATCCTTTCCTGTTCCTAAGTTATTTGTAAAAAAATCGTATTTTGTTGTAAAATGATTTATATTTGAGAAGATGCATTTCAAAACGTACCTTATCTAATTTTTTTGAAACGTATATAATTATATGAATTAATTATTTATATTTCCCTTGACCTGTTAAAATAGGTTTTATGTTTTCAAAATAATCGATGTGGCATCTTTCTAACATTACTAACCGATATTTTTAACATCTCAAAAATATGCCTTAAAGTGAGCAAGAAGCCTTTTAAAACGACCCTGTCCTCATTTTTGTAATCCAAACTTAAACCAAGGGCATCATGCGAAAAAAATCATTAAGGACATGAGATCAGTAATTTTACCACCCAGTATAATACGGAAATATCCATCTGTTTTTTTTAAATACCTAAACGAATTCCAAACTATTTCTAGTTTAACTGAGTAATTGTAGTTTTGAAGTATAATAATGGCTCTTAGTGGTGTTTATAAAGTACGTGCATTGTTTACTGCAGTTCAGGACACTATTGCTTTATGCATTAGTAAAAAATGGTAATATAGCACTATTATGCTTTATGGAACATTTATTTCGTGATACCTTGTACACTTTATCATAGCGCCAATCTGTTAAATAATTTTACGGGGAAAAAGAATAGTAGTAGATTTTTCAGTTTTAGTTACAATTTTATCACCATGCCTTTACAATTTTTTATATCTTGTGACTTACCTCTGCTGGAGGATCAGCGTGTACAACACAGTCAAGTTTTGCTTCCAGACCTTCACCTGAATTGACCCACGATCGTAACACATTAACTTCAGGTGGATCTAAAAAATAATGTATATATTTGCCTTTTAAAAATCAATTTGTTTTTCTATAAGGAGTAAAGGAAATTTAGAAGTTTTTAGCAACATAAAACAAACATACAAAACGACTTAAGCCTAAAAAAACTATTGGAAATAACAGGATAGGTTTTAAATAGGAAATCTACCAACATTAAACATAAAGAGAATTATTAAAATAATGTTGAAGTTCTGAGTAGAAATTGAAATGATTCTTTATTCTATTTAAAACCAGAATATTAGAAAGTGAATAAAATATAACATGTATTAACTAAATTTTATCTTTAAGCGTAAAGAGGTCGTGAGAAAAAATTAAGGGTCTACATGAGTCAGCACCCATTCGCGAGATCAGGTAGTGGGACATATATATCCTATTGGGTTTATTTCCTAATCGAGCATTGATGTCCCCGAATTTTGGATATTTTCCCTTTCTATGACGTCATCTTATATCTTTTCACAAATATTTTTTCACAGATCAATAGAGGGGATTAAGATCTATTACTCACCCAAAGCATGACCTGCTTCGTCACTTCGTTAAGGCCCTAATGGCAAGAAATTCTATCTCAGGGACGGGGTGGCTGATTGTCGTCAAACTTTTTTTAAAATGCATCATCTTGCCTCAGTTTGTGCCCAAAAATGACAGTTTTGTCAAATGACAGTTGACAGAGAAAAAGAACCAAAATTCGAAGACATCAATGCTCGATTAGGAAACAAACCTAATCGTTATTAGTCAATAGAACGCACTTTAAAGTACGTCGCTAAAATACTAATAATAATAATAATAATAATAATAATAATAATAATAATAATAATAATAATAGTCTCAATCCACTCTCAAACACACTGAATAACACAAACTTCGGATTCCAAATTAAACACCAAAAAAATAACCTACACAAAATAAACCATCTCTTGTACATGGATAACATAAAATTATATGCAAGCACAAAGGCACAGCTAAAGGAACTCCTTAAAATCACAGAAACGTTTACCCTGGACATCAACATGGAATTTGGTATAAGTAAATGCAAGCTACTTAATATCAACAAGGGACAGTGGAAAGACCACCCTACGGAGGAAACAATCAACAATGAAACTATTCTAAAAGATAACATGCTCAAAGAAGAAACGTACAGATACCTAGGCTTCCATCAAAGTACCAAAATTAACCACACTCATATCAAATCAGAGCTCAAGACGGAATTTAAAACCAGACTTACAAAGCTACTAAAAACAAAACTGAATTCCAAAAATCTAACGAAAGCTATTAACACATTCGCCATACCTATTCTTACGTATTCGTTTGGTATCATTAAATGGTCATACACAGACATAGAAAACATCCACATTCTCATACGCTCTGAATTCACTAAACACAGGAAGTTACATCCCAACGCATGCAAGGAAAGACTCACTATCGAGAGAAAAGAAGGAGGAAGGGGAATTATAGATATACAATCGCTAAATAAAAAACGAATTTACGAATTCAGAAAATTCTTCCACAACAAACAAACTAACCTCCACAATGCAATAGTGAAGGCAGACAAGAATTATACACTGCTCGACCTGTCTCAAACGAGCCACGCAGCGGACGCACACAGTCACATCCAATCACGACTAGAAAAGATGAACACCTGGTGTGAAAAAACACTTCAAGGAAGACGCAGATACCACATAAAGCAAGACCATATACATAAAAAGCTTTCATATACGTGGTTACAAGAAGGGCAGCTGTTCCCTGAAACAGAAGGCTTCCTGCTTGCCGTTCAGGACAAAGTTATAGCAACCAGAAATTACCGAAAGCACATCATCAAGGACACAACCATTGAAGACGAGAGGTGTAGGAGATGTCACCAGCAGAGAGAAACGATCGATCACATAACGAGTGGATGTAGAATAATGGCCGAAACTGAAGCAGCGAAGGTCGTTCATCAAGCATTAGCCACAACATACAAACTAATAGAGAACACAGACCCTTACTACCATTATACACCAACATCTATACTTGAAAACGAAGACTACAAGCTCTACTGGGACATTGACATCCACATATCACTCATGATATCACCTTTCAATCCAAAAAAGAGAAAATCACTTATTTAATTGACATGGCTGCCCCCAACGACGAGAACATCCGAGCGAAATACAGTGAGAAGATCGCCAAATACACCGACTTGGCAATGGAAGTAAAAAGGTTGTGGAAACAAGAAAGAGTCATCATTGTTCCTTTCGTCATATCAGTAACAGGTCTCACCTCAACAACGTTTACACCGCATTTGGCTCAATTAGGACTTAATACAGATATTCACAGGAACATCCAGAAATCGGTCATTTTGAAAATACGTAGCATAGTTAGATCATTTCTTAATACACAATAGTTGTTTTTTTTTCCATTTCCTTTTTTTTATTTTTATTTTTTGTACTGACTTGGTAGAACCCGACAGTATAAAATACAACCACAGGAATACTGTGAGACAACAAGTCATAATAATAATAATGATAATAATAATAATAATAATAATAATAATAATAATAATAATATTAATATTAAAACCCATATGGCAGACTTGAGAAGACAATTGATGATTTGAGGCAGAAACTAGGAAGACTCACAGAATTTAGGAAGAAGGAACACCCCTCTAGTAAACTTAAAAAGCGCATTAAGAAGATAGGTACAAAACCCACCATTCTCAACCATCAACAAAAACTAGATGAGTATCAGGATACATTAAAGTAAAAACTAAAAGCTAAAGAGAAACGTCTGCAGAGATACAACAAATGCTCGAAAAGAAAACATCAGAACTGGCTTTTCAACACCAACCAAAGACAGTTCTATCTGGATATGAATAACACCAAAGATCAAATCAATACGGGGAAGATGCTACCGAGTAAAGAGCATTTGACCGAGTATTGGCCGAACATCTGAGAAAAACCAAAAGAGCATAACTGAAATACTACATGAATACAATCGCAACGAGATCAAATTCAAACAACACAAATCACCAAGGAGGAATTTAACAGCTTTATTAAGGGAACGAGCAACTGGAGCTTTATTAAGGGAACCAGGTCCTCCATGAAGCTATAGCCCGTCATTTTATCAAAATAATATACTATCCGGAGACAACCCCCGCATTTCTCATGCTGGGCATTACAACTATGCTGCCCAAAAGCATTATGGCCTTACCACCAAGAGAAGGTGGAAGATCTCCTGTTGACTTGACCAATTCGCGCTCCCGACAGCTGCAAAACTTGAGATATTTCTTCACCAATAAGGCACAAACATCAAGCTTCCACTGCTTAGTGACCCTAAGTGACAACTCATACTCTCCACTCAATCTCGCAAGTGACAACATTATCCCAACAGACAGATTTCAACAAAATAAGAACAGTGGGCTTAAATGACATCACGATGACTTGCATGAGCCACACATAGATAAAGAAGCATCTAACAGGTGGCTGAAGGATGAACAACTATCCCCAGGGGCAGAGGGGTTGGTGATGGCAACACAGGACCTAGTTATTAACAGACGAAACTACACGAAATTCGTCATCAAAGACCATTCCGTTGAATCCGATAAGTGTCGAAAATATAGCGAGAGAAACTACAGCATATAACATCTTGCCGCACTTACCTAGCAAACACGGATTACCTCCAGTGACATAACCAGGTGTGTAACATCATACACCAGAAGCTTACCAATAAATACAGGCTCCTGAACACCTTTCTGTCCTATTATAAATACCAACCAAGTTCAGTGCTTGAAAATAATGCTTTCAAACTGACTACGACCGGGCAATTATCACTGACAGACGGGTGACGAATAATCGGCTTGATGTGGTACTGTAAAATAAGGAAACAATGACAGTTTATTTGGTATACCCAACAATAACAACTTGTAGGATAAATATCAGGAGAAAAAGGCCAAATATGCGGAGCTGGCCATCGAGATGCAGCAGATGTGGCGGCTGAATAAGGTTCATGTGATACCGATCATCGTATCATCAACTGGACTAGTTCCAAAAACACTAGAACAGACCCTGAAAATAATAGGACTATATAGTATAACACCTTCATCGACATCCAGATGGCAGTCCTGCTCAGTACTTGCCTCATAGTGAAAAAATTCTTACAGGACACCACCCCACTCCTTTTGATGCATGCATTCGGGATGGGCTTGGAATCCAACATTTGTTAAGAAATCGATAGTCAATTTTGATAATATAAATAGTAATAGTAGTAACAATATTATATACATTAAAAACTAAAAACATGAAAATAAATTACAGTTTATAGGATTTGTATAAGTTATTACCAAATAATTATGTGCACATATAGACTGTGTTATATGTACGTTGTGAAACTCTGTACGAGGAATGTTGTGGGTAAAGGCAAATTTACCGTTTTTTTTTTCATCTATGGTCCTATATTGATCTATAAAGTACTAGAGACTGAGATTTGCATAAGTGAAAAAAAAGACACGAGATTCAAAGACCGTCAAAGTAAAAAATGCGAGTAACAAGTGCTGGCATCGTGATAATATGGGAATAAATGAAATAATAAAACGGAGAGATTTTCGTTTGTGTAGTTAGCAGTTAAATGAATCAGAATCCAAGAACGTATTTTCCCGATTGTAATAATAAGGAAGCATTACAGATACTATTTCGGCAAAGATTATAGTAATATCTTGGCACATATCGGTCAAATGAGGGTAGTTTCCTCTTAAAGTTTAGATTATTATTTAACCGAAGAGAATCAAAATTAGATCTGATTTATTAGGTAAATGATTTAAACTTCTAAAAAAGACCTAAACGCCTCCGGAATACACATATTATATTTTAGTGAAATATAGAATATAAAGCATAATATAACTTACACAGTACGTGTAGTTTAATTTCTCCAGTAACCGGTTGACCAATACCGTTAGATGCTGTACATTGGTATGTTCCGCCATCTAGCCTTTGTACTTCATTTATATTGAGTAGATACCCAGTCTCAACCTGGAGACCAGATGGCAGCAATCCATCCTAAAATATTAATTAAACGTAAAAATATTGCTGATTATTTGTAAATTTAATAATAAAATAAACATTTTTTATACTTGTATTATGTTGGTCTATAATCAGAATTAAATTACATTTGTTCTTTAAAAATGTATGTAGCTCTGAATATTACAATTACTAAGCTGCTTGTTTTGCATTTTATTTTCCCACTTAAGTACACTTCTGTATCTCAGGGATTAGTTACGCTAGATTTGTTTGAAATTTTATGCTTGTTAGATTCAACCTTGAAGCAGCCCATTGGCTTGCCGGCCTAGCCAATAAATTAATATTTTGGATTTCTACATAGTAAAAGAATTTAAAACGAATATCGTAACTGATTCCAGAAATACAGGGGTGTACTGATGAAAAAGTAGATCACAGTTTATATTAAATTGTCTACTCAGCCACCGCAATATTGTCGGGAATCGTCGAACATCTTTATAGCTTCGTATATGTAAGAGTCGTTCTCAAGCTTACAAAACGGTTGGTCGTTGTGTTCGCAGTACACGATCAGTTTTGCACAACAATTAATAACTATTTGGCATCGTATTAAAGAAAGCACAGGATCTGTTGATTATAGAAACAGCAGAGTAATAATCGTCTCCTTGATTTATTCCCACTATTTTTTTTTAAGTTACGTATCCTAAAGCTCCAGAATCTAATCTACGTTACTAGTGTGCTTTTATTCAAATAGGATACGAATTTATTCTGAAAATGTATAGTGAAAATTACTTATATAGACAGGATTGTTCATAAGAAACGCACAAAATTCATTTCTTTGATATGAGTCATTTTTCACAAAAACGATGTAAACGTAAAGTGGTTTAAATGGTTGTCCATCTTTTTGCAATACTTTCAGCCCACTTTTTGTAATAATGCAAGCCCTTAATTTGTACACCCTAACTTTTTTCTTTCAAGCGGCAACCTAGGTCATGTGGGGGCTCTATAAGAAGGTCTTCTAAAACTGAATCCATTACTAGCAACCAATTAAGGTTTGCTCATTTCCTTACAGTAAAACGAATCTACATAAGTTCATAATTAAAATCTACTATCAAAGTAAATGCTTTTATGGTGTAATGTGGAACGACCTTGGTTACAATCAATCTATCAGACCTCATCTACCTATCCAGTGACTTGGGTAAATTTCATTGAATATTTCCAGAATTGAGAGGAATGTTTAAATGATAGTGGTATTTGTTATTGCACCATACGTTAAAAGTAACAATATAACAAATTTTTACTTTGCAGAATGCATGTAAAAAGGTACCCAAATTCTTGAAATTCTAGGACAGTTTTTTCCCGCACTTGGTTGTTTATTTGGGTATAATTACCTACAAACACAAAATAATAACTTCAGTTAATCTTTCAGTTTAATAGTTGAATTGTAAGCAAGTGTTAGTGTTTTGGAACTTTGACATTTTTGAGTTATGGTGCAGCGTATTGAAATGCTGATATTGTTGGGTTGTGGAGATAGAGTATGGAGCCAGAATGAAGTTTGTGTGTTGTTTAATAAAAAGTATTCCGAGAATTACATGGTCAAGTGTGAGTAGGATATTTCGCAAATTTGAGGAGCATGGGACAGTTAGGGATTTACTAAAAACGGGCCGACCACCCGCTTTATCTGAAAAACTTGGTATATCCGTATCAGTACAAGAAAGTCCACATCCTTCAACTAATACCTTAGCGCTAAATAATGATGTGAGTAGAGCTTCTGTACAGCGATTATTAAAGAACCATAAGTAGCACCCGTGTGCATGATGTACAGGAACTTCTTGAAGATGACTACGATAAAGGATTACAATTATGTGAACAAATGATGGGAAGATATGCTGAAAATAACATAGTTTTTCAAATCATTACCTTCTCTGATGAGGTTACATTTTATTTAAATGAAATGAACAATAGATATAATTATCGTTTCTGGTCTGATCAAAATCCATAGTGGATACGTGAGGGACATACACGACATCTTCAAAAAGGCAATGTGGGGGCTGGCGTAATTAATAACCAAACTTTAGGACCATATTTCTTTGAAGAAAATCTTACTGCTGAGCGTTACTTAGATTTCCTCTGATGACGAGGTCCCATTGAATGATCACCAAGGTTTCCGGAACTTACACCATTGGATTTCTTTCAATGGGAGTATTTGAAGGAGAGAGTGTTTAAAAATAAAGCAAACAGCGTTGATAACCTACAAATAGAATAAGGAAGGAGGTTACTAGTTGATCAGCCGAAAGTATTCGAAGTGCGGTTGATAGTATTTACCACAGACTCGGTGCATGTTGAGTAGAAAGTGGAGATTACTTTTAGCATTTGTTACATTAGTCGAATCAGGTGAGTGCTAAGGATCCCCCTCGAATATTAATTTTAATTAAAAACGTATGTGGCACTCGTTTTACTGTAACGAAATGAAGAGACCACTAATTTGTTGCTAGTATCGGATTTAGCTTTAAAAGACCTTCTCCTAGAGTCCATACATGATCTAGGTTGCCATTTGAAAAAAATGTTGGGGTGCCTACGAATTAAGGGATTGCAAGGAGGTGGCTAAAAATATTACGAGAAGACGAACAACGACTTATACCACTTTACGTGTTCCAGCGTTTTACCCTTTATAGGACAGCTGTTTTCAAAGTTTCGTCCTTCGTATTCTTCTTTTTTGTTGAATAATTCTACTTTCCATCTGCCGAGAATCTGACGACTAAATAATAAAAAAGGTCCTCACTTCTATACTTCGACCATAATAAGCTTAATGTGCGTCTTTATGGAGATACCTGCCGGAAAAAATCTGACGATCTATAAAAAGATTCTCGCTTTTTTTTTTTTTAGATATATTGCACAAACATAACACCTTTATACAAAATAATTCAATTCTAATGCCTCGTTCACCTATTCTGCACCCCCCACCTGTGCAGCTTCAGTGTCATCCCAGGGTGGGGCGCCCTACAGGTTGATATAAGGTTTAAAATATATTTCTTAATTTTGCAAGCCTTAGTCCAGTTAAGCTGGAACATCTCAGAATAGCTTTTGAGCGCACTGCCAAGTAAAAGCTTGGTAAAGAAATAACCCACCTCTCCAAGAACAGAGGGTGAACCTGTAAATATATTATCCGTGAATTTTAACAAAGGAAAAGCTTCTCCTACTACAAACAAAAAGTAATGATTCGTTTAATTTTTTTTATAATATAATATTTGATGATAACATTTTTTTCATAATATAATATTTTATGATACGAAATTTTGTATTTTGCTATACAAAATAAATTCAAATGAAAAAGTTTGGAATACATTTCCACTGTTCTTGCGATATGTCAAATTTTCCATGTTTTTTTTTATTGTGGCATGAGGTCAAACCACTGAAGTTGCCTATGAAATCGCAGACGAAATATCGCAAAGTAATTCTAAATAGAATTATTTTATCAGTTAGCTTTTAAACTGTGAAATATTTTTTTAGAAATGTTTATAATCAACAGCAAAAGTTATGGTACGAGCGGGGATCGAACCCGCACCTCTGGATCACTAGTCCATTGCTCTAACCAATTGCGCTATCGTACCACTGGTAAGCAATTCGTTAGAACTTGAACATATTTAACCCCACCAGTATCATAACCATTCTTGATGGAGTTTGAAAACAAACTGATAAAATACTTCTATTTAAAATTTGGCTTATACGGACATAACGTAAAATTATAAATTTACTAATATTAGGTACTAATAGCGGTGTCAGATTGACGTCCAGTCAGGAATGTAGCGCCATAAGGTTAAAATATTTGGCAGGAGCAACAATGGTTATGATACTAGTGGGTCTGAATATGTAAAAGTCCTAATGAACTGCTTATCAGTGGTACGATAGCGCAATTCGTTAGAGCAATAGACTTGTGATTCGGAGGTGCGGGTTCGATCCCCGCTCGTACCATAACATTTGCTGTTGATTATAAATATTTCTAAAAACATTTTTCACAGTATAAAAACAAACTGATAAAATACTTATATTCAAAATCTGGCTTATACGGATATAAAGTAAAATTATAAATTTACTCATATGGACGGTACCTAGCCATGTCAGATTTGACGTTCAGTCAAGAACGCCGCGCCATAAGGTTAGAATATGTAGTTCTAACAAATTGCTGGTCGTTGTTATGATAACGCAATTGGTTAGAGTAATGGTCTAGTCATCCAGAGGTGCAGGTTCGATCCCCGCTCGTACCATAACTTTGATTATAAATGTTTCTAAAGTAATTTTAGAAGAATTGTTTAAGTTAGTTAAGTAATTCAAACCAGTCCCGTTTATCTGTGAAGTATTTTTATTATCTAGTTATTTATATAGACTTTTGTATGTTGAAACTTTTAGCTAATAGAGGCTTCTTTCAACGATAATAAAATAAATTCGTGCCCATACTAATCCAGGTAGGAACCCTTCTTTATTAACCGTTGGTGCTGTAAAAATACTATTTTTTTCCATTTCAAAATGTGTGCCTCTTTCTCAATACTATTCTTTTAATCTACTTACTTTTTTTGACCATTGAACAGTTGGAATAGGATTTCCATTAGCTTTGCATTCAAAAGATACAGGTCCACCTTTTCTTGTAACCACTTGTCCGCTTGATGGCATGATTTGTATGCTTGGTGGCACTGAAAAGAAAATAATATTATTGTTGCATCCTCAATTGTAAATATAGTCTTCGGGTTTTTTGCATGAACATGTCGGTAGCATCGCAGAGTAAAAGAGTTTTTACATTGAACGGCAGCCTGAAGCTATATTTTTTAGACTTTCGTAGAAAATCGCCTTTTTACAATTTTCTTGGACTAAGACTTAAGGAAAATCAACAAAAACACAAACTGCATGATATAAAGGATTTTGAATTTAATTATTATCAATCGTATTGTGTTTAATATATTGAAAAAAAAACTTGTGAAAAGGTACTTCTAGTTATTACTAATATTCATATTAAGTTTTAAGTTTTTGTATCTATTAAAACGTCTAAAAGCTTCATTTCAGTTTGAAATCGTCTGTAGTTTTTGTGTGTATTTCTGCAAAATTAAATATTTTATTATTTAATTTAGTTTTTTTTTATTCTTCTGAAAATGGTACTACAATTTTATTACCATTAGATATATTTCTACTTTATTTCTTAAAAAAAAAATCTAAATTTTTGATAAAACAGTATTTTGATACAAGAAAATATCAAATAACTATAAAAGCTTATATTTAAAAAAAATAATGATTATTATTATTAGCTGTTAAATAATAAAGTTTCGTAATAATTTGGTAATCGTTAAATATTTAAATGAAAGAAAAGCTATGCTATTTAAGGTAATCCTTAAATATTTAAATTAAAAAAAACAAATTTTGTCAAAATGTTAATTTTTGAATTAAATAAAATTTTTTTTATAAATAATAAAAAAACAACATTTAAAAGAAATTAAACTTGGCCAGTTCGCACAGAAACTACAGACGATTCAATTTTCGGGAGTAATATCTCGGAAAAACGAGTTTTCCACTTGCGCGGATGCTATTTGTTAAACAAATTTTCTACAGGAAAAATTAGATGCACGAAGGATATTTAATTAATAATAAGAATATTTCCTGAATTTAGTAAATAAATAATATTTAATATAACAACATTTTTATATTTTTATTTAAAACAACAATACAAATTACAATAATTACAGGCTATAGAATATTAGAAATATCCATTAAATTATTGTTAATTATGCCTGTAGTAGCACTGTTCTCCATGTTGGTGTGAGAAGTACTAAAAGATTGATAGTTTTGGCCTAAAGCATTGTTTATTTTCCATTCATTCATTCAATATGTGAACGTTGCTGACTATTCATTTGTAGATATGGTTGAGTGGACGCAGCTCTTTTGTGTGATTTGATAAACTGCTGTTCACCTACCACTACCTCTCCCAGATTAGTAACAGTAGTTGATCGCATAGAATGATTGAATACAGCTTTCGTAGTGTTCATTGATTTTTTGAGCAGCGTCTTTCATTTAATTTGACAGTTATTTCTTTCAACAGGAACGTCTTTAAACCATCCAGTGCTATGATCAAGTTTTTTATATCACCTTGGGCAGTTTTACTAAAGAACGTGCTGTACTCGATCCTTCCTGAAACAAGAGAAAATATATTTAACTAAAATGTTGAAACTTCTTATACAGTGTGATTTTAAAACACATATTGTAGCTGTTAGTTTTTTAGCAAAAATAAAAGCATTAATTGTCGTTATACATCATTTGTAATTGTTTCGTATTTTCACCAATATAATCTTTTAATAACAAATTTTGGATTTTACACACAAAACATGATTTATACAAAAACATGTTAAAAAGTTGTCAGGAAAGATGTTAGGCAAAATATATAATAGAAATAGTATAATAGCAAGAATGTGTTTGAAGAGACATTTCTAAACATAGAATCTGTTTTACAATAATGTCTACCTACCTTTTTCAAACACACTACATAACGGCTAATATGCTTATTTTATTTTTGACAGGAGTTGTTTGCCAAACTAAAATGTTAAAATTAACTAAAATTTCCTGATTTTGTTGCAAAATTTAAAAGTAAAATTACTCACCTGTTCTGGTACCATAATTATCAATTTCTTCTTTAAAATGGGCTTCACCTCCGACTCTCCAGAGAGGCAAGTTAAACTGCTGCTTTAAGGTAAAATGTACGCTGCAACGCGGTTGGTGTTGCAGTCAGTGGCGGCTCATGGTTAACTTTTCAGGGGGGTCAATATATATATATATATATACATATATACACACATACACCTAATTTCCTAATTATTATATTTTACACCACAGGGTCATCTGAAAATATCAAAGAAACGAAACAATAAAATGCCTTTATCCCTTCGCAATCACATATCCAGTCACATAAATCGTTCATATTTTGATTAAAATAACAATTTACTTTTTTGTTTTTGTCTTTACTTGTCTGCCGAATTTTAAGTTCCGGCAAAGGTCGACATCTGGCCTTTCTCAAAATTCAGCTCCCTGGCGGCATTTGAAGTCTTAAGATTCCAAACCACTGTGGCTACCATTATTTAAAACATTAATTTTTTCAATTAATTTAAACCACCAAATCAACAAACAAGTTTTGAAAATAAAATAAATTTTATAAAAATACGCAATCGTAACCACAACCTCACACGATTCACATTAAACGCATCAACTGTTTCCTCGGTGCGGATATTGACCCAAAATTTGTCAACGTAAGCCGTATATTACCTATACACCCCTATGCGAATTCAATCGGGAACACTCGGGAAAAACTCGCCTCTGTTTATAACCACGAGGACATCGCGGGCCGCCAGCTTCGTGGTCCAACAAAATGAAACCTTCGGAGATCGTTGTGCGAGGCATCGATAGTGCGACTGCCGCGGAATCAACATGAACATTCAAGTTTAGAATAATAGAAAGAATTTCCAAATTTAAAAGAAATTAAAAAAATATAAGTTATTTATTATTTTATGTTTGGAAATATTAATTGGGGGGTCGTTGACCTTATGACCTAATGGAGGAGCCGCCACTGGTTGCAGTGTGAATTTATCCTATAAAAACATCATCTTGTAATATTCTTCCATTTTTAGAGAAGCTGAACTTTTTTCTTCTGTTCTCTGGCTGGTTTGAAGGCAGTGTCGTGAAATGGCTCGAAAACATATTCCACATCACTTTCATACACAATTTTTTGTATTTTTTCTCCATTATCTTTACGCATATTCCATCCCCAGTCCTTGAGTATTAAATTTAGTTCACTTGTAGTTGTTGTCAGCAGCAATTGGGAGGTTGGTAACATATCCGGACACTATAATTATTAGAATATTTTTTAGTTTGAAACAAATTTACAAACCTTTATAAAAAATTCCAATACGGGAAATATCAAATTATTGCCCAAAATACATTTTTTTTACGTAACAAATATAATAATTCCTTAACTTAACAACATCACAACTTAACAACATCACATCCGAGTCACTAACAAGAGCAAAACAAGCATTTGTGATTATCAAGAAAACATCCAAAATCTTAACCTACTCTCAACTAGCTGACTGTACTATCGAAGACCTTGAGTCAGAAACACGTGTCTACGGTTGGCCAAATTTCATTGTTGCTTTAGCGGTCATCCCAAAAAAATCCTTTTATATTAATGATAATTATTGAGAAAGCTGATGCCAATCCAACGGGACGAATCCACTTAATAGTATAGGTTTCAAATAAAAAAAACTTTTTTACCATAGATACACTTTTTTGGCACTTCACCTGGGTTAACCAAAACGCAATCCGATTTCTAAAACACAACAAAAAAAACTAAAAAGAAGTTATCGCCCAAATCAGGATTAAAATATATACATCCTTTGCAGCACCCTGTCATTGTGTCTACGGGAGCATGTTACCACTGAGCCAGAGCCTTAACATGCCGAAATTTTAATGCAACTTGTTTATATTCATAGTTATACTCCACCATAATCAAAATCAATCTGCCAGAATATCAGACTCTAGACGCAATAGCTGTTAATTTGGTTGCATACTGCGTTGTCAGATTTGTTCATTTACCCCCGTATTCACTAAAAAGGTTTCAGGGTTAGACCAGGTCTAATTGCCATGTTACTTAAAACTCTAAGTTTGCCAGTTATGTTTCGCTTATATCACTGTCATTTTGTGATTGTGACATTTAGAAAATCTAATTGTCCTTATATTTTTTACAGAAAAAAAGTCGAATTAATTGAGTTCGCTCCACTCTTTGTTCTTACCCCTGCAATTTCGGCCCCTGCATCTAAATTTATTTCTTATCAATTCCAACTTCAATATTATTGATTTCGGTTTTAATTAATTTTGTACAGAAGTTAAAATCGCCTAAACTTCAAATTTTATATGAATAAATCTTGCACAACAGCATTTATTTGTTTTTAATGTTTGTATCGTACTTTGTATACATTAGACATTCGTCACTCAGCAACGGCAGAATTGACAAGTCTAAAGAAAATAAATATATAATATTAAATAGTTACCAATTATAGTATAATTTAATTAACTGATAGATACATACTGTTTTACTACATTGCAATAAATGTACAAGTTTCTAATAAGACCATCCAAATATATAATTATTTAATATTTAATTTAACCTATATTAAACTAGAGATGAAGTACTGTATAAAATTAACATCTTTAACATGTCAAATGCCACTAATTCAAGAAAAAATACTATGTCCAATATAAACTTTTTCACCTTTGAAATGGGCCACCCTTTCCTCGACCAGATTTCAAAACTCATTTGTGCAAAAAGCTCTTGATCGAATTTTAATTTCGTTTTTTTATTTGAAGGCCTCAAGTGTCTATTTTATATATTGTCACTCGGATTATACGAGGGCCAAAATAATCATTACACAGCGTAAATCATAAGTGTATGTTTTTACTTACATTTCGAAACGCCCTGTGGATTTGAAACCAAATCCTATATTTTCATTTATCATTTTTCCTTATAGCTTTATGTTCCAGCTTCCATTTGTTTATTGCATTTTGTTTTTAACTCAATTGGCAAAAAAGTTATAGCGATTTTACGATTACGTTTTAGACAAATCAGTAACAGAAATAGCAGAAGAACAACATCAGAAGAAACAAAAACGACAACAATAAAGTATTCCAACTTCCAAGACTAATTTGGTCTTTTTAGTACCTAGAGGGATCTCCTCGCGTGCCACCGCCTGGGAATAATGTCTATTAATTTTCTAATTAAATCTTCAGGAATAGCATCTCATTTTTGAGCAAGTGGATGTGGAGGCAGTCTTTTACGTATGCGCCGTTTTAAATAATCCTATAGGTGCTAGATTGAATAATAATCTGGTGATTTATGTATGATAGTAGGCTAAAGCATTCTTGCTATGTTATTTTCCTCAAAAAAACTGATTACTTGTCGAGCACGGCGAGGTCGAGCATTATTATCAACATGAATAAATTATCTTCCCATATTTCCTGCTAATGGAAGCTGTCACTGTTCTATCAAAGGAAACTAGTTCCGTCCGATCATTTCTAGAGATTCCTCCCCAAACTATAACCGAACTTCTGCCAAACGGAACATGCGTCACCAGACATTGTTCATCGAACCGCTCACATTGCCGTCCTCACACTCGTGTTCTCCCATCATTTCCCTGCAAACAGAACTGTGACTCGTCACCAAATAAACAGTTTGACCAATCATGCGGACCCCAGTTGTAATGGTTTCTGGCCAAATCTAGTCTCGCACTTCTATAAACAGGTGTTAATCGGCACTTTTTTGGTCTTCGAGCATGGAAGCTATCTATATTTAGTCTTTGTCTGATGGTTTCCGATGAAACATGAACACTATGTACCTCCTGAACTAAGTTCGATAATCATGTTGCATCAATGGTTCTTTCTCGACGTGCCAATTTCGAATATGTCTATAGATTCTGAAAATTGACTTTCGTTGCCGCACACCACCATAATGTATTGGGTATAGAGATCCTGTTAAAATATGCCTGTCTCAAATTACGCTTTTTGATTTGTCTAATTCTTCTGCTGTACGTCGATCACACCAACAGCCTTCGTTAATCTCTCATAAACCATATTTCAAGGGGAGGAAATTTAAAATGTACAGTTATCTTAGACGACAGAATTTGAGCTTATTAATGTCAAATCAAAAATAATAACATGATTTAGTTTCGATAGTTATACAGAATACCGTATTCCGTATTAAATTTTTTGGAAAAATTAACGTAAGGGTTAAATCGCTATAACTTTTTTGAAAATTGAGCTAGAAACAAAATTCAAAAAACAAATGCAAGCTAGAATATAAAGCTATAAGCAAAAATAATAAATTTCGTTTGTTTCAAAATGTAAGTAAAAAACATGCACTTATAATTTACGCTATATAATAATTATTTTGGACCTGGTAGTTCGGGTGGCAAAAACAATAAAGTAAATACCAAGGGCTTTCAAATAAAAAAACAAAATTAAAAATCGATCAAGAGTTTTTTGCGCAAATGAGTTTTGAGATCGGATCGAGGAAAGGGTGGCCCATTTAAAAGTTGAAAAACTTTATTTAAAAAAGAATGAGTAACTGCAGAAAATTTTAATTATAAACATATGTATTTGCACAAAAAATAAACTTTATGAGTCCTGTAAGATAATAAATGACACAATCTGGCAACACATTATACAACTGAATAATAACGCCAGGAAAGAAAAGTGTTTGATAAACATATTTTTTGCAATAAATTAATATTTCCCGTACTGGAATTTGTTTATAAATATCAGTAAATTTGTTTCACGCTAAAAAAATGTGTAAACATTCTAATAATTAAAGTATCCGGATGAATAATTTGGATAGATAGATACTATGAAATTTGTTTTTATAAAATAACTTGTCAAACTGAATGATGTTTTTCGGAAAATTACTGTCAATGTTGGCTGGCAATTTATCCACTTAAAAAATTGAATTTGACTTACGAATTCTTGTCACTGAGTGGTCAAACTTGATAGGAATAATTAAATTAAATTGCTGTTTATAGGCATTCTATTAGATACAAAGACATAACATTTAGTATGCTTGTTAGCGCCCACTTATTCTTTTATGAGTTTTTATCATAATTCATTAAACAAAAAATGTCGAAAAACGCTGTTTTCTTACAAAACTTAATAAAACATCGTTTTCGCTGGTCGTGCAGTGTAAAAAAGAAATTCTGTGGGGTCACCAAAATGTTTATACACATAACTTAGTTATGTGTATAAACTTACCATAGTATTCCTATCTATTTAATATCAATGGTGATCGATATTATTATCACATAAATAAGAGAAGAAACACAAACGAGTGCTTGAAAAAGTAAGGTGAGTTCCAGGGGCATTTCATATATTACATATTTTTCTTAGTGCGATCCTTTTTAACTTCTATTCTCGGTAAATTAAACATATTTAATATTGCAATTTTACTGCAATAATACTGTGCCTTAATTAAATGAGGTAATATCTCAAGTTGAGAAAGTATAACTCCACATACACAATCCACTAAAATAGTTTACCTATTCATTGGCCAATTCTTGTCCTCAGTCAGTTTCACTTTTTGTATTATTATGACAGCAGATTTGCCCAAATACTATTTTATTTACTGTTTACTGTTTAGTTTTAACTGCAGTTTGTTTCTAGATTTGTCAATTTTTGAAGGTTATATACTGTGGAAAAACTCTTATATTAGATATTATGATTGTAGTTTAATTTATTAAATTGCATTCACTCACTACTATTGTATATATGATATACATTCAATTTTTGCTGTGTTAATTTGTTGTACATCTAACTTATCACTTTCAGTACAGTTGGCTATTCTTGCCACTGATGGCAAGCATTAACATTTTTGCATTTGAGTCGGCATGAGTCTAGAATTCTCCTTCCTCTTTACCGATAAACGAAAAAACGCGTCTTAACCTAAAGTTTAAAAATAACAATTGGTTTATAATAGCTACAGCTTTGGTCTTAGTATATTTCATATGTAAACCATTTACTTTTCTCGTAAGAGGAAAGTATCAATATTTATTGTATTTTTATGTGTAATTACCTTCTAAATGAAGTAATATAAATTTAATTTGATAAAAACTAAGAGAAAATTGATGTATTAAATATTTTGTAGAATCGTTGTTTGTCAAATATTCTATTTTACCAGTTCATCACAGAATATAACTTGTTTTTGACTCTCATAGTTGAACTCAAGGAAAATAATGGATTAATATTCATGTTGTGACCGCGCGAAACGCGGAACTCTGACGAGGGCATTTAGAATTCATGCTTTGTGAACTGTGCAACAGAAAAATATCTCTGTAACGGCAGTGGTTAATGCGCAAAACACGGTTGTTTTTGCCTCTATTGTATAAATTTACGGCACCAAGTTTACACAGGAGAGAAATGAAATTGCAAAATGCATAACGTAACTTGCGGCGGTCGCACACTGTATCTTTTACATATACATTTTATGTGTAATAATTAGGTAAAATTTTATATTTTATTGTAAATTTGAATTACAAAGGTAGAGTATTATTGACGTTAACTACTGATACCGAACTGCTACTTTTAAATCAGTTTATTCTTATTTGTGACAAGAGAGACACAAAGTTAACTATTAATTGTCGGTGATTCCCCGAATAAAAAACAAAAAAGCTTGTCGACACAGAATTTAAAAAATGAAATTACGGGAAGCAGTAAATATCTTTACTAGTAACAACAAAAACTTTGAAATTGACATCAGCGGCTCAACAGAACCAGGAAAAGAGGCAGACAAACACATCTACACTGACGGCTCGCAGAATCAATCTGGGGCTGGCTTGGGAGTGTATATACCAGAACTCGACCTGGAAATTACTATGGCCCTAGGCAAAGTGGTGACTGTCTTCCAGG
Source organism: Kuschelorhynchus macadamiae (assembly GCA_030620095.1). Classification (NCBI taxonomy): domain Eukaryota; kingdom Metazoa; phylum Arthropoda; class Insecta; order Coleoptera; family Curculionidae; genus Kuschelorhynchus; species Kuschelorhynchus macadamiae. The sequence continues at coordinate 296,213 of JAUTXW010004322.1, read as the reverse complement.
CAAAACTGCTTGGGATTCTGCAAGGTGTCGTACAAATCGAAAAAGAAAGAATAACAGGTAAAAAAAGTTATTATTCTCACAGGCAGCAGACAAGTCTTGCAAATCCTAAAAAAGAACAAAATAACATCCAAACCGATTCTTGAGTGTCACCAGGTGCTAGAGACGGCTTCCCAGAGGAATACGGTCACAGTATACTGTAAGGAATATAGTGGAATCGAAGGAAATGAAAAAGTAGATAAGTTGGCGCGTAACGGAGCAAAGGGCCAACCATGCGGCCCTGGACCCTTCGCGCCGCTATCCTATAAGGCGATCAATTTAAAGATAAACGAACAAACAGCAAATATTCTAAAAGAAAGATGAGAGAGGCAGGGCTTTAGATACACAGGAGCCGCAATTCGTGGCTCTGAGGACGCTCGGACAGAGTACCTCCTCGGGCTGTCTCGAGGAAATCTAAACAAACAGCTTCATACCTTGGGCGTCCTCCCGGATCCAAGTTGTAGGAGGTAAAACGAGGACGAAGAAACTGCTGAACATGTTCTTTGTTACTGCCCAGCTCTTGTAAATACCAGAGAATCCATTATGTGAAAAAGATGGCCAGATATGGCCACAATCGGAAGTTGCTTAGCCACTAGGGTGCTGAACTACATCGATGCTGTTTGCTGGCTCGACGAGTAAAATTCCAAAGGAGGTTACAATGGGCCGACCTGACAGGCTTAAGTAATAGGTTGGCGCAAGGCACCCCTCCATACTCTCTATCTATTTAGAAACAACTTCTTAATCTAGTTAAAAAATAGTTAATTGATTCAAATTATAAAATTATTTCAAGATATGTATCACTAAAAATTAAGATAGGAAAATAAAAATCCATTTTGTTTCAAATTACAAGGCTTCAAAGAGGCAAAATTGTCATTTTCAAGCATTTTTTTCTCGAAAACAATTGAATTTAGGTACAGCAAATGTATCACAAACGGTAGTTAGAATGTTCAGGAAATCGAAGGAAATGAAAAAGCAATTATATATATATATATATATATATATATATATATATATATATATATATATATATATATATATATATATATATATATATATATATATATATATATATATATATACATACGTATATATATATATATATATATATATATATATATATATATATATATATATATATACATATATATATATATATATATATATATATATATATATATATATATATATATATATATATATATATATATATATATATATATATATATATATATATATATATATATATATATATATATATATATATATATATATATATAGCAATAATATACAGGACATCCATTTAGAAATCGGATGTTGTTATCTGTTGATGATAGAAGCGGCAACACCGTACAATTTAAAATATTTTAGAAAGAAACTGTGCTCTGAGCTAAATTTCCAGTAGTCTATTCGTTGCTTACCCAGATACTTTTAAGGCCACTGAGTTTGGTGAACCCCGTCATAGTCCATTTAGCCATATAGTGTATTGTTAATACGATATATTATAGTCTGTTATACGTGGAAGTAAATATATACACGGTTCAAATATATTGTGAATTTTGTCTGTTCTAAATGCTAAACTTCCAACACACACGGGACGGAAGGCATGGTGGCTGGTGCGCGTGGTAGTGTAGCAAAGGTTTGACCCTTGGTATAAAGCCGGGAGGCATTTCTTTTATTCGCTCCTTGTGACGCAATCGGTAGGTAGCTCAACTTACATTTACAGAACATTACTCCTTTTTCTGGCTTTGTTTTAAAAAAATATTCAATAAGTTTAACTTTAAGGAGCATACACATTATGTTACGAGTTTAGTTTTTTAAACTTGAGAGTCCTTTACGTGTATGTCTGCACACATATTAAGTGAATTTTTGTTACAAAGGTTGACAAAAGAAGTAATATAAATACTAACTATACATAGTTTTTAAATTCAAGCGGCTTGAATAGCAGCCCCTAATTACTCCTCAGATATCTGTTTTAAGCCACTTGCAATTACTAGTCAGTTTTGACCAGCCTGTTTCTTAAACGTGATTCCCGACTATAACCAAAGTCCGATTATATTATGATTAGACGACCCATCAAATGGCAAATAAAAGAGATTTCCCTCCGAGCTCAACTCATATCATACCCAGAGTTTCCAGTCCGCGGTGGACCCCAATCTATAATTATAATTATTAATTAGAAATTACATTTGTCCCTTTCTTGCCGCATGCAGCAAGCAATTTTAGTGATGACTTCATGAAATTGCGTGATAGACTGTCTATGCGAAGTTTACTCGGTCTTTCCTATTACCATGTCCTGTTTATTGTGGCTGGGAGAGGAACATTTGAAAGCCTTCGTATCGTTATAATTGGAGTAATATCGAATTTTTAGATCTTGAATTTTGTGAACGACGAAGGATCTGCTGCATATTTTCACTATTTAGTTAAATATAATATTTATGCGCCAATGACGTTTAGTTAAGTAAACTTGCTCAATGATGACTGATTATGATAAGTAAATTTGATTCCTACCCATTAAGTACTAATAATGATCGATATATCTAGGCCTAAATGAGAAAAGAGATAAAAAATGAGTGCTTGAATAAGTAAGGCGATTTCCATGGGTATTTCATTTTTTTTAAATGCCCCTTTTGTAATTTTTTCTTCCCTCGTAAACCCTCGACAAACATGTTCTCTCATTTCCATCAGCCTGTCGGTCTGTCTGTTGTCGGTCCGGCGTTCTGTCGGTACGCAACAAAGCTAAAAAAATACTTATCCGATTGATTTAAAATTTGGGTCAAAAATCAAGGGAACTATGGGGATGAAATGGTTACATTTTGGTAAAAATTCAATATGGCGAAGCAAAATGGCAGGCTTATAAAAATAAAGTGTGATTTTTAATATAAATCCAGAATGGCGGAATAAAATGCCGGCGTAATGAAATATTTAAAAATGCATCACCAAAAAACCACTTAGCAAATTAACTTAATATTTTGCACAAAAATCATATGTTAAACGGGGATATACTGGTAAATTTTTAGTGCTAATCCTATATGCCAAAACAAAATGGAGGCCTAGCAAATTGTTTAAATATTCGGTAAAATTTGAATTTCTTTAAGAAAAGCTCTTTTTTGTGAAATAATAAAGGACATAATTTATTTATTGTAGATTACGTAAATCTTATGAAAAATAAAAAAATAATAATTAATAATGATAATAATAACTAGAATAAATAAATTAAAAACTAAAAAAAAAGAATTACATTCTAGTTTATAGGATTTGCCCAAAGTAACTACCGAATAATTACTCGCATATAGACTGTATATTGTAAGTAGTAAAATTCTATACGAGGAAAGATGTGATTGATGCGATTTTTTAATTCAGATTCTAACCAATGTCTGAAACGCCCGAAATTTCTGAAAAACCGGTTTTCCTATTTCAATATAATTTGAAACACTTAGATCTAAAATTATTGTGGATCCATTAGTAGTGTCGGCGATATTCAATCCTTTTTCAGAAATCTACAGTAACTTTGATATTTTTATGGAACGCCTTATTTTTTATTTGATATGCAGGCTCCATAATAAACTTTTAATACTCATTGTTAAAATTTTTTAATCTAAACTTTAACGTTTTTAAGATTTTTGAGGTCTTTTTGACTTGACGATAATATGAAGCGTTCAGTCTGTTGTTATTAAAGTCTATATCTAAATAAGCCACGTTGTTCCTCCTACTTTTGCAGCACGGCAATGATTGACCGGTAGACTGATAACAATAGTATTTAAATGGGTGTAGAATTTATTTATTAACATTATGAAACTGAGAATATAGTTCAATTTAATAATTTTATAAAACTAAGGAGTGTAAAATAAAAGAAACATTTTCTGTTTTCGGCTTGTTTATTTATAACGTCCAGGTATATTTAATTTTTTTTGCTTCAAACTGGACTACCACCAGATACTATGTATATTAAAGAATGCAAAAATGGTCGTGCCTTTTTAAATTTCATATTTTAAAACAGAAAGGTACTATAAGGCCATCGACTCGAAATTACAAAAGATATTTGAGTTTTTTTTTCAGGAGTTGTATACATTCAACTTGACTGAAATTATTATGTTTATTCAAAGGTGTCGCTTAATATCTATCAGTAGTATAAAATAAAACTATAATGCAATATTGAGGCTAATTAAAATATTGATAGTACTAATTTTGAGTAAATAACTCGATTTCAAATTCAACTTTAGAACTTTTCTTCTTTTCCTTCCGATCCAGATGGTATTATTGTTTTGTTGACTTCACGTCCCATATTTGATAATTCGGTTTAACATTCTCGGTAAAGTTGGAAATTTGGCGTGTAGCAAGCGATAGATAATTTCATTTGCCAAATAACGTAGATTGGCTATATTAACCGCCTGAGAACGAATTCAGAATCCCAAGCCAAATACGAATTCAATGAGAGGATGAAATTTCCTTTCAAGCGCTGGAGGGTATGCTATTTAGTAAACGTCGCAGATTTAGCTACGGTACATTTCTAGGATAGATTTGCATAGTGTGATACGATTTTCAAATGTTAAAAATAGCTAATCAAATAAAGGAAACAATTTATAAAACTTTTTGCAATTATATTTCGCTTGTTCACGATTTTTTTTGTCTGTTATTGAAACAAATATGCTCACAAAACCCATTAAGGGGGTACTGGAGACATAATGATTTTGCCACAGTTTTAAAAATATTTGCATAAGGATCAAGAACAGTCTCGAAACGTAAACTTTTAATTTGATTGTTTAAGCAAACTAACCAGAAACGCTAGTAACGGTAAGGTAGTAACGAGGTATTGATTTATAGAATTATTTAAAATTGTACACGTTAGGGAATTAAAAATATTGGTATTATTTTATTTTATGGCAGCTTTCCTCAAATAAAATATGTTATATACTTAATACAGTTCGCTATTATAATATTTTTACCAAGTCTTAAGCATTGCACCCAAATTAAAATTAAAATAATTGCTGTGGCCATAAGAGGCTGTTGTAGAATATAGGCAGAAATGGGCAGACTAATTTATATCATCTCCAAACAAATGGTACTTATGAAATCCCATTCTACATAGGTTGTTGCAGAGGTTCAGGGCATATAAAGCTGAATTTATTTTATTCCAGAATATCCTTAAAACTTTTTATAGATTTTAAAGAATCGATCAGGTTTATCCTAAAAAAAATTTGTTCCCAAAAAAATGGTTTTTTGGGATTAAAAATAAGTTATATTCTATCACTTGGGTATAAAATAAGTATTTCAATTTTAATAATAATTAACTCTGTAGAATAAAAGTTTTAAAATGTAGTTGTCTTCACTAACTTTACTTGGTGTCATTCAAGAAATTTTGGTATTTTTGTTTTGAATAAAGAGTTTTTGTATTTGCATCTAAGCTTGATGGTGTGTCAAACATATTTTTTATTTTTTAATATTAACTATTATTTGTCTTAAAGTAAAACATTCCCAGAGACCAATGCAAAACTTGTATTTTCATTGAAGATAATAAAGAAGTTTATAGTCTGATGCTGTGCTCTAAACTGCTCAGTTTGCATATAAAAAAAATGGTAAATTTCTTTTACCCGGAACAGCCCTCATTATGCATATTTCCTTTTATTAGGACTAGTGAACCAATTTAGTTCAGTACATAGTTATTTAGGAACATATATAGTGTCTTTTCAAATATTTTTATTGGACTCCATATATTGACCCCTACCAATATTTTACCACTTTCTACCTATGCTACACTTGATTTTGGGCATAATTTAAAATTAATTCAATAACTAGTTTTTACATTGACAAACATCGCGATTTTGTTACGTCATGTTGAATTTGCACCAGTTTATCCTTATATCACTATCATTTAATTTTTCTCCAAAGTTTACAGTCAATTGAATAACAAGATTTACGTTTTTTTTTTAACATATTATTTGGCCGCCATTTCGTTCCGTTATTTTGAATTCGTAACAGAACTTTACCAGCTTATCTCTATATCACATATAATGCTTCAATTTATTAATTAGTTTTTTTCAGACTGATTTTTTAAATATTTTATTAGGCTGCCATTTACCAAAATATTACCACGCCATCCCCATATGATCCTTAATTTTTGACCAAAATTTGAAGTCAATCGGGTAAGTAGTTTTTTAGCTATGCCGCGAACAGACGGGCCTACAGACCGACGGAATCATGAAAACATGTTTTTGTCATCTAGGGACCCTGAAACGTAAACATCTAAAAAATCTCGGAGGGTGATGTTTTCACGATTACAATACTTGGCTTTTATGAGGGAAGTAAAAATGTAAACAGTTTCATTTACTGATATGCATGCTATAGCCTATTATCCATTTTCAATTCTGCACCGTTAAATGGAATGCTTATGATACAGTAGTTTATCGCTATTGCTGAGAAAGTGTGTAGTTTGAGATTTAAAAAAAAGATGCATGTATGCATCAAATTAATATAGTGTCAGTTATATGTCGATGAACTTTTCATTGCTGGAAACTTTATAGCATTGTTTTATTAAAGATATATAGTTAAAGTTAACTAATGAACACTTAAATATTTCTTAGTCATATTTTAATAAAAGTATTTTACTTAATTTTTACCCGTATACGCTAACACTCAGATATTAGTTATTTTAGAAATTTAAAGATAATAATGACCTATCCATATGTATATATATATATATATATATATATATATATATATATATATATATATATATATATATATATATATATATATATATATATATATATATATATATATATATATATATATATATATATATATATATATATATATATATATATATATATATATTTTCGACACGCACAACTCTACTCCATTTTCTTAAATATATCATAGTTAAATTTTACAATAAATTTATTTTTTTAATTATTAATAAGGCTTATTCGATAAACGAGCTCTTTGAAGATACTCTCAACTTACTAGTTAGGAGAGTAGTTTAGTAAAATTTGTTATACATAACTTTACATGTTATTAGTATTTGTAACTGAAATTGTAATAAATTATTTGACTTATAATTACTCTATATAAAATTTCGTAAAAAAACGTGGTCATATTAGGAACTTGTTTTCTAACTCATAGTTGGGAACTTGTTGCCAAACTCCTAATATTTAGTATTGTAAAAAATGACATTTACGCTTTTTTTGTAGGAAGTACGGTTTTCGTGTAAGTTTGCATTTTTCATTTTCAGCTCATTATTATTATATATTTACACAATAACCTCCGAAAAGTTAATTTTAAAATTATTTCATTTTGATCAGCCACATTTTTATATTTGTTGCTCTCCCTCTATATGCTATCTCAGTTCTAATAGCATAGTAAAATTTTCTCGGAAAGCAGAATTTGTTATAAAAAGCAACTTTTTTTTGTGAACTTAAAAATAAAAAACTTTCTTATATGTTAAGTAGACACACTAAACAAACAACAAACAAAAGTATGCTTTATTGCCGCAGGAAAATTGTCACAATTTTATGGACAAAGCGAAATTTATCTAAAAACAAAACAATGAAAAAACGAAATATTAATCGAAAAAAAGTCATATCTTTCGATAGGTTATTGCAAATACATAAATTGTTAATATAACATTCGTTATATTCGTAATATTGCCATAAAGCTAATGAATCCAGGTGACCTAACAAAAGGAAATAAACAATACATATGCGAGGTGAATAATTTCGATGACATTGAAATTAAAATTACGCGACCTTAAACTCTATTTTGTTATCGTTATACAAGTAAAATAAGTGAAGTTAAACAAAAAGTGTACTGAATTAATACAGTAATTAAAGTGTATTAGAAAAAAAAGAAAATATATAACTAATCTAATATGTAATAAAAATAATGTTAACGGACGACCAGACAGTTCATTCCTTATAAAATATTTTTAAATGCTATGCAGCAACATGACACCCAAAAATATTTAAGTAAACAAGTAAATAAAAAACATTTTAATGAGACTTATTCGTTATAAAAATCATTAACGCAGTAAAAAGGTCTTTCAATGAGGTACGCTTTGGGTTTTTTCGAAAGAGTACAAACCTAGGGATTATTTTTAAATGTTCTGGAAGATTATTGTAAAGTTTTATGGCGTTGTAAGTAATTGATTTTTTTATTATTTCTGTAGAAGGAATGGGAAGGTATATGTCAAGCCTAAAGTTTCTGGTAGGATATACGTGTTGTGGCCTTTCCGGGAATGTGCGAATATGTTTTCTTTTCAAACAGACGGTTTCTAAAATAAATAATGCAGGAAGTGTTATTATTTCATGTTTTTTTAAAAAGTATTGGCAGTGCGCTCTATTATTTAGACCAAGCAAATAGCGGATTGCTTTCTTTTGAAGCCTAAAAATACTAAGAAATTGCTCGGTGGTACAGCAACCCCAAAATGGAAGACCATAGCGGAGATGGGATTCGAATAGGAGAAATAAGTAAGTCTGGCAGAGGACACGTCCAGTTCTTTTGAAACTGATCGAATTGCAAAGCAGGCGGTAGAAAGTTGTTTAGTTAAGGTGTCAATATGCTTAGAACAGTTTAGCTTATTTATGTTCAAACCCAGGAATTTAACCGACGCAACCTATTTAATATTACTGTTAAGTAGCTGAAGTGGTTGTAAAGTCCCCTTATAAGGCCACCATTTTATACACATTGAAGTAAAGCAGGTTGGAATAGGGCCAAGCCTTAATCATAACCATTGTATATTAATGCTCTACAACTGTTACTAATTTTTATTATATTGCCTATGTCTTTTTATGTCAATAGATATACATTGTAGGTGCCAAATAACCAGTGAATCTAATATTAATATTTTTTTTACTAAGGGTTTTGTAGACACATAAGTGGATATAAAGACATAAAGCGAACATTAAAGATCTCGTGGGAGTACAATAAGTGAGTCAGCCACAGTTCAGTTCTGATATATTTTTAAAATGTAGTTTAGTGCTGTGGCTAGTGAATGTAGTGTGGCGAATTCTTGTAAAAAGCACTCTATCATATAATTATGTTGTTTGAATAAAAATTATATTCATTATCTCATATCTTATACCTATCATACAGAGAGGTTTTTAATTTATATTATAATAAAACTTTCAATATATACTACCGCAAAAAATAAACTAAATCTTTGTGCCCAAATATAGTCATAACATCATAAATTGCGAACGGCTGAATGAAATTTCCAGTAAACAATAATTGCTTCTTTTTTATAATTGAAATGCTTCTTTAAAACATAAAGTTAGAATTCCTTTTAAAATTACTTGGTAAAATATTAAATAGGTTAAACCTTTAAAACCGAACCTTTAATATTAAATATTTTAATAGAAAGTACATTATACTGAACTGTTATATTAAAAGTTAAAAAATTCTGGTTAAATGTTCTAAGCGGTTATGATATATATTTTAATTTTAATAAAAGCTTCTGTAACACTTCTTTTGTTTACCCAAACTCTGTAATATTTCAATTCCTTGTTATTGTTACAGTCATGCGTCAGCCCAGAAAATATATTTTTCTTGTTGATTCCATATTTAATACTTTCTCCTGCAGCCAAGCTTAATTTCTCAAACTTTTGAGAAAACATTTTCATGGCAAGATCTGTTTAAGAGGCTATTACTTTCCATACAATCTCAAAAGTTTGATTTTGGTTCTAAAGAACAAAGTAAAAAAAATATAAATATATATATATACATACATCAACATATAATAGAGTGGTACACCGGGAGAGTAAGCCGAGGATTGAGTATTTAGGCTAGCATTTTCCCAAAACCTGGAATCTAAAAATGTTCCCTCTAACTACAGACCCATATCTCTCCTCCCAATTTTGACTAAGACAGTGGAGAAATATATTAATAATGATCTTTTAATTTACATTGAAACGTATAAACTTATCCAGAAAGACAATACGGCTTCCGCTACTAAAGATGCACAGCAGATCTTACTTTCGTAACACACAACTGGAATAAGTCCATCGAATTTCATGGAGAAACCCGAATTATTATCCTCGATATATCCAAAGAATTTGATCAAATCTAGCATGACGCACTTCTTAACGAACTTCCTGCCTATGGTCTTCCCCAAAACTTTGTACATGGATTTACAGTTTTCTTTTCAATAGATATTTCTGTAGTAGTTGACGGCAATTTATCAAACTATCACCAAATCAATGCAGGAATCCTACATGGTTCAGGAATAGCATCTACCCTATTTCCCCTGCACATCAATGTTCTGTTTTTTCTACCAGCAATCCTATTCACAGCAATGCTAACCTGTCTCGAAGACTGAAGTTGATAATAGGTGTAGAGTAATGACTTTATTCCTAACCGAGAACCTCATTAAAATCGTAGAATGAGGAGCAAAAAACCTTATCAAGTTTGACGATACTAACAATCATAAACACAATCATGTTTACTATCTCACAAATTATCTCCCAATACCTATACCATTCAAATGAATATTCAAAATCTTGGAGCCATACATTCCTTTAGTCTAGTTGACATCGCTTTTCAGAAAGATGTTCGTTGGCATACAATATAAAATTAGCTCTACGGTGCGAAGGAAAAAATCTAGTAATTCAGTTTTTGGCGAAATTTAGATTTGTATATTATATTCTGAATCTGCTAATAAAAACAAATTGTTTCGGATGCTGCTGACCTCGAAATATCTCTCAGTTTATTTGACCAGTTGGAACCATTAATATTTACAATGAATATTTTTTGTCCTCATAGTTTCTCTAGGCCACCAGTTTGTGCGTCAGACTTTAGGTATTTCCTTTAATGATGTATTTAAATTTTGTCAAAATACCAAATAATAATTATCTTATTGCTACTGAAATTTCTTAGTAAGTACTAAAACTTGGGTGTTTTCTAAGTAAAATATATCAATTCAAGATCTCAAAGGAGAAACCTACCTTTTTATCAAAGTAAAAATACAGCAAAATGAGATGCCAGGTCTTTCCATTGCTTGTTTTTTTTTGTTGTACTTTTTTAGTGGAATAATCTAGCAAGACACCTCACTAACTAGGTTTTCCATTTTTTAATGTCAAAGTTTTGAATATTTTTAAATACGTATGACGGTCGTGCGAAAATATCCCAAATGAGTTATCGAAAGTTTATGTACGTGAATTAGAAGTAAATAAAACGTCATTCTATATCGAGAGCATTCTGGAGATTAAAGGGAATTCTTATGTAAGGGACATTGACGATTTAGAGTTTTATAAAATATGTGTTAGCTTATAATAGTCCTAGTACAATATAACATATTGTAAACTATTCTAAATTCTTTTATTCACAAAAACACCAAATAATGTCTGCAATATTATATTAAATCAAAAAAAAGGCGAGTAATCGATAAATCTATTACATCACGTAACCGTAAGCATCAAAGCTAAACCTTAACTAACTCAACGTTTTCTACATCAATCTTATCATGAGTTCTTGGCCATATATCCAATAAAAAATCTTGTCAAATACGCATATTCCGTCAGCATTAATCATCTTTATGATGGTGGCGTGACCTCGGCCGGATAAAGACGGAATATCGGGTTACAGTCGGCCTACCTGACAGCCTTTCACGACCCCGTGAAACATGCCTTAACTGAAACATACAAAAAAAAACAACTAAATTAGTAAACAGTAATGACACCATTAGAGGGCGAGAATACGTTATTATTCAACGTCCTCTTCGTCACTAGTCTCGCTAAGCGAAACCATCGTATAAACTTTCAACTTGTCTGAAGGACAGATGCCCGTATAAGCAGTCCTACATCGTTTGGACCCCGGTAGTTCGTTAACAACGTACCGGTCGTTATCCAGTACTTTGGTAACTACAAAGGGTCCCTTGTATCGCGGTTCAAGCTTTCTGCTCCTCCCGTCATTAGAGGTTTTATTTGCCTGAACCGACACGTGTTGGCCAACCGTAAATTTCGTAACAGGGGCATGCCGTTTATCGTAATACTCCTTCTGGCATTGCTGCCGATCAAGGATGTTCCGAGAGATTTCTTCTCTCAACGTTTCGAGATCTTGCCGTTGGTCACATGCGATCTCAGACGTCAGGAAGGAATCGTTAATTCCTCGCGGGCGGTATCCAAAGAATACCTCGTATGGTGTTTTACCAGTGGTAGAATTTACCGTAGAGTTAATTCCCCACTGCACAGCTTTTAATATCGTCTAACGTAAAGGGTTTGAATTTCGTAACTTCAGTTCTCAGAACAGACACTAAAGGAGCATTCACTTCTTCGTAACAAGTATATCCCCTAGCAATTATTTTAGATTTTTCGTAACATATGTCCTGACTTGACAAATTTAAAATAGGTACGTAACTAACCTGACTTAGATTTATAATGCAACGCGGGATTATATGGAATTTTCCTGGTACCTCCCTATGTGATAATTCTACGTAAATATCCCCTACAATCTTCATGACTACTAACTGCAATGTGACCTACATGATGTGAAGGAATGACAGTTGTCTCAGCTGCAAATAAACTAACCTTTCTCGACGGTAGATTGTTTATGGTTGGAAAAAATAATTTTTATTTTTTATTTTTTTTTGAAGAGGCGTACTTGATCGCCGTGAATTACAACCATGACGTTATCATTATTAACAAAAGGTTGCCCTACAATTACAGATATATTTTGTACGCAATCTGGAACGATTAATGCCTCTACCTCGGCAGATGCTAAATCGACAATCAAATTTATCGTAACTTTGGTGTTCACGTAGACAGTACCCCCTGCAAAACCACGTAACCAAGCGGCTGCAGGCTGGTAACGTAAATCCAGCTTATCAGCATCAGATTTTCTAATAGTGACTGCTCCACAGCCCGAATCGACGTAACCTCGCATTGGTTCCCCGTTTATTACTCAATCAATGAAATAACACATATTTAAATCGTCATTCTTTGGAATTTTAGGTATTTGTAAAATGTTCAAAGACTTACCCGTCGATGGCACACCTGGGCGCTTACGTGACGCGGATTGGTATCCAACAGTGCACTTATTGGCTTCGTGACCCAATAAATGACACTTGGAACACTCTATGCGTTGTTTTGGGCATTTGGATTGGTAATGCCCTTTGGACTTACAGTTGTAGCACTGCACATCTCTTAATCCTTCCCGTTTCTATCGACGTAACCTCGCATTGGTTCCCCGTTTATTACTCAATCAATGAAATAACACATATTTAAATAGTCATTCTTTGGAATTTTAGGTATTTGTAAAATGTTCAAAGACTTACCCGTCGATGGCACATCTGGGCGCTTACGTGACGCGGATTGGTATCCAACAGTGCACTTATCGGCTTCGTGACCCAATAAATGACACTTGGAATCTAATGCTGGTTTTGATTCCGGCTTAGGATAGCGTCTTGAAACTGAGGAATGTCCCATTTGAGTTTCGGAAAACTTGTCATCACGTAACGTTGACAAGTACTCTTCATAGAGGGCCTCTGGCGTTTCGTAACGGCCAGCTCTGGCTCCATTTTGCAAGGTGATATTTGTAATACCATCAATTAAACAAGACACCGCGTGCCGACCAGTTATTTGACATGTCCGGAGTAGTTCCATTTTACTAAAATAATAATTAGTCATGGTTTCGCCCCTGTGTTTCGTCCTGTTTAGCATTTTTCGTAGGACCGTCGCGTAGTCCACATGGTCTGGAAAACTTTTGGCCACTAAATTCTTCCACTCGGTCCATGTACTTGGGTAACTTGACAAGCTGTGGTACCAGTTCTTCGCCATTCCGGAAAAACGACTCTGCATTTGATACACGGTGGTAATATCATCCCAGTTATTTAAAATTTTAATCTGGTCAATTTTGTCAAGCCACTTAGCGGCTGACAAGTTTTCATTTTCCGGATCAAACTCTGGAATACACTCGCTTCTTAAATTTATTGGTCGGTGGTCTTGACGCGAGGACCCTTGTTTAATAAGAACTTCCAATAAGTTTTCTAAACGCTCTATCCTCGATTCCACAGACGACCCGGGCGTAGACAGTTGGGACGGACCAATTTTTTTTTTTTTCAGAGTGGTTATGGTTAACTACTTCTTCAGAAGCACGTATATTTATGGGGGGTGTCAAGGAGCGCCTACATTGCGTAACTGTAGTACTTTTGTGACTATTGTTTTTCTTTGACTTACCCCTGTTTGAAGATTTATTTTTGCTACTAATCGTCGATGTTCTACTCCTGTATCTACCTTCTGAAATACTTTCTTCTTCAGAACTGTCTGACGATGACTCACTTGAATAATGCTTTCGTTTGCCCATTTTACGTGACAATAAGCTTACCAATACAACAATACACTAACCGACCTTCTTTTCGTAACACACTGTACATAAAATCCTTAAACACTAATTTTGTTCACCCGACACCTGAACTGTAAACTATTCTAAATTCTTTTATTCACAAAAACACCAAATAATGTCTGCAATATTATATTAAATAAAAAAAAAGGCGAGTAATCGATAAATCTATTACATCACGTAACCGTAAGCATCAAAGCTAAACCTTAACTAACTCAACGTTTTCTACATCAATCTTATCATGAGTTCTTGGCCATATATCCAATAAAAAATCTTGTCAAATACGCATATTCCGTCAGCATTAATCATCTTTATGATGGTGGCGTGACCTCGGCCGGATAAAGACGGAATATCGGGTTACAATATTATAATTTAATTAATAAAAAAAATATTTATTATTTACTATTATGACTACATTGTAAATTTTGAAGAGCTTCTACAAAATGTTATTACGAAACTAAAAAAGATCCTAAATTTAACTTTACTGCCGTGTTTTAAATCTCAAGAAGACCTTATCAATGGCATTTCAAGGATGTTACAAAGACCTACTAGAGACATTTTTAAGAAACTTGTAGAACGACCTACTTCTAAACTAATTATCGTCTGTGTGATTTGAATATTATAATAAGTTTCTGACCTCAAGAAGACCTCAGAAGAGACATTTTATGAAAGCTTGATTTCGAAACCAAACAAAGTTTCTTACATGCTTTCGTATTTTGCACCTCAATAACACCTTATAAGAAATATTTTAAGAAAGTTATAGAAAGTACTTTTTTAAACTAAGCAAGATTTATAAAACTTTGGATCGTCGTTAGATTTTAAGCAGGAGAAGAAGCTTAAAAATATCTTTGTAAGCCTTATACTAGACAATAAGAAAACAAACTGCTAAAATGGAGGAACAAGTAAAGAAGATAGCAGAACAACTCAACAAAATACAGATAGAGCAGGACTGCTCTATCTGTATTTTTCATCTTTATGGAAAGGTCAACCGACCAGGAAATTAAGAGAAATCAAGGCAAAGATTCTTAGTGGGATAAAAATCAGCAAAAACAAGGAATAATAAAATATGTTCAGGTTAAAAGACTAAAAGAAAAACAGAAAGAAGAAGCCAAAAGGCAAAATGAAAAATAGAAAGCACTGGGTTAGCTTGAGAAAATTCTAAATGAGAAAAGAAAAACAGGAAGAACAAAAACAGAACAGAAGTTAAAGAGAAAAAAACTACATCAAATGCAGGCTGGATTCATTATACCATTGAAAAAAACAACGCCGCTGCAAAAAGTTACATATAATATAAAGGAAGAAATAAACAACGTTAAAGGAGATATTGAAGAAAACATGCATAAAGTCAGAAGTGATCTTGATATTGAAGTGAAACAAGTTCATGTAGAGGCAAAACAAGTTCAAATGGAAGTTAAAGAGGTTTGTGACAACATTGAGAACAAAGTTAAACATCTTGAAAAAGTAGTAAGTCAAATGAAAAAGCAACCTTAGGCTGGTCAAATAACAGTTTTAGCGATAAAATCAAATCTCTTACATTTGATCAGTCAACTTTCTGGACCACGTGTGTGCCTCAATTTGAGGCTAACTCTACTTATAACTGGTTAGACGAGCAAAAAGCCCCTTTTTTAATAGTTTAGTTAAAAGGATCGCATTAGATTTATTACAAAGCATTCACGTGAGTCATCAGCAAAACCATCAAAGCTTCGATTTGGAGATCAGTCTCGACAAAAAATATACAGAACCCAGCTTAAAATTAGAATAATCCATTCTACTGACAAAACTGTATATCGTAAGACAACTTACCTACTAACTTCCTTCTTTGGAAAAGAATATTTCCCATACATACAATATACAGTAACATAACTTTTTATGTTTCTTCTCGGGATATTTTTAACGTTATTGATATAGATTTAACACAAATTTAGTAAGTTTTAAATTTTTAAAAACATCAGCTTTATCAAGAATATTATCAAAGGCTTAAAAATCTCAGCCAGAAATCTTTTATCGTCCAATAAATTTTATTTTTGGGTAAGAATTTCATTAGTAAGTTCTTAAACAATTATTTGTATTGCTAAAGAATTGTAAAAAAGTCGTTAGATTGTTTTACCTTTTCACAGGAGAGCTATACCCTGGAAACTTAGATATTTGTTTTACTCAACCGCAATGTCAACAATACAGCCGAACATCGTCGGCAACATCGGATTCGGTAAACAGCTTGTAGTAATATGGCCAAACAATGTTAGCATAGCTTGCCTAGATTTAATGTTTGGCTACGTATTTGGAATAGTAATGAGGATGTCAGTTTGATGATGAATGAAAATTATTTGGTTTAAGCTATTTCAGCAAATTTTCCAAATGTTCCAGAGTTTGCGATTATTTGCGTTAATTAAATTTTTGATTTATATCTCTGTTTTGAGAAATTGGAATTTCTTGTTATAATAGACTCGATGAGTTAGTTAGTTAATTAGTTTTTTACTTTAAAATTTTACTTTTGAGTTTTAGCACCTCACAGCTTCGAAATGGCTAGCGATAAATGGGTGAATTTGAAAGGTTTTTAGTAGGTACGAGAATATACGACGACAATTGACAGTGGTCGTTTCGGACAACATACTACTGCATAAAAAACTTGAAACTATGAAGAAAGTCCTCGGTGACTGAAGACAAACATTCATCAATCACTATGAAACCGATAGTATAAAGTATAAGATAGTACTGTCTTATTCTATAAGTCAAAAATTAACTAGAAATTTAGAAATTTCTAAATATAGTTTGCATAGATTTGTTGTTTTCCAATAATTTTCTGATATTTAGAATTAATTTTGGTGCTTTTCGTCTTTTGAAATTTTTTATTTGCTGGAAACGGGGTTAGGTTTATTTGGAGTTTCATTCCTCGACTGTCATTGTTGATCCAGAACTCAAGCATCAATAATAATTAATGGTGAGATTTATATGAAATTTTGACTTTTTATTTCTGGTTTTTGGTATAATAACATCCCAAAAATATTTTGGTCCAATCTGCCACAACAATATAGTAATAATCATTAACCGAATTAATCCGTTGCTAGTTACAAGATTAAGGATAGCAAAAAGGGCGTAATATATTAAATAATAGGGCTAAAATTTTGTAAGATATTAACAAAATAATATAAAATTAATATTATTGTGGATTTAGGATCAACGACATAAAGAAATATTAATATATTGACTTGTTGAGTAACACAAATAATTTTTTATTAATTATGATGGTCTTAATGTTCTGTCTTATTTTAAGGCTAAAAGTTCATATAAATATGTGTCTGGAAGGATACATATATATTATATATATATATATATATATATATATATATATATATATATATATATATATATATATATATATATATATATATATATATATATATATATATATATATATATATATATATATATATATATATATATATATATATATATATATATATATATATATATATATATATATATACAGGGTGTCTCACGACGAACTGCGGCGATCGATTTCTCAGAAAATATGCTTTGGAAAATTTTGAAATTTTGGCAGCTAACTAAAGTCGATGGGGGCAATTCGCGCAAAATATTTTCAAGATGGCGGTACTTCCGCTTATACAGGAAGTAGACGTCAACTTTCTTTTTTTAAGTAGAACACCCTGTATATTATCGAATATTTGGATTCCTCGAAAAATTCTAGGTATATCTCATGTATAATATCCTATACCTAAGTTGAACTGTTTTTGAGATATTTTGAATTTTATGTAAAAAATGACGTTTGAAGGTCTAGACATAACTATAAATATCTGCTTATCGAAGTCTCTATTATTTATTTGCGGGTGGCTTCCTATCATGGCCAACTAACAAGAAAACTTAGAAGCCGTCTAACATTATTAGAATAAAAAATGTTAAATTGTCAATAACTTAAAAACTACAAATTTTCGGAATAGACACTTATTTTAAGTATTAAATAAGATAAAATTATAAAAATTGGGAGTTTCCATTTGAAAAAAGTAACTTTTAACGATTTTTTAAAGTATATTTTTAATGTCAGTTTTTGATCATCCTATATTCATTTATTATGAAAATATCAGCACAGGCCACTAAAGTGTACCCTTTGGACCAGGAGGCCAACCGCAAATAAATAATAGAGACTTCGACAAGCAGATATTTATAGTTATATCTAGACATGCAAATGTCATTTTTTTACATAAAATTCAAAATATCTCAAAAACAACATGACATGAACATACATGAAATATACCTAGAATTTTTCGAGAAATCCAAAAATTCGATTATATACAGCGTGTTCCATTTAAAATAAGAAAGTTGTATAACCGGAAGTACCGCCATCTTGAAAATATTTTGCGCGAATTGCCCCCATCGACTTTAGTTAACTGCCAAAATTTCAAATTTTTCTAAAGCCTACTTTCTGAGAAATCGATCGCTGCAGTTCGTCGTGGGACACCCTGTATATATATATATATATATATATATATATATATATATATATATATATATCCAACAAAAGTACAGTATATATATATATATATATATATATATATATATATATATATATATATATATCCAACAAAAGTACAGTATAAATGCTAACATACTAAGAACTATAAAAAAGAAAACCACTGTAACAAGTATTCTTTAACTCTTTTCTTGAACGAATTCAAATCTACTCACCAAAGTATTGTAGTAGTTCACAGCCCTGTACAAAAGCGATCTTTGAAATATGTCGGAGGATTGATGTGGAACAGTAAGGAGAACACTATTTCTAACTCAAAATACAAGAGTTCTAACCACACTACACCACAATTTTTTACGTTCTAGACGCGCGTTTCGCTAAACAAGTTGGCATCATCAGCAGATGATATCTTCCACCACAGGTTCCAGTGTCAGGACTATTTCTAACATTTACATTGTGTAACGAGGATCGGAAAACTAATTAAAACTGTATAAATAGTATTCTAAAATGTTTAGAGCTGCTCCTTTTCTATGGTTAACTAGTTAAGCTCTGTTATTTTGAATGCTGATGAACATTATTATATTTTTTAAGTCCAAGTACTAAGCGACAGCAGCCACTTTGTACTTTTTGAATTTTTCATCCATTTACAGTATAAAAAAGAACCGTAAACGGCATCTCCATAATCGAAACGTGATAATACCCAAGAGTCAGTCAGTTTTTTAGAGATTGGGAAAAAGCATGCTTATTCGAAAACAAAATCTTTAAGACACCATATGATTTTGGTAGCAAGTGCTTAACGTGCATATTAACTTTAAAGTTTGAATCAAATGTCATACCTAAATTCTTTATGTGGAACCTTTTGAATTTCTTCGTTATTCATTTTTATTGTGAAATTGATTTTCTATTTTCAAAACGTATATGGATTCATTTAAGGTGATGTTTTTATTGAGAGAGTATGTAAGGTATCCAAGTCTCAATTCAAATCACTCTGCCTTTTTTGGACATTTTTGACATGTGGTTGCGGAGTATTGTTCCGCCTGTGCACTGGCAGGAGTGCATTTAAAGCATTAACAGACCAATATCATATAAAAAAATACGTCCACCTTTAAGCAGATTTGTCAATAAAAAATGGGACCAGCTCCCAAGCTATAAAGTCTTATATTTTTCTAGATGCATTTTTCTCTTCTTTTTTAACATTATTGTTTTAATATTTTTTAAGACTTTTCTTCTTTTTGTTGTTTAATTTTGAAATTTGAGATAAACCGTTTCGTGTTGTTTTGTTTTGAGTTTTCACTGCATCTAAAATTCTTTCTTTCCTGAAATTTATTATTGATTTTCAGTCTTCAAACAGCACAACGAATTTGTGCCAAAGTTTAAGTATTTTGTCTCTATAACATTGTTTACCATTAAACACATCTTCTTGTGATTCTAATCCTAAGTTCTGTAAATTTCTGTTTTAAAACAAGTCCATTATAAACTAATTTATTTAATAAACTATGGAGGGAATATTAACTGGTGGAGCTTAAAAAACTTTGTAAAGTTAATTTAACTTTTTAAATCATTTCGGGGTAACTCCGATTAAAAAGATTGCATCTTTGCTCACAGATATAGCAACTAATATAATCAATTAAAACTTTTCAGATTAATTCTTTACAAAATTCATTAACTAAGACATTTCAGTTAAGGGCAAAAAAATTGAAGGAATAAAGTAATAATGAAATTAATGGGAGCCTATACATTAAGAATTTTGAATATTCCGCAGTGTAAGTTAGAATGGGTATAGGAAAGATTAAATGCTTTATTTTAAGGGATCATACCTTCAATTATTAAGTTTTTTTGTTGTAAATAAAAGACCATATTATGAGATTACGACAAAAAGCTGTTGAATATTTAGTTCATCTAGCTTTAAATATCAGTTGCTTAGTTCATGTAACTTCCTCTTACTGTAGTTACATAAAAGACGATAAAAATACTTTTTCAAAAACAAAACTTGGATATCACACAAAATTGTTCATCTGCACAAGTAAAAAAATCTGGATTGGAGTCATTATGGGAGCAAGGAAATCTAAAAAGTAAATTTGCTATCAAAACTCTATATTTCAACATATTTCTGCTTTTATGTAGTAAAAGAAATTGGGTCTTCTTTATACGACTGCGGCTAATTGAGAGTACTTCCTCTAAAGACTTCCAAAGCTACTCATTAAAACTCTATATTTCTGACTCTTATGAAAATAAAAGAAATTGGATCTTTTATCTTTCCTTCCATGACTGCGGCTAACTGACAATCCTTCCTCTAAAGACTTCCGATGCTACCTTCTTGCTGGCAATAGAAACATATTCTCGGACGTTTCAAAATGTAATGTTATAAATTTTTTCTAACTAAAAAGAATCCCGGTTTATATCAAGCTATTGAAAGCGAAGATAAGTCATTGTATTTTCTTAACTTCTTTGAGTACAACTCTGGAACCATTCTGGACCTTTATTTTTACAATGATTTCATATTTCTTTTTTTGTGGCGGGGTTTTCGAATCAGGAGTCATGTCGCTTAATTTTGCTCTGCGACTATGGATAGGCTGAGGTATCTTGATGGTGCCCACTACATGCTCTGAAGCGCAAGATGAAGTATTCATTTCTATTAGTTCCTTAATCCTGTTATTCAGCCGTATATTGTGTTTTTTTCAACTTGGCCAATTTTAGATGCTAAAGATGATCTGCTATGAAAGCAGATTTGTTTCTGGCATATGGAAGTTCTACTGTATATAATGCAAAATTGTAAGTATTCATCACAGTTCGCGCCTGTCATAATAGCACCCAGTTCTTTATCATTTTTCGGGTATAGTTAATCTCAAAAAGACACCATGGATGGTAAAAGTGATGATTGTCAACATGTTGGTAAAAAAACTCATCTATATTCCGAAACAAAAGGAAAGAAACTTTTCATTAGGATCAATAAAGAATATTTCTTCCTCTGAAATAAATACCGTTATTGGCGTAGCTGCAAAACCAAATAACCCACAGAATCACGATAAGCCAAGGCATTTAAATATATATAGGAATAATGCAGCCAAAAATGACAATCATGATAACATTGATAGAGGAATACCTAGCATTTCAAAAACTATGTTTAAACTGATATTAAAGATATTCAACTATTGCGGATTTTTAGCTTGACCAACGATAATTTAACTATAGATTCCATTTTCAAACCAAGAAACTCTGTTTACGTACCCCACCCAGACAATTACTAAGAACAGAACAACATCAGCTTTCAAAAAGGTCCTCAATCCAGATCAAGCCCAGCATCTTTAGATCAGACCAATGTATAAGGAAACAACTGAACAATGAAGAGGCCAGTTTAAATAAGGCAAATAATTTTATTATACAGCCAACAGCAGAAATTTTATATGAAGTTCTCGATGCTCTTGAATGGATTCAAGAGATTTTTGAATTTGTATGTCAAAGCGAATCAAAGGATTTCAATTCTGCATTTTTACAGTTTATATGCATGCCACATCTTTAGCATTTAAAATTGGCCAAATTGAAAAAAAACCAATATGGAGCTAAATAACAGTATTAAGAAACTAACAGAAATTAATACTCCATCTTACGCTTCAGAACATGTAGTGGGCATCATCAAGACACCTCACCCTATTCATAGTCGCAGAGCAAAATTTAGCGACATAGTTAAATTCGTACTAGTCGGTAACAAATCCTCAGCAGATCCTCCTGATTGGAAAACCCCGCCACAAAAAAAAGACATATGAAACCATTGTTGTACAGTTGTACTCAAAATCATTGTTGTAGAGTTGTACTCAAAGAAGTTAAGAAAAATCTGAAAGCTGCTAGAACTGAAGGAAAAAAATGAAGCATCTACAAAGTGGGAATATTATTATTGAATGTGCAAATGCAAGCAGACATTTTCAGTAGTGATCCCATGACATTTTCAAAGAATTTTCGCTGGTAGATTTTATTAAACAGTTTATTGCTGAAAACCCAGAAATCACAGACACTTTCGGCCAGGATATTACGAACAAATTTAAATTCATAACAAAACGGTTAATGTAGGAATCAAACTAAGAAAAACTACATTTTTCAGACACCTCATCAAATATACAGATGGCTTATTAGAAACAGTATCATTAAATGTGATTCATGTCCAGTTTATATCCGGGTATACACAAATATCGCTTTATTCTTCAAATGCTGCTACTTTGATCATGTGGCGAAGTACTGTTCCGCTAGTGAGTGTTGTTTTAAATGTGGTCTTTCGCATAATACTAAACAATGCACGGCAACGAGTTTGGATTGTCCCAAATGCAAACGGTCAAAATTGCCTTTTGGTAATCATATAGTTCTCGATTCAAATTGTCCCGTTTATATTCAAAGAATTAAAAGGATGCAGCAGTACACAAATTCTTTAACTTTTGACAGTTCTTTATCCAAGACGTAGATAAAAACAGTAATGAGCAATCTCTCAGCGTTAGTAGTAAAGGATAATCTGAACTTTTATTATTTCCTATCAGAATGTACGTAATTCACGTACAGTATAGTAAAATGACTGAGTTTTATAATTCAGTATATGCCAAGTCGTTATTAATAATAACAAAAACGTAGATAGAATTCCGGAAAAAAATGCAAACAAATCGTAATTAGTTTTCTGAAGGCATAGTTATATGTTCGTAAATAACTACCGTGAAAATTTAGGTACTCAGGCTTAAATTCAGATTTTCTGTGTGTTCAATAGTATAATGCTGTAAGGGACCTTAAAATCATTATGGCGATTGAACCTGATCACATACCTTCATTTATTTTTAAGGGTATGATAGGTTTCTTTAGTGAAGCCCTTAGAATTTTGTTCAATTTGTCACTAAAAGCTAATATTGTTCCCCAAATTTGGAAAGATGTTGAGATAAGGCCCGTGTTTAAGAAAGATGGTATAACTAGTATACGAAACTTTAGAGCGGTTGCCTTACTATCATGTCCAACAAAGATATTTGAATCCATTATATATAAATTCATATATTCATTTGTTTACAACAAAATCACAGCTAGACAACATTGCTTCTTAAGGGGGAACTGCACGCAGTATTATGGACCATTTGCAAGCCTTCCGCCGCTGCAATATTATGTTAAAAGTATAAGAGATATGTATTAACTTCAATGTGATTCCAATAGGGAAATATGTATAGTTGGGCGCTAAATGCTATTTTTTATGAAAAAATCTAATCTAGAATTATAAAATAGAAGTAGATTTGTCCATTTTCGACCATTTTTCGACCACTTTTTGACTCAAATACCGTAGTATATAATTTTTTTTTCCGCAAAATGGCTCTTTACCGCCTTGCATTGATCCTTTGTCTACGTAACTGAAAATTTGAAATAGTAAATCGTACTCATGTCTTTATATTTCTGAAGCGCGTGAACTCTTTTGAACTCATTTTTAAACGAAATGTAATTTAAATTGCCTATACATAACACATTTTTTTGAGGTCGCAGTTCTCCCTTAAATAAGAAATCAACTCTAACCAACTTATGCAACTTTACCCAATACATAGCTGAAAGCCTTGACAATACATGCCAAGTAGATGTCATGTATACTGACTTTGCTAAGGCTTTTGATAGAGTATCACACCACTTCCTCATGGATAAGTTCCATACAGAATTCGGATTTCACATAGACATAGTTAGTTTCTTTCGGTCGTACTTGCAAAAAATGCGAGAGGGAGAGAGTGGTTGTTAGGGGCTATTATGTCGTCGTCGTGAAATAACGAAAATATCTAAAGTTTCGACCAGTTTTGTCGTAGGTATTTCAATGCATCTTATTATTATTATTATTATTGTTGTTATTATTACTATTATTATTAAATTACTTATACTTTCAACTGTTAAAAACTTTGTAGTTATTTCAATTTTACCTTGCATTTCTGTGTTTTATGTGAATGAACATGCTTCGCCAGAAAAATAGGCGAACATCATCTTACTAAAAAATGCACAGCCATTTATTTTTTATATTACTTAACTTTTCTTTGGCCTTTATAATTCAGAATCTAAAATGAGTTTATGATGCAAATTAGCAAAGAAAACCTGAATATAATGATTTATCAAAAAATGAGCAAATAAAAAGTTACCAACAGCGAGCCATTGAAATACTGCTGAATTAACTAAAAACAAAGTATACATATTATAGGCATTATTGTTCTGCTAACTTTGTAGCGTTCCTTTTCTATTGCATTCACAAAATGTGTATTTTAAATGCTTACGCTATAAATGCTGCTCATGCACGCAGTCAGGATGTGAATATTCATCCCCCATTTTGCTTGCTTGTGGCTTTAAAATGCAAATTACGTAATTTGCTTTATAGGGGTACTAGGCGTTTTCATATAAAATGGAGTTTAATTTTTTTTGTGCCATTTCATATATGTGTGATATTCTAAATAAAGTATAGAGGAAGTCAATAATATGTTTTGCTGTTTTGTCCCATCATTCTTAATGACATTCCTTTTATGTAGATATCAAAAAAATACGTTCTGGTAGTCATTTATTTATTTATGACCCAAATATTATAAACCTTGGTCCCATTTCCTAACGCATAGGTGAAAATGTTTTGTAATTCTTAAATGAGACACTATTTATATTTTTATATAGTATAACAAAAAGTGTGGACTGTAAAATCTGGTTTTTGTGATTTTCTTTTGTTTTAGCTAAACAATATAAGCTGACAAGCCAGATAACTTGTTTTAATTATAAATCAAGAAGTCATTTTTTAAATATCAGCAGTATTATGTCCAGCATTTTTTCAATATATATATATATATATATATATATATATATATATATATATATATATATATATATATATATATATATATATATATATATATATATATATATATATATATATATATATATATATATATATATATATATATATATATATATATATATATATATATATATATATATATATATATATATATATATATATATATATATATATATATATATATATATATATATATATATATATATATATATATATATATATTTGTAGGTAAATAAATAGCGGAGATACGGCCAAAAAGTCTATAGAACATTTATTTTCTAATAGCCAATATATATATAAAGCTCTGTAGCTTCTCTGTAATTTTTTTCAAAATCCATTTTGTATGTAGAAAGCAGTTCTTCTATCAGATTTTTATTTCGACGTTTCCGTTATTCTTCATCTTCAGCTTTATTTTTTTAAACACGCCATATTGGATTGTTCCTTTTTTAAACAAAGCATGAAAACATTTATACTTCATAAAGAAAAACTTTCAAATTTTACAAAAGGCGATTTTATTCTAGTAGGATTTGTTTGACATTTCCAAATTTTGTTAGTTATTTCCTGTTATTGTTTATTTTAAATCTTTTAAAATGGCCTTGCATTATACGAACGATGAGAAATTTGATATGTTGAAGTAAATAGAATAGAAATGCTATTATAGCCTTAAATAATTATGCTGATACTTACCAAGAGAGGCAACAGCCAAACAAATGGTATTTTTCAAAACTTGTGGCCAATTTAAGAATGTGTGGAAGTTTCGGATAGTCACGGCCTAAGAAATGTAACAAGAACAATAACAATCGCGACAATCAAGTAATACATTACTTTAACGAAAACCCAACTTCATCGAAAATAATAAGCAGTACAGTGGTAGACGTACAGGTAGGCCAATACTAGGAGGGGTTTTAAAGAAAAATAAGTACCACCCATACAAGCCGATCATTGCTCAAGGGCTTGTTGAAGGCTATTTTTGGGCAACAGAAAATCTTAGATTGCTGGTACAGTATAGGTTGCAAACTCTATTTGGCATGAAAGTTTGGTATGGCGTTTATGGTAAAATAGTTTTTCATATTAACTGGTTTAACTGCTTTATACATAATTTGCATTTTCAGGTAATCGACTTATAGATCAATCAATCAAACAATAATTAGATATGCTAGAAAACAAAATTCTACCAGCAATTAAAGATGTAGCAGTAGGATTTCCTGCCCTGCCCACAATTTCAGGGCTGTCAAAAATGTATTAAGAAGAACTTTTGGGGACAAATTAATTTCCAATGGTGGTCATATATCATAGCCTGTTAGGGCGCCAGATATTACACTATAAGATTAAAAAAAATACTAAGAAGTAACAGAGGTTTATAGCAAATGCAACTTATTAGTTTTTTCAAAATACCTCAAAAACCAAAAAATTTAAAATAAGCCGCTGGCGTCTTTAAAATACTGACAAAGTTATGTAAAACTTTGCCCATTTAATCATTTTTCTGTCTTTCATACTGTCCGAGATCCCAATACATGCATCACCAAAATGCATATAAACAAAAGCATGATTATAATACAAGAATACATTTCTGAATTCTTTTTTGCAAAGTTATAATAATACCAATATGCTAATTTAAGTATAAATATTTTTATACATTTTCTTAAAATGACATATTTGAAATATATTATATTTGAAATATTACCCAAAAATTTTGGATGAACACTTTTTTTCAATTTAGAATCACAAAAACCAAGTTTTTGGAAGTTGCACTTAACTTTTTATTGGAACATGGCCAAAACATATTTTTCACTAAATATAACTTATGAGATACGTAAAAGATTGAGTGATGCTTAATACACAATAATACAAAAATGTATTATTTCTCAACAATCTTTGACAGATCCATGACAGATAATTTAGCAGTGATAAATAAACGGAGAATTCATATCCATGTTTTAATTTTAATGTAATCTATATAAATTATGTAAAAAAAAAACGGAATAAAACATTTTTTTTACACCATCACCGATTTTGATTTAGGTCCTGATCACGAATTCGAAGTCAACAATTTTCGGTCACATTTCGTTTTTGAGTTATTCATAGTCAAAGTTCATTATCCATCTTAAACTCAATTTACTTTTTTCTTCCTCCTTTTTTATGAAAAGTTTTCTGTGTAAAACTACTACAAATAATTATTAAAAAACGTAAAATAAACTATCTTGTTGTTTTTCTTGCCTTTTTTACCTAAAAAATTGTTGAACACTCAAAAAACACCCGTACTGCATACTTTGAACTAGCATATTTTCCATCATGTTGTCATTTTAACATCCTGAAAAAACATTGAGATACAGCTTTAAAGAGAAACAAAAATTAATACAAATTAATTATGGACAATTTTGTTACATACGTAGGTGGATCGATACCAGCAGCAGGAGTGTGAACGCACTAGGATTGGTTCCGGGTTAGGTGTAATAGGCATCGTCGTTAAAGGCCTAACAGAAAAGGCGACAACAGCGAAGTGGATCATTGGCTGAAGTCTAACATTTGGCACCGGCCCCCTGCGGATGTTAGACTGCTGTCAGTGATGTACTTCGCTGTTGATTATAGTTGATTCGCCATTCGTGTTTGGGCTTTATTGATGATGCCTACGGCGCTTAATCTGGTGCGAACCCGGTACCAATTCACATAGTGCATTCGCGCTCTTGCTAGTACAGACTCATCTTCTGTTTGCAACAAATTATCCATAATTAATATGTATTGCAGTGTCTATCAGCTACTGTATGGTTTTTCATGATGTCAAGTTGCCAACATGAAGGAATATTTTTGAGTGTTCGCAATGTCCTAAGTTTTTAAATAAAATAAGGCAAGAGCATCTAGAAGATAGTTTTGTTACGTCTTTTATAATTGTTTGTAGTAGTTTCATGCAAAATTTTTCATAGATTTCAACTAGTTTTTATAAAAAAGAAAAATTGGGCTTAAAATGTTCCTATGAACTTTGAAGATGAATAACTCAAAAACGAAACGTGACTGAAAAAAATTTGGCTTCGGATTCGTGATCAAAATCCACCTATATACAAAAAATCATTAAAATCGGTGTAAAAAGAATAAAAATTACCAAATTTTTTTCTATTGGTTTAAAATTTTTTATTTGTATATCATTAAATTTTTTTAATGGTATAAAGTTTGGTTAGGTGAGGATTGCTTAGGTTTGCTGTAAAGAAATTCTTGTGAAATACTATTCAAGTTGTAATTCAATAATGTAAGTTTACCTTTTTAAGCTTTTAAGCCTTTCTTAAAACTGTCATAATAAGGAGTTTTCGCATCGAAATGCAGTGAAAAAGAAAGTAGAAAGAGTGGTTCATTCATTTATTTTTTTCTTTTAAAATAGTTGAAAGGATATAATTCGATTAATTCTTTTTGTAGCAAAAGTGCGCATGGTACTAACGTACTTGTTCCTAAAATATAATCAACGTAGATTTATGTCTTGAGCAACTTACTTGCTGGTGGAAAACTAAGATTTTTCTCTCTCAGCAAGGTCATTTATAGTAAGCATTGGCTAAGTAGGGACTACAGCTTAAACCAAAGGTGACAGTATTTAAGGTCTATTCGGACAAGGGCTCTTGTGGAGAAAATATCCACAAATATTTTTGAAATTGTATAGTAAAAACAACAAGATCTGCGCGAAAGATAAGAAGTGAACATATATCCTTTTGTAATTTGGGTCCAGAAAGTAAAATGCCATTTAAACTAAGCCCTTTAAGTCCCTTGGCAGAACGATCCCACACTGGTTTCAGAAAATAATGATGAGGTAAGTAATAAGATAAGGGAAATTGGCATGCGACAACTTTCAATGTAATATCTCATAAAAGCTGAATAGTTAGAATATAATTTTGGATTTTTTCAATAGTCTTGACTCAAACAATAGAAAGATTGAGGGAAAGTATCACCCAAATCCGGTTCCAAGTTTTTGAAGGGAAATGGAACAATAAATCTACCAGAGGAATTTCGAGTTACTGTTTGTCGAAAAATATTTTCACATTTGATATCACCTGGTAAAGCAAATGATTTTGAAGGTATCAGCTCAATATCCCAGAATTTTGGAATATGTATTTCAAGAGGACCTTCCGAACTTGTTGTTTTTGTCTGTATAAATGTAGGTTGGTCTACATCACCAACAATTCGACCCTCTTGAAGGATTTGTGTAAATATTTCTGTTCCAACATGTAAACCTATTAGACCTAGAAGTAAAGAAATATTCAGCAAGTTTTAGTCCTTTTAGATGATGCCAATGTTTATTTTGTCGAATGAGGGCATATCAGAATAGATTTTAGGGATAACAATTGCATCAAATTAAAAAGTAGGCTTCTAAACACCTTGCGCTTTTATGACCCGATGAGCAAATAAAATAAAAGGAATACAAGTTGTTTGTTTGTTTGGAATATAAAAAAAGAGACTCTCTATAACATAAACGATACAATAAGAACGCAATGGTATACAAAAGAACATAGTCCTCCAGATATGTAAACTATTTATCACAGCATCCTTTTATCAAAATAAAATCGGTTATCATTGGTCTGGCCGAAACAACTTTTTGATATTGAGTATCGCCAAGAGGTATAAGAAATGCTAAAGATGCCCTAGAGATCAATCATTTTGCAAAATATTCAATAAACCCAATTTTTAAAAAACTAATACATACATTTTGTAACAAGCAACAAACAAGCTAAAATCCTCCAAATCAATTAAAAGGTCATAAATACAACAAAAAATTCAGACTTCCTCACAAAACATGAAATAAAAAAAATCCCATTTTGAGTTCGGCAATACAAAATTTTAAAAATTGAACATCACAAAAAGAGAGAAATCCAGGAAATGCTAGCCATCAAACATAACCCCAATTCTATTAACGATAAAAATGATACAGACCAACCTAGTCGAATGTATTATAATTTAAATAATAAAAAAAAACTTTAAGAAGTCATGGTTCTTGGGATTATACCGGAGGATTAGACGTTTCGCCTTCCACTGCACAAGTTATCATCAGGGATTTTTACTCCACGAGATCTGAACACTGAATGAGCTAGGAGAGATTTAGGCAAAAATGTATACCCGTCTTGTGCTCGCCGAACCATGACTTTGTGTTAAGATCAGTTTCCACGTGTGTTGTAGATGTAGTATTTCTATTGAAGTTTTTTGTATGCTTGAAAATGTCAATAGATTCTCTAATTTTTCGTTTACAAAATGCTAGAACCTTGTTTTTTTACATTTACAATATGGCCTGTAGCATGCTGATGTTCAGCTACAGTAGAGTGACCAATCTGTTTATTTTTAATATTTCGTTCATGTTCCTTGTCTAGTGGATATTGAACGTCCTGTTTCTCCCACATACACTTCTCCATAGGAGCATGGAATTTTATATTCTCCCTCTGTTTAAAATGTATAAAATCTTTCGGGGATCGCAAGCATTGTCCAATGTTCTTATGTGTATTAAAGATTGTACGTATATTGGTTGAAGTAATCTACAACCATATGATAATCGGACAGTGACATGGTTTTGTTTGTATTTATATTTTTAACGATCTTAAGGGCTCTACTCGCAGTTAAGAAGATATATTTAAAAAAAGAGTAGTAAACTAAAAACTTTGAAGAATTATACAAAAATTCTCTTATCTTGTATAATCTGCAATACAAGCACCTCCTACCAACTGAGTAGGTAGATAAGTACTCCATAAATGTACATAAAATAAATAACATTAAAAGATGTTTTCAAAAAAATATATTACGTATCCCTAAATAACAGTTTTATTTTCAACTTACTTACAGTTTTCAGCCCATAAAGAAACACAAATTAGAGTATACCTAAAGAATGAATGTCCAAATTTTAAATTAGTTTTCAGTGGCTACCTTGCTTTTTCATAACATAGACGAGTAGCTATTGTTCTTAAATTTTTTTTGGGTTCAACATGATATAATATTAAAAAAAACTAAAATTAATGTTTTATAAATATCTCCCATTTTCTATTTCAAGTTTCTGCTTTCGAAACTTTTGCGTAAAATTAAGTTTATATTCTCTTGAGAGCATAAGTTCATGTATCAAACAGATTCACTAAACACTTCTAAAGAATTTTAGCATCAGCACAGAAAAAAAACGGTTTCGTCTATAAAATTATATGAAATTGGAAAAAGATGCTTTTTTTACATTTCTTCGATCATTATCAATTGCAAAATAATTTATCTGCAAATAATAACAACTTATATGATGCTTGCGGACAGATTTGCTCGCTCGTCGGTATTAAGCTGCATATACATCTGAGTATTTGGGCCGAATGAGCAAAGTGAGCGCGAATGAGCATTCGGATGCGGCATTGCGTACACATTTGAAAGAGGCACACAAGCGAGACACATGAGCTTCCATTCGGACTACTCCATGAATGCTCGTGGGTTGCGTTTGAGTATGGCGGATGAAAGTCTGGCAGTGACTAGCGCTAGTTCTATTGTGCTATACAGTTTATTAAAAACTAAATCGAGAAGAGAGACGCTGATGGATATCACAATTATATGCGAAGAGAAGCCTTCAAATTGGTATTAACAGCACCTTGTTAATGAACGACTTGTCCGAGGAAGAGACTTTGAAGATGATTTTGATTTTCTTTTGATAGTATAGATCGATTATTTCCATCTTTTGATAGTATAGATCGATATCCATCGTCGTGTCCGTCGGATTCACGTATGTTCAAACTACTAACCGCTCACGCTCACCGTCTTCCGCTGTCGCCGTCCACACTGGGTAGGTCTGAGCGTACCGACAAAATTTGGATCGGGCTGAGCCTGTTCGGGGCACGTTGCTCAGTTGTCCACATCTGAATATTTATTCGCGCTTGCCTTGCTCATTCGACCCGAATGCACAAATATATATGCAGCTTTACAAAGGGAAACATTGTTGCCGCTATCACTTGTTTATTTATTGATACACACTTAGCCTAGACATCCAAGCAAATATTGAAACATCCGTACGGATTATTTAACCGTATTCGTGCGATGAGGTACGTTCGTTCGTCTTCACTAAGTTTGCTAAAGCGGCTAAACGTTTCTCAATATGACTTGTTCTTGATTTTTCTAACGCTAATGAATTTTATTGTTTGCAAGCCCACCAAAAATCTTTGGAAAAGCAGTATATTTTGTTAAACAAGTCTTTTTGAGATGAGCATTTTTCTTGGCATCATCTCACCCGTTTTTAATTAGAGTTCCGTTTTTTAAGGAATAACTGTATTACGTTAAAAAATGTCTCTTCCCTTAAGTATTATCTATATCTGTAACAATTATCATACAATAGTAAACCTTATAATAACAATTCTCAATTTTAAATAAATTACTTAATACTATATTCTTACGTACGCACGTGTAGTGTGCAAAATTCTAAAAATATATGAATATCCCATTTTATAATCCATCATGGGAAAACTGTCTAAAGCTTGATTTAAAATTTGAAAGTCAAGTAGGCAATTTACATTCAAATGAGAAGTTACGTATTCATAAAGTGAGGGAAACTACCAAAATAAAGTTAGTTCTTTAATTCTATGTTCGAGTAATAATCTGAAACTTTTCAATTGGTTTTAGGAAACAGTATTCATATTGAGCACGTAATAAGCTGCTTATCTTTTTCAAATTACACATTATTTATAGTATAATCTAAGCCATAAATGAACCTTAATAATAATATGTAACATTCAAAAATAAAACCTATTTTTCCCTATACAGTATAAGTAAATGTCTATTTACATATCTACGTGTAATTCAATTATTAGCATATTTACTTCCCTTGTAAAGGTAATTATTGTAATGTGAGAAAATCACCTTCCGAGATTTTTTCAGATCTTTAAGTTTCAGGGTCACTAGATGCCGATAAGCACGTTTTTTCAATTCCGTCGGCCTGTCTGTTTGCGGCATTGCTAAAAGGTTACTTATCTGATTGACTTGGTCAAAAATTTAGAGACATATAAGGATGCCCTGGTAAAGTGCGGGACACGAAAGAAAACTGGGCGGTCCTTAAAATAAAGGTTCATAGTCTTAAGCAAGCGGAATAGTAAAATTTGTGTACGCAAATAAATTTTATGTTATTTTATTTGTTAATAGTTTGCCGCTTCACCTATAAAGTGCGCCAGCTAAGCGGTACGGAAAATTAATCGAGGATTTAGTAAATTTCGCACTGGTCCACTTGTAATTGGGATGTGCCTAGAGTCTCCACGCACTTGCCGCTAGAAGGTTCTAGCTATTTTCAGTGGCGACTATACATTTCGAACATTTGTTTTCATTTCTATATAAATGCGTTGCGTTGAATTTGAATTATTATTTCGAAGTAACGATGGCGAGCAAAAGAGGAAAAACAATTCCAAGCGGTGCACGTGAAGTTATTGCGAGCGTTATAGAGGCCTGTACTAGAGAAGCTAAAAATAATAGTTTGACTATTCCATTTCCGCGATTATCATGCAAAGATAAAATTAACGAAGGTGATTTTCAAGTAATTCGACGAACAATAGAGGGTTTTTATATAACTTGAAGAACGTTCCGACCTGCAAACACCTACTTCGTGCTGTAAAGAACAAAATAGATTTTCCGTACGGGTATAAAACCTTAAATCGGCTTTTACGATCAAATGGGTTTTTTTTTGGCGCAAGTGCCAAAATAAACGAAAATTGCTCATTGAGAGACCAAATATTTTGTACAGGGGGCGTCATTGTGAAGTACTATATAGGGCGTTTCCTAATTGCGTGCTAATGTTAAAAGGGGGTGATACATGGACCTTTTCAAGAAAAAGTTTAATATGAACCTAAAAGTCTTAACTTTGGAGATACAGGGTTTTAAAAAAACATTTTTTTTTAAATCCTAATTCTGATGCTATTATAGATAAATAACTGTGTGAAATTTGATACACGTTTTTTTGTGCATAAAAGGGCATTTTTTATTAACAATCAATTTTTGAAATTTCTACCAGTGGCGTGCATATGTAATTAACCTGGGTAAATCCGTATGCTCCTTAATGCATCAATCGTGTATCAAATTTCATGCAGTTATCTACAATAGCATCAGAATTGGGATGAAAAAAAAAATGCTTTCTTTTTAAACTTTAACATCAGCACGCAGTTAGGAAACGCCCTGTAGAGTACTTCATAATGACGGCCCCTGTATAAAGTAATATGACAAACGGAAACAGACGGCCACTTTTGGCATACCCGAGTAGCCCAAAGTCGAACTGCATAAGTTAAAATTTTGATAAATCTCGTTCACTGGATCTAATGCTGGCTGCACTTGTAAAATCTGGACTTGTAAATCGTGTAACACTATACTGGATGGTCCAATAATAGTGGACGTAGGCAGTAGCGCGGGAACCGTTAATGACAGAACTGAAGAAAAAATATATTTATAGTTAAATCCATCAAGAAAAATCAAAATTAAATTATTTTAAAATTCGAAAGTTCGCCGTTTTTGCAACACAAAAGAGATATAGAAGTACACGAAAGAAAACAGACAAATATGGATAAAGGTTCATTAAGCATAGTTACATTTTTTAATTATCTGAAGTACGTATAGTCAAAAAGGAGTGCCATATTATTTAAAGAACGACGGGACACCACTGGTTTATAGAGATTTCTTGGCCGACCTTCCTAAACCGATTTGCTCCGCCCGGTTTTCTTTCGTGTCCCACTTTTATAATATTTTGGTAAAAATCTAATGTAGAAAAACAAAATGGCGGCCTAGTAAGATGTTAAAAAATATTACTAAAAAATTGCTGATGCAATTTACCTCAAATTCTGCACAAAAATCAAATATTATGTGAAAATTAATGGGTAAAATTTTGGTTCGAATAAATGATGGCGAAACAAAATGGCGACTTAATAAAATATTTTTTTATTCAGCTTGAAATTACTACTTAATGGATTAATTTCAAATTATATGCAATAATTAATTATGGTATAGAGATGAATTGGTAAAATTGTAGTACAAATTCAATATGGCGAAACAGAATGGCGGCCAAAAAAATGTTTGTAATTGTGAAAAAAATCACCCTGTTTAATATATCTTCAGGTTTTAGGGTGCGTAGATGCCAAAAAATATGTTTTATCAATTCCGTCGGTCTGCCTGTCTGTCAGTTTGATGCATAGCTTATAAACTATGGAGATGTAGCTGGTGATATTTTGGTAAAAATACAATATGGAGGAAGAAGATGACGGCCTAGTAAAACGATAAAAAATTATTACTAGAAACTAATTAGCCAATTTACCTAAAATTTTGCAGAAAAAATGTTCTATAAGAATGAACTGGTAACATTTTTATATGAATATAAGATAGCAAAACCAAATAGCGGCCTAATAAAATATTAAAAAAAAAATCAGCCTGAAAAAACCACATATAAGATTCATTTCAAATTTTATACAAGCATTAAGTGTGATATATAAATTGGTAATGTTGTGGTTAGAAGTCAATATGGCGAAACAAAATGTCGGCCAAATAAAGGGTTTAAAAAATCAACGTAAAAAAATCTTCTGATTCAATTGACTTTAAATTTTGCAGAAGAATTAAATGTGATATAGAGATACTGGTACGAATTCAACGTGATGAGGGAATAAAATGGCGGTGTGTATCAATATACAAATCTATTCAAATCATTTTAATTTATGCCCAAAACTCATGTTTGACAAAAGTAGAAACTGATCAAATATTGGTAGGAATCTGTATGGCGGAAAAAAACGGTGCGCAAGATAAATGTGTGAAAATACATTATATATATTTTACTAAATGACTATGTACCGAACTAAACTGGGTCACACTTCATTATTCCTAATAAAAGAAAATATTGATAATAAGGGAAGGTTCCTTCTAAATGGCCTATAGTATATAAATAATATGAAAATGAAGATTATAATTTGAAAATTTTAAGTTCCAGCTATAAAATTAAACTATTGTCATAAAAATATATACAACAGGGGTGAATTATTGAATTATACCTTATCATTCAATAAACATTTTAAATGTTTGAGATTAGCCTTAGTTTCTTGGTGTAAACTTTTAAAATTATTATTATAAAAATTAAAGCAGCCTCATTAAGCGATTTGCTTAATTTGATTCGGTTGTTCCTTTGATGAAGCTTTCAATAATGTTCACGTAATCTTTTACCAAAATATCTGCCTTTTTGATCTATATAAGATTTGTCACAATATCCACAATTTCGTTGCTATAAACCTGATTGTTAAAGTTTGTTGGATTTTGTTTTATTATTAATAATTAATAGTAGTGTAAATAACAATCTGTCATGGATTTTGATAGAAAAGCGTATTACATCGCCAAACATCTATTGAAATTGATTTGTACTATTTGAAAAAAAAACTATTAAACTGGCTTTTCATACTTATTTATTTTCTTAAATATCAGTATAACATATTTAGGAAAATAGAAAATGATGATCAATAAGGCCAAAATAAGTTCAGACCTGACCTGGCTCGATGACGTATTTAGGCATAATTAATTATGGATAACTTTTATACCCTCAGTTCCTTTTTATCTTATTTTTATCACATGAAAATATCATTATAAAAAAACCTATTTACTTATATTTTTCCTTAAGTTGTAATTTTTTGCTCCAAATTCGTTCGTGCTTAGTATTGCTTGTGAAAATGAAGAGTTTTGGTTGAAAGATTTTTAATAATTGGCTTCGATGGAAGTAGGATTCAGATGTATTATCAACTCTATTTTAGAATATTAAAATTTTTTTTAAAAGTTTAATTTTATTTTATAAAACTTATTTTTAGAATTTTGGATGTTAGTGAAAAAATATAACTAATAAGAATTTAAGACGTTTAATTTATAACCAGCCAGTTATTTTTTTGCTAGTAACCATTATAGCCATGATAATTTTTATAAAAATTCGCAAAAAAAACAATATTTTTAAAAATTACTTTAGGTCATGTTTAGATTATTCCTATATTGATAATGTACATTTTATTTAGTTTTATAATACATATAATATTAAGTCATTATATACCCCGAACAAGGCAAGACCTGCCCCATTGGGTATCGTGCATCAAGGAAAAATTTCTCTATAGAATAGTATGCTTTCGTCAGCAGTACCTTTTTTGAAATTTTATCATATTCGTTATCAATTTAAGGTTCTATGGAAGCTTATTAAAGGCTTTTTGGCATTATAGCTAATGGAACTTTTTCTTTGGGATGTGCTCGGTATTGGTAAGGTAACATTATTTACTCCATTTTTCGTTTGATAGGCAGGTATATTGATATTATTTGATTTGTTTTTGTATACCAAACATAAACACTCCAGCAAATATAAACACGATAAGGCCCATATTTTGCGCTCTTGAAACTTACAAGACTGCCGGTAGGGCACTTTGAATATTATTCTCTTTTGTAGAGTAAATAAATAGTTGGCACACCCACCCCAAAAGCAAATACCATATCGTAAGTGTGACTCTATTAATGAGAAATATATACAGCTTAATGTAATATGACCTAAATCGGCTGACAATATTCTCAATGCTTAGCAGCCCGAGGCAAGCCTCCGCCTCAATCCCCGATATATGCGAGTCAAACTTCAGTCTACCATCGATAAACACACCCAGAATTTGCAACAATACTGATTTGCTAGGGTCTGAACGTTAAGGCAAATATTATTTAGATTACACTTAAAAGGGAGAACATTGGTTTTGGACATATTAAACGATAACATTTGTTTTGGTTGGCATCGCATCACTCGTTAATAATGCGTAAGTCAGAATTCGACGTAGCGGTTAGCCTTCCCTCCTCAGCCTTGTGCCAAAGTATCGCTCTATCGTCGGCGAGTTACCTCCCCTTTAACATTTAGGAAAGCAAAGTCGTTTATATATAACTTAAAGAGGAGGGGCTCCAAAAGAGATCCCTGAATAACACCACTCTTAACAGCAAGGTATACAGATGACTCTCCATCCAGAGATACCTCCTGTGTCTGATCAGAAAGGCAGGATTAACTGATTTAAAAGCAGTACGTTACGTTTATTTAGGAAATGTAACATTCTGTTTTTTATTATATTTTCTATCACCGTTTCTATGGTAGGCAATAAAGAAATTGGCCTAAAGTGTCCACATATGTTAGTATCTCCACCCTTATATAAAGGATTGACCAACCCCTTCTTTAGTCACTCAGGGAACTGACCCCTGGTGAAGGAAACATTAGTGGCATCCGCAAAACTGCTCAGAGCTGAGTCGTCTAATTCTAAAAGGGTTCTAATCGACTATCCCTACCTGCTGATTTTTAATTTAGGATACCTTTAAAAGTTTGTTTTATATCCGGTAAATCTGTAGGTATGAAGAAGAAGGTATCCACACATGTAAATCGCTGAAATAGTTCAAAGGATTTTTTCTAACCTTTATTTTAGACTTCAGTGACTGTGTTTTTGTTCAATAATATTGATTTAGTTTGCATGGTGATGTCAGGTTTAATAAGTTTTCTTTTCCTATCCGCCAAGTAATTGACAATTGATTATGACTCTCTACCTATTTTTAGAATTTAATATTCTTTTAGCAGAATATAATCTCTTCGCCGGCTGTAAAACTTTTCTATATATAGCTCAATAATTATTAAAGTAAGCAATAAAATTGAAATTGTCATAAAAAAAACTTTCTTATGTAATGTACTGACCACATATTTCTATCTGAAACCTTAATGGCTTTAGTTACCCATGGTTCCTTTGTTTTAACTTTAATTTTTGTCAGCGGAAAACAGGTCCTAAACATTTTAAAAATGAGGTCATGAAATGTGTAGTTAGGCTATTTCATTGTAACATAGTTTCCAGAATTTATTGCGAAATTTATTTTTTATTATATATTTTTCCAAGCCTAGATTTACGGGCTGTTTTTTAAATTTTTAAACTAACCTTTGCTACAGTTGCTCTATGATCAGATATTGCCACATTCACAGTTTACACACATGCTAAATTTGAACAAACATAATCTAGTTGGTGCTTCCACATGCATTGCTAAGTTAAATGAACTTAGAAAATTCTGCAAACTTTGGGTATGCCTCGAGCTATTATCAGAATAATATATATTAAAGCCACTAGCTACTGACAGTTGCCATATAGGAGAAAACCGGGTTAGAAGATTTTCAAGATTCTCCAAGAATACCTTAACGCTACTACCGGGAGATCTATACAGGCAGACAATATACAAATTTAAAACTTTACAAAATGTAATAGAAAACTCGACCTTTTTCACTAATCAAGTCATTATATTTGTTAATACTAATAAGCAACTACATATATTTTCTGACTTAGATACTACAAAATATTTAGCAATAGAAATAGGTTCATCTGTCCATAACCAATATTCAGTCAATAGTACAACATCTCGAAAACCTAAACTATCAAGAAATACATTTAATTCGTCCGTTATATTGCGAATTGCTTGCACATTAAGTAGCATTAATTTAAACCAGGAGGCACCTTTCTCTTCTGTAAGAAAACATCACTATCCGAGTTTAGGACTTGTAGAGAATGATTCTGATTCTTGAAAATTAGATAACTTAACTTCGCAAAGTGCTACAGACTTTAACACAATTCTTTGAGAATACTTATTATCTAAGATGTATTCAGATGACTTTCGTAAAGAAACAAATTCCTTCCTATGAAACGGATCACTAATAGACACAAAATCCAAAATTCTAACAGATACAATCCTATTTTTTTTACCTATGTTCAGTAGTGATTTCAAAGCTATTTTGCGGAGAAAATATGGAGATATTAGTCAGTTTTCTTTTGAAAAATAAATATCGTCGAATAGAGGCGAGGTGAGACTGTTAGTAGAGCTTAATCAGAAATGCTATGAAATGTTCAAAAAATAAAGGTAATCTGCACGGGGGGGACAATTATTTTATATCAACTTTATCTGAATTAGTTAGTAAAACTCATGTATATGGACTAGAAAATTTATTGCAAACGATCTACAATTCCGCCTGTTTGTGTAAACACTGATAGTACAATTGTCCGCAGGCAAAGTACATGCCGACAAACGGTTGCGGTCTCTTATAATTTATGAGTCTAAACGTGTCTGAAACACTTGTGCAAATCCCAAATACTTAAAATTTCCACGTATGTTCTTATTAGAGTGTATAGATAACATTTGCCCACATCATTGAAAGTTACGTCGCAGGAATATAAGAATGGAAAATTGTAAATAAAAAACAAAAACTTTTAAAAACCTTGATGAGTTATCTACTTGGTGAAATATATAGTTTTTGGATACGCCATTGTAATTACTACCTACGTATGTAAATTTGCATGCAGAGTCTTTTCTTAACAAATTATTTGCATAGATATAAACGATTGCGCAAGTTACTCTCAACCAGCAGTGATGCAAGTTACATTTATATTTACACGATACTTTAATTTATGAATTTCTTCACTTTTATGCGATGGCCGGACTTTTCTGCAACAATTAGCTTTTAAGTAATTACTATCTACTTCAGTTTCTCTAATACGGACCAGTTTTTACTCATGTTTTGAAAAAGTTCTTCTTTCTATACAATACATAAAAGTGAAAACGTTTTGAGATATATCATTCACCATCTGAAAATGTCTCCTCTCTCCTCTGTCGACGCCTTGCTTGTGTAAACACTCGCTGACAGTACAATTGACCGCAACAAGGTAACAAATAATTGCGCTTACTTCAAATTTGTTAGTCTAAAAGTGGCCGTAAAACATGTGCAAATAATTTTTGCACACATGTGATTTTGTTAGAGTGTATATTCAGTCCTACGCACGGATCTTGGGCTGAAACATCTGAATTTTGAAATGAATATTTGCCCGCATACTTTCTCTAGCCAACCACTGTGAAATATTTTCAACATTAAATAAAAATTATTAATAGTAGAGTTCCTAGAGTAAAACTATTTTTATAGGAAATTTCTTCCTCTTGAAGAATCTTTTATTAACATTTCTTAAATCTTGATAGTGTCAGAGTAATTTACGAAAAACTAAACTCCTTTTTGTTATCTTAATTTGATCATAACTTTTGCAATTGTTGCAGGTTTTGAAATTTTTGCACATTTTTTTTAGACTTCATTTCGAATCCATGTATTTACTAGCAGAATCGAGAATTAACACCATTTTGAATTTGTATAATTTGTAAATACACACACTACACAATCTTTATTTTTAAAAAGGTATTCCAGAAATATGGTTTTTGAGAAATTATTTTTTCAAAAAATGTTCATACACCACCAAATTAGCAATCAATGACCAGTTTATTGGACAAGAAAAGTATATAACATAAATTCTGTTTTGATTTGTAAAAAAGTGCTACGCTTATAGCCAAATTGAAATACAAAATTGAAACATTTTTCCAATAGAGTATTTTGGCCATCTTTTTTTTCAATTATTTACTTTTAAACCATTCATCGCTTAACATTACATCTTAAATGCTTAAATTATGCTGATATTCTGAAAAATAAAATCAAATACCCAGAATTCCCTTTTATAAATATCAAAAGCAATTTAATTCTAAAGGAATACTAAACAATACGTTGCCATTTGTGGTTCCTGCTTCAATTATTTCTCGTTACGTACTTATTTTGTGCGAAAATGGAACAAGGATGACACCGACAATTTTTAAAAGAGGGCAATTATCAACATTCAGATAAACTTGCATTTACTAGTCGAAATAATAGACCTATTATCTCATACGCATCTCGTTTATATTCACACCGATAATAGCTTATTTATAACTATTGCAACTTCTCCTGTATCACAAGGACTATTCAAATTAACTGTCACTCTCCATTTTTACATAAAAGTAACTGTGGTGACCACATAAATATGCCGGGCAACCAAAAACCATGACCTATTTGACCCTATACTTGACTATAAACATTAACTCAATAAACATTACATTAAAAACAAACATTGACCGAAAAAGAAAATTACATTTAAAACAAATTAATATTATAAATAGAATGCACCTTGGAGACATGTCCATTTTAAGAATGTTTTGAGATAACAGTAATTTCGATGCGATCAATGTTTGTTTTTAATGTAATATTTTTTGAGTGAATGTTTTTTAACCATTTTTAATTTACGTTATTAACTATATATGGATTATTTTAGAAAATAAATTTTCATTTTGACAAACCTCAATATAACAAGCCAAACATCAGTGTAAATTGGAGATTTATATAGCCCCCTTCCCAATATTTTGTTTGTGGGCAAATTCCCATTGTATCTACTACCGCGGATGTTTTATTAACCTTTTGGCATTACTTTTTCTAAAGGTCGGATTATACGCAAAATGCATATTTAACTTGTAAATGCAATATTGTCATATTTTAACAATTTTTGCATAAAGTTGCATATATGGATCAAATGCAATATTTGCCTGTCATTTGTTAGACATGTAAAATATTTGAATTCCCTAATAAAAAATATATCATAGTTTAGTAAAACGGTAAAACCCATCCCAAATACATTAGGTAGACGGCATTCTAAAAAAGGGTACAATAAACTAAATTATCAAATGTTATTGTCTGGTACTTTTGTCATATTTTTGAGATGTTTCCTGACATAATGTCTTGCTTGAAGGACGCATCTATATTAGCCGATGTAGAATGTGGCTTTGCTACTTATAAAACAGTATTAAATGATAAGATACAATATTTTTAAATATTATATATATATATATATATATATATATATATATATATATATATATATATATATATATATATATATATATATATATATATTAAAATTTTATTTAATAAGACCCCGCATTTATATTTTAACATAGTTGGCAATCAAGTCTTAAACGAATGGTGCTATTATTCCGAAATGCGTTTTTGCCGTCGAGAAGTAAATTATTGTGTTCAACGTATCTTTAAATATCAGAAAAAAGTAATCGAAAAAAATTTTTAGCGTATAAATTAAGCTACCTTTTGTACTTTTTATTATTTATTTTAATTTACAAACAAAATATAACCTATATTTTTAAATGGGATAAGCTGTTACATTTACGTATGGGGCATACTATTACGTGTAACAACGTGCCTCATAGGGCAGCAGCCGTAAAGATTATAATATAATTATTTTTTACAGAACTATTATGGTCAGAACATACAAAAGAAAAACCATCGGTAATAAATGACCAAATATCAATAGGAGATGCTGCAGAATTAATTTTACCACCTTACACAATTATATTAAAAAACCAAAAGCAAATCCTGCAAACATGCACGTGGGATATGCTAAGACATCTAAAGTGTTTTGGTGACAAATAAGAATTGAGTAAATACGTCGGGCACTGTACAAAAATTTATTATGGTATGGCAACCAAAGATTTGCGAAAATTGGCGTTTGAATTAGCCGTCGCAAATAAAAATAAGTTCCCTGATTTTTGGAAAATAAATGTATTGGCCTCTAAAGATTGCCTTAAAGGATTTTTAAAGCCACAAAATAATGTATCCATACGCTCTCCAGAATCAACAAGTCTGGCACGGGCCACCGCTTTTAATTGCTCATAGTGAACATGTTTTCGGACAATCTAGGAAAAGTGAATGAAAAATTCAGTTCTCAACCTAGTTGCGTATACAACATGGACGAGAATCCAGACCCCATCGGAAATCAATGCTAGAAAAGGTTACAAACACAGTAACATCTGATGAAAGAGTAACACTTGTTACCATGGCGTTAGCGGCTAATGCTATTGGTAAATATATGCCACCTTTGCTGATGTTTCCCCACCAAAAGGTGAAGCCATTTATGACCCAAAATGCACCTTCTGGTTTAGTAGCAGCACAGAGAAAACTTTTTGTCTTTTGTGGAAATGTTTACAAAGTTTACGCGGTAAACTAAGGAAAACTCTGTTCTCTGTCTGTTAGTTGAAATCACATCCAGGTGTGCCGATGACGATTTATGACATTCCAAACATTTTAAAAGAGGCTCCTCCCCTTGCTGCAACTCATACTAATATACAAAATGAATTTTCAGTGAGAAGGATTTGGCTTTTTAATAGGCACATCTTTAGAGCAGATGAGTTTTTACCTTGAGAGGTTACAAATTACGAGATAAATGTGGATGTTATTTCGAAAACTATTGAAAACGACAGTACT
This sequence comes from Kuschelorhynchus macadamiae, assembly GCA_030620095.1. Classification (NCBI taxonomy): domain Eukaryota; kingdom Metazoa; phylum Arthropoda; class Insecta; order Coleoptera; family Curculionidae; genus Kuschelorhynchus; species Kuschelorhynchus macadamiae. The sequence goes on along the minus strand of JAUTXW010004322.1, from coordinate 251,423 downwards.
GAAAATATTACTAATTCGTTGAGAGAATTACGACACAAGACTTTTCCACTTAGCTCGGCGTAAGTAAAGGATTTAGCCGACGCAAACGTAATTCAGCTATATTGACAGATACGTCCTAGAAATATGCATTAGAAAAAGAGGTCCAATAAAGAGAAAATCGTAAAAAAAATTAGCAATTCGTAAAAAAAATGTAGTCGTAAACAGAAATAAAAATCGAAAGAACCAAGTAATTCTTCTACACTTCTACAAGATGATAACGATGATGCGTTATGCTGGGATATCCAATTATATATTTAGAACCGTTTTCTAAAACGAAAAAAAAAAAATGAACAGTGGATTCAATACACATAATGTAAAAGATTTTGCGTGTGTATACATTGTTCTTCTGACTCAGACTAGTTATTGATTTATTTATTGTATTTTGATTTATTTAAGTCTTTGTTTATTGTACTTTGTGTTTATTTCAACTTACCTCGCATATTTTAACAACTTGCTTGATAGTGGGAGCATATTGTTACAATATGCATACCTATTACAAATATATTCTGTGCTATTTTTATACTTGTTGGAATTCTCTAGTTGAGGGACAAACTTAGTTTAAATATTATCGGGAATAGTTCAACCATTGTTTGCTTTATGTAATAAATGCTTTTTAAGTAATAAAAGAAAACTTAAAAATTATATAAATAATATTTAGATATTATGTTTGAGAAAGAGAATAAAATTACTTATTAAAAGGCGCTTTTCTGATAATAGTATTTAGTATATAAGGTAACAGCTGTGAGCTGTGATATCGGTGATTATTTTTTAAAGCGATTTTTTTACGTAGCATATACTAAACGTAAGTTGAATTATTTTCGACATATTAGGAAATAAAAATTGACAGAAACAGTTCGATTTATAGTAAAACTAATTGAATTTATTGGTTTTATGGTTGTAGCCCTTAGTCTAACGAAAATAAAAGTTTTTCTGCTTTTTAAATAAAACGGAAAAAAGTAATATTGAATTGGAAACACTATAAAAAATTAAGATAAGAATGTACAATTCATTTTGCCTTAAATCGAATCAGTTAAATCTGTCTCTCAAATTGCCATTTTCTAATTGTTAATATCTCGAAGATACTTGAACTTAGGTATAGATAGATAGATAGATATTTTATTCGTGTTTATAATTAATAAAGATCTTACACATGTCAAAAAAGGATACACTATAAATTAATTGACAAAAATAAAATTTTAAAGTTTAAAGAATATTGAAATAGTTATAAGTTTCAAATATAAAATTATACTACAACAGTAATGTATGAAACCCAATAACAATATTATGAAGAAACACAGTAAAAAAGTCTAACAAGATAAAATTACATTAATATACAGTAAACATACATATTATGGCTCTTGGTTACTGAAGTTAGTATTCAGGTATTCATCAAAAGAATAATACACAGCTTGTAAGAGAATACATTCTATTTTATTTCTTAAGTTAGTTGTAGGTAGGCTTCTTATTATGACTGGCAGTTCGCTAAAAAATCTTGGTGCGAAATAATTGATAGAATATCGATTTTTGGTAAAATGGACAAAATCAGGAACTATCAGTGCTACACACCGAGTATCATAGTGATGAAAATTGCCACGATTTTTGAAAGATCTTGATTCTGGTGAATTAAAATGAGACATCGAAAAATATATAGGGAAGGGTCAGAATTTTCAGTTTTAAGAATTCTTTTCTTACATCAGCAAAGTGCAGCCTTGTCAGGATCCGAATGGCTTTTCTTTGCAAGCTGAAATTTTTTTGTGTGGTGAATGTCCCATACAATGATTCCGTATGATAAGTGGGGTTGAAAAAGACTCTAGTAGGCGTAGCAAAAGTAATGTCATAATACACACTTTGGATTCTATTTTGTAAATATGATTGTACAAGGAATATACTTATGGGACTCAACCCATAGTGTGTAAGTTTGGCAAGTAATATATCATGCAAAACACAGTCAAAAGCATTACTGAGATCGCAGAATGTAACCCCGGCAAAGCCCCCACTCTCAAACTCGGACAGAATAGTACTGACCAGATTAAGGATTGCCAGTTCTGTATTCCCATTTGAACGAAAGCCATACAAAGAAATCATAGATCTGCCTACATCGGACCACTATTGTGAACCGGTATCAGTTTAGACATTTTCAAGCACTCGGGAAGTGGCCTTCTCTGACAAACTGTTAAACAGAGTTGTCAAAGAAAGTATAAGCAGATTTTTAACAGACTTTATCATATATGTGTTGAGATTATATTATTATATATATATATTATTTAGAATCTGTTTTTTCAGACAGTCTGTAGCATTTCTAACTAAATTTGTTGTAATATCTGAAAACTCAAATTCATGGTGGTTGTGAAAAATACTGTAGGTGAATGACTTGATTTCTCTAAATCACTGATTATCTTAAAGGGTTGGACTTAAAAATATCAATTAATTTCATCAGCATTGGGCGCCCCAATGAGGATATTCGCTTTCTGGTGGGCCTGAAATTGTTTAAAACATCCCACATAGCTTTCACTTTATTAGATTTTGAGTTAATATACCTTTCATTAGCAACCCTCTTGGCATTAGCTATTCTTACCCCAATAGTGTCTAAATTCGAGGTACACTTCCTTATTAGAATTATTGCGATATTCATAGACAATATCCTGAATAAAATTTAATTGATTTCTAAAAAAAGTCTGAGTTCATCAGTTCAAGATATTTGGTTTGTTTTTGTTGACCTATTATTAATTTTTATTATTTTGCTAAGATATGAAATGTTTAATCTTTTCTATCATCTATTTCATTAAAAAAATCTATTTAGACCTTATAATTTGGTATAATTTTCTTTTGCTCGAAATTTGCTTTTTCTTGGGTTAAGTTTATGTCTAAAGCTACAGCTTTGTGGCCTGATAATCCTGAGTCCAGAATATATGAAGAGTACTGTATAAAAGGTAATAAGGATATTGTCAATGCAGTTCACACCTCTCGAATATTCGTATATGCAAGGGGCGTTATCAAATGAGCGGAGTAAAAACAATATTAAAATCTCCATTGATCACTACATTGCAAATTCTTGTATTTACTTTATTCAAAACCAGGGTTATTATGTGAAAAAATTGATCAATATCTGATTGAGGAGGTCTATAGACTGTCACAACAATGATATTTTGTTTCACAATTATGGCAGATATCTCACATACCCTTTCGAGGCTAAATGAAATTATATTCCTACGTTCAATAAATTCTACACCCTGTGCACATAAAATGAATGTGCCATCATGAATGAAATTAGTTCGAGAAAAACATGAGCCTACAACGAAGTTTTCGATTTTTAAAGAACCCATCTCATTAACTCCCAGCCAGTGTTCACTAAAACATAAGATGCTAATTATTAATATCTTTTAAGTAACTTTCAATTCCCAAACTTAATTTTTCAAAGAATGTATATTAATGTGTAAAATTAAAAATTTATTATGTAAGTCTTTATTTTTTAGAGTTTCATTAGAAATCACATTTGGTGTTTCGAGCTCACATTAGAAATATTTCTAGATCTTCGATATGGTCGAATGATTGGGTACCTGGGCCAAACTTCAAGATCTTGAATAGCGATTGAGTTAGTAAGGGAGATTATTCACAACTTTTCAAGAGCAGACGATTTTGTTTTATTTCTTTAAGCTGAGCACGAACTTGTTCAGTGGTTGTTTCTGGATGTAGTCTTGAGATAAATACATCTCGACGGCTTTCTACTGCTGAGATTTGACAAATTTGGTGCTGTTTCTTTTTTTTTGTAATTAACCGTCTGGAAATCCTTATTATCAACATGTCTAGTTTTTTAGGTGATGGTGCTAGGGTAATAATATCATTCATGATTTCTCTTTGTCGACTTTTATGCCGCGACAAACACTTTTTAGGAAAAAGAGATGAAAACGCGATTTTACCTGTTGTTTTTTAATTTTGATTTTTATTGTTGAATGGGGTACCAACCCTATTGACATTTTGTACCCTAAGAGAATCTTGATTTCAAGTTTTTACATTTTCACAATTTTGTTGCTCTTGAATAAATTTTACTTTTTCTTCCAATAAAGGTATTGTTTTGGTTTGCATAACCCTACTTTCTCGTAATTCTGTTATTAAATTATCTTTTTTATTTAGTAATCCTTGAATAATATGTGATTCTAGCCTTATATTTCTTGTTTTATCACTGACAGGTTTTTCCATATTAGAACAACTTGTTTCTGTTTCTTTAACCTCTTTGTTTAAACAGTGAATAATTCCTTTACTTCCACTTATCACTTTCAATCCAGTTATCATTAATGCCCACGAATTATGGAACAATCCTTTACAGGTTAAACATTTTACACCAGTGTTAACATTTTTACAAAATATACAGCATTTATCTTCAGGAGCTTGAAAATTTACTTTATGCTTGTCAGCTATCTTGAATTATGGTGTATAGAATATGTCTCATAAAAATATTTTGAGTACCTACACACACCTACCATGAGAGCCTTTTTTATTGACTTTTTGGTATTTAGGTGATCTAAAACTTAGTTATTTGATAAAATATTGTGAGTTACATTTTTGGTCGTCTATACATTTTTTTGTTGTAATTAGGAAAAAACAAAATATAGTTATATAAGATTATTAATTTTATTTGGTTACTGCAACACTCAGCTACTAAGACAATGTTGAATCAAAATAATAAAGGGAAAATCGGTGTTTTTCATAATTATATTGTGTATATTTTATATTGTTTTATTTAATTTATTACATCTTTTTTTTGAAATCCTAACATGTTTATATCTAAAGGTATACCTAATAAAATATTCAAACTCTAATTAAATAGCTTTCCACTTGTGTGATACTGAGCTAATTAATTTGTGTTATTGAAGTTGTGTTATGTTAATTAGATTGTTGTTAAAAGTATTATAACAAGTTTAATTACCAATTTATTTTGTCGACAAATACGGCAAAATACTGTTCATTAAGACGGAAAACCCCATTAAGTGTTTCTGACAGAGATTTCATTTGATAAATTGAGTGCCATTCTCGTTGAGCTTTCGGAGACACATTCTGCAAAGCGGCACATTGAAAGCTTAAAGGAATTTTATATTTTCCAATTTTTTAATTAACTGAATTAAATGTCAATTTAAAAAATCTGTTCTTGGACTTGCCCCTATTTTTTGTTAGTCTTTAGAGAGGGACTCTAGTTGCATTAAAATTATGACTATAATTAGAAATCCATGTTATTTTCTGCACAGAAAGTTGTTTAGCAAATTGAAAGAAAATGTGGAAGTTAGTTATGTCATAAAATTCCATTTATCTGGCCGAAGTAAATGCAAATAGATATAAGAATTTACTTGCCTTGTGTCTTTGTGCTTTGCATGCTTACGCGACAAAAACATAATATATCGTGGTATGTTAACGAAGTCTATATGTTTTAATAATAAATTCGGCTAAAGAAATCTGACTGACAACAGTCAACTTGTTTTGGAATCTTTAGTCAAATGAATACATGTATCAAAAACCGTTAACTTTAAAACGTTATTATTTAATAAAGAATGTGCATTTTGAAGCAGAGTTGAGTAGCAAAAAAATAAAAAACAGCTTGGTTTGCCCCACTAGTTTATTTAAATGGACATATTTCCTAAAGAAAACTTCCATCATCAGTCAAAACGCAATAGAAGTAAATTATTAAAATCATAATTTGCCCCAGAATTTTGAAAACTGTTAATTTTAGGTATGTTATATTAATAATGTTTAAAAATTTGCGGTGATTCAAAACATTTAATGTCAAATGGGTGGTGCTATTTAGAAAATTTACCTTCGATGTCAATTGTCCAATGAATTCCAGACTTCACTTTTCATTTAACATCGTAAATACAGTAATTTTCTATTATTACATACTCTGAACCTATTAGGTGAGATCTAACACTGTATTCATAGGTCATAATTTTTTTCTTATATTAAGAAGTACTATACTTTAAATATTTTGAAAAAACAATGTTTTTCATAAGACGTGGTCCTTTTTTTTATTTTTTGTATATAGATTTCTTTGACTGCCTATACAAGATGGTTTTAGAGGGTGAAAGAGCTTTTTAAATAATTACATATTTTATTATTTCAGAAAGATTAATATTTTCAGAAAATACCGAATCACCTCAAAGAAAAATTAATATATAGGGCAAAAATTCATTCAAATTAAAAGACAGAATAACTTCATATAAAACCGACTGTAGGTTGTGCTCTTTTAGAACAAACTAAGCAATCAGGGCACTTATTTAATTATAATGAAGCACAAATATTATGTAAGGCCAATTATACCAAGAGACTTTTTCTAGAGATGGTAGAAATATATTTAAAACCTAATTCTTTAAATAAAAAACCGACATAGACGATCTTAGTTCTATTTACGCAAATCTTCTCAATTTTAAAAATTATAACATTAGTAATAGTAATTTAGATAACTTAAACTTATCTTTATAGGCTTCGTTTTATACGTTATCAAATCCATATGCCAGTTTATAGTCAGTCCCTACAATACAATATTTTCTCGTTGGCAAAAAACCTAGCTTTCAATGAAGTCTGTTTCACATACATCTTAATTAGTTTTTTAATATCAATGTTTGTATTGTTCATAATTAATAATAACAGCATACCAATAGAAAATCATGTACATATTTAAGTCTCAATTAAGCTGAAAAATAAGCTATAACATTCTTGACATACAACGCATACCAGTGAGTACGACTTATTCCCCTATCAATAATGTGCATTAAAACTAAAAACCATTTCTTCTTTTCATATTGTAGTCGAGAACAAGGTAACAAAGATCACCGAAAGCTTGGCATAGCCAAAACGCTATTTAAATCCCAGCCTCCATTAAGACTGATAGGAGTTTTTTTATATTAATATTTTCCTTAATTATTAATATAAAACATGTTTTTAGTCCATTAAATATGTTGCAAAGTTAAGTTGGTTTTCGCAAGTATTTTATATAGGATATGGGCAAAGTTTAGCACCCTGTATATTAAAAACTAGTCATATGATTAAACTGCTCCCCTAATATATTTTAATCAGGAGGTGAAGAACTACAACATATAGAAAATTCAGCCAATAGTGCGTGGTCCTAATATTTTATTTTTTTGGGGGCTGTTTTAACTCCCAAGAATAACCGTATATAATTGAAAATTTGATTTTATGTTACAAAAATTATATATAAAATTGTTTTTTTAAGGGGCTGTTGATCTCCTAGGACTACCCTGTATAGTGACAAAAATATCTTTATATTCAAATAGATGAATGTGTTTTGCCGTTGTTCAAAAATTTGTACTTATTTTTAAAAAAAAAGTACATTAAAAACTTAGCAATAAGAAAGTTCTGTTTCAAGTGTTGTGACCACTGTTGAAGCAGAAAATATTATTTGTATAGTAATAGTATAATATGCAATTGTAGACAATGGAACAATCTAAATAAAATTCACATTTCGGACTTGCATTGTTTGATTTAAATTATTAACAACATTTCGATCAGCGATATATGGAAAGGTGTGAATAATATAAATTAAAGACAATGCAAGTCCGACACATGACTTTTAGTCATAATATGTAATGTTTATAAAATATTTTTATATAGAAAGAGATCAAAGAATTTCGACGTTTTTCATCGTTCTTTAAAAAAGCTAAATATTTTTTAGGGAGTAGTTTTACCTTCCTTGGAGTACTCTGTATACTGGAAAAATGTTTTATCTACAAAAGGATAAAATACTTTTGACTTATTTCACAATGTTTAAAAAACTTAAACTTTTTTTAGTTTTCAGGGGTTGTTATACCTAATCTGTATAGTGGAAAAATATTTTTATACAATGTCCAAGCAGCATTAAAGTTCCAAAAACTGATGTCGATTGATACCGTTACTATAACTTAGTGAGAAATTGGTATTAATAACCAAAAATTATACTTTAAAGTATAAACTTCAATATAGTCAATCTTAATACGAACATTATCTAAACAATCACGAGATTTAATATATAATTCTTTTATTTACTATTTTGTTCATTATTAGGGGTTCTTTTTTTGTAAAAAGCATTATTGTTGGAGCGCGTTCAAGTTCTTCGTCCTACATTCTCTACTTTCACAATACATTTTCATTCATTTGGAACTTAGAATATTGTTTAATGAAGTAGTAGCTGATAAATATTCATACAGGGTGGGTCAACGAAAGTGATACACCCCGATTTTCCGTCCTTAAAATAAAAATCTGGAAAAACGCTCGGACCCGCTTATTTTTAAGCTTTTTTCATTCCTGTAGCTGGAGAAGAACAACCTTCAAAATTTGAATAGGTGAACCTTATATACTCCTTTTTATCTCCAGTCTTATTGTTTTCAACCACAACGAAATGAGAACTTGTTAAAATTTGTTAGAGTTTTTGTGAAGAAAATCGAAGAACTTCAATTTTCAGACAAGAACTTGTCTGTTTTTTTCATTCCCGTAAATTCAACCCCCTAACGGGGGGAAGCTCACACCCCTGGTTTTGAATAGGGGTGAGGAGTGTCGTTTTTTGAAGATATCGAATATTATCTGACAGATATCATCGAATACTATCTGACCCTAAAATTTCGCTATCGAAATGAAAGCTAAAATAATGAAAGAGACAATGTGGAATTTACCTCGATGGGTTATTCTTATCAGACTGGCATTTGAGATGTACTTATTTATTTGTTAATTTTTTGTCAAAAAAAAAAGTGTGGATGCATTATGTGTTTGATTTACCTCAGTTCATCGGGAATTTTTAAAAACGTTACAACCGTGTCAAATCGATGGTTAATATTTAGTAGAATTAAAATGACGTATTCCGTGGAGGAAAGGATGAAAATTATAAAATTGTTTTTAAAAATAACTACTTTGCGTGAGTAACAGCAGCTTTACTTAACAAACGCAATCCTGAAAATTTGAGGCTACTGGTTCGGTCGGAAATAAAAACAGGATGCATGAAAGAGACGAATCGAGGGAAATGGCTATTTTAGATCACGTAACAATGCATCTGGATGAGTGTTCATTTTACCTTAACGGCTTTGTAAACATGGATATCTGTCGGTATTAGTAAGATGACAATCCAAGACTATTTCCTGAAGTACATATTCAGCATCCCCCAAAAATTAAATGTCTGGGCGGGTATTTATAGAAATTACATAATCGGCCCCTTTTTTATACCCGATAATCTCAATGGTGAAATTAATCTGGAATTATTAGAGAATGCTATTTATCCAGCCCTCGAGCAAGTATTGGAAAATGAAGAAGACCATCATACGATCTTTTTTCAACAAGATGGCGCACTACCTAATTTCGTACAACTTGTGCGACAATTTTTGGATGAAAATTTTCCTTAACCTCAAAGCTAACTTGGAAAAAGGGGAGTGACTACCCAGGTCACCTGTTCTGAATCCAATGCACTTCCTTCTAAGGAGTCATCTGAAATCTAAGATTTATGCTACTAAGCCCTTACTGGATGATTTCCAAATCCGTATAATTAATGAATGCCGTCAAATTACACCCGAAATGTTGCCTAATATATGGGAATGTTTTTCAATATTTTGGCTTTCATTTCGTTATAGATGAAAATTATGACGCGAAATTTTAGGGTCAAATAGTATTCGATGAGATCTCCAAAATAATGGAGGGGTTAGGCTTCTCTGTTAGGGGTTTGAAGTTACGGTGAAAAAAACTGACAAGTTGTTCCCCCTCGAATTTGTATACAGAATTTCAAATCTTTAACAAATTTTAACAAGCTGACATTTCGTTGGGGTTCAAATTAATAAGGCGAAATTATAGGTCAATAAAGAATTCGATGAGACCTTTAAAAATAGGTTTGGTAAGACCTCTCTTCCCTATTTAAATTTCGGGGGTTGTTCGCCCTCAGCTATGGGGTTAAAACTGCGGGGATGAAAAAAGCTGAAAAATAGTACCTCCTCAAATCAAAAATATAGGGACCGAGTTTTTTTCCAGATTTTCTTTTTAAAGCCGGAAAATCGAAGTTCAAAATTTTCGTTGGCCCTCCGCGTATATTATAATATCTATAAGTACATCATAACCTGACAGAATTCCTAATTACATCAGTTTACTTCAGTTTATATAGAGAATAACAGGGAACCATATAGTATCAATTACAGTTGAAAGTGAAAGAAAACTGAATAGCATTTGGTGAATTACTACAGAATTTGGATCAAATAACTTTCGTAAACTAGTACCGGAACATAATAATATCCGTTCCAATAACGTGGAGGTACGCCAAAGTTACCTTACAATCATTCCCTATTCTGGTAACAGGGCGATGTCTAAACGATGCCACCACTAGTAATTGCAACTTTAAGATTTTTTATGTAGTCACCGATACGTAACAGTGACTAAAAATGCTGGCTGGGTGTGTGAACGTTGTTATTTTGTATTTTAAGGGAAAAGTTGATTCTTCATAAAAAGTTTTGTTTGTTGAAACCTCGAAAACTGATGTTGGAATGTGAATTATTATTTTAACAGGTTGTCTAAAAATCTAAAATATTCACTTTTGCCTACTATTTTGGATTTTCACGAAATTTGATATACCTACAGGTTCAGGTTAAATTTTGGGCGCTGCGCGACGCGATTGCGTCTAAAATTTCCTCCATTTAAATCTGAAGTAATTTCACAACGTTCTACTCTCCGTTTTTTACCTTCTTTGGAATTTTATTTAATAAATTTGTATAGCAAATCGATTAAATACACGACTAAAATATCGAAATAGCACGTATTTTTTATTTTGCCGTGTTTCAAAAAATAACTTTGTGTTTGTTTAAAAATACATAATTAAAATTAAAATACATATAAAGCTCATACTGTATATTAGCAGATTAATGATAAAATATATATTATACATGGAAATAAAAATTACTTACTTTCTATAACGGTAATAAATAAAACTTATACTACTTTTATAAGATATATTACTTGTATTAGAGATATTTTACATGTACGTTCTACATAAGAAAAAAATACCTTTGATACATTTTTCAGAATCAGTGTTCACTTTCTTCTCGGCTTTCCGTGATATTTCTCATTCCGTTTATTTTTGAACTGGCAGCATTCGCACATGTATTCAAATGCCCGTATTGAAACTTTGTTAAAAGCTGGCGTCCATGAATATTCATGCGGCTCGTTTAAAAGATAATAAACGAGAGCATAATTTGAAAGCCGGTCCAAAATTCTATGGCTTTGTCATCTTGTTGAATGGAAAATATTTCCAATTGTATTTATTCGTGAAAGCATATTTCGTATTCATCAAATAATAGAACAGCTTAAAGTAGGTTTTTAAAGTACTTTTATATTTGTAATAGTTGTATCATGCGACGAGATTGGATATTTATAGTGGTGCTTTGAGAAAGATCAAGGAGACATTTATTATTAAAACAACTCTACAATATTCAGATAAAATTAAGACAGGTTAGGTTACACCTTACCCACAGCGTTCAGTACAAGTCTACATTTAATTTTAATGTGTTTGAACGATAAAAGAAATTGATTTAAAAAAAATTAAAATAGTATTAATCAACGAACTTGGTTTTTAATTATTAAAAATACTGACGTCTTTGAACTAAAGGAAATTGATTTAAAAAAAGTTAAAAGTTTCAGCCAAAAACATTGAAAAACAAAATTGATCAATTCAATATTTTTCTTGTCTTATAATTTGTAGGGTAGTATGGGGTTAAGGATTGGAGTGGAATTTCCTTTTTGGCCTTCAACATTTGGCATTCACAAGTATTAATTAACTAACTTGTTTTTTAGTTATTAAAAATACTGTTCGAATCCAATAAACCACCTTACTTATTACGTCTTTGAATTAAAGCTATCGAACTTTGATTAATTGAGTGAAAATTCATTTTACATTCTTCCCCGTTAGACTTTTTAACCACTAACATTGGTTGCAGACTTGAAAAGTCGTGCACCCACCTAGGAGTTGAATCCAGGCACGTCAGGCCAACTCCGATGTAAACTCAAAGCTTTACGCTCTCGGCCACCGGCTGGCTAATGGTGTTAAGTGGAGAGGTAGTTGAACACTGCGATCTAACTGCCATCTTTTAAAGCGGAATGTGACTAGCTTTTTGTTGTAAGGAACACCACCTAACATGTGGTCTATTGTTATCATACAGACTTTCAAGTATTTGAAGGAATGTCTGAATCGAATCAAAATATTACTTCCCTCATAAAAGAGAAGTATTGTAATCGTGAAAAAGCACCCTCCGAGATTTTCCAAATTTTTACGTTAGGGTCCCTAGATGACGAAAAATATGTTTTCTCGATTCCGTCGGTCTGTCGGTATGTCGGTCTGTCCGTTCGCGGCATAGCTAAAAAGCTATTTACCCGATTCGCTTCAAATTTTAGTCAAAAATTAAGAATCATATAGGGATGACCTGGTAACATTGTGGTAAAAATCCAATACGGTAAATCAAAATGGTGGCCAAGTGAAATGTTAAAAAAATTATTACTAGGAAACTGCTTATCCAATTTATGTCAAATTTTACACAAAAATCAAGTATTATATAGGAATCAACTGGAGTCAAATTGTATGCGGTAACTAATTGTAGTAAAGAGATGAACTAGTAAAACTAGGATATTAATTAAAGATGGCGGAACAAAATGGCGGCCGAATAAAATGTTTATATTCTGAAAAAATCTCCTCAGGTTTTAAATCTGTAGGTTTGTCTGTCTGTCTGTCAGTCCGCGGCATAGCTTAAAAACTACTCATCAGATTGATTTCAAATTTTAGTCAAAAATTAAGGCACATATTGTGATGACCTGGTAATATTTTGGTAAAAATCCAATATGCCAGAACAAGATGGCGGCCTAATGAAACGTTAAAAATGTTTATAAGATGAAAGAAGATAAGAATGAACTTGTAACATTTTGGTATGAATATAAGACAGTAAAACAAAATGACGGCCTAATAAAATAAAATATTTTAAAAAACCAGTCTGAAAAAAAAACTACTTATTAGATTAATTTCAAAATTTGTGCAAGCAATAAGTGTGATATAGAGATAAGCTGGTAAAATTGTGTTGCGAATTCAAGATAGTGGAACAAAATGGCGGCCAAATAATATGTTAAAAAATTAACGTAAAAAAATCTTCTTATTAAATTGACTGTACATTTTGGAGAAAAATTAAATATGATATAAGAATAAACTGGTGCGAATTCAACATAACGTAACAAAATTGCGATGTGTGTGAAACCAAAAACTACTTCTTGAATTAATTTTAAATTATGCCCAAAATCAAGTGTGGCGTAGGTAGAAATTGGTAAAATATTGGTAGGCATCCAATATATTGGAACAAAATGGCGTCCAATAAAAATATTTGAAAAGTCAGTATATATGTGTCCCTAAATAACTAGGTACTGAACTAAATTGGTTCACACTTCACTATTCCTAATAAAAGGAAATATTCATAATGAGGGAGGTTCCGGGTAAAGGAAATTTACCGATATTTTTTATTTGCAATTGAATAATTTTATTTCTTTTTGCATTTGAACACTTTTGAGGAATTTTTATATTAGTGCTAAGCAGGCAAATTTAAACGAAAAAACCTACGTTTAGTGCTCATCTACAAGTATTCTAAAATATATCACTTTTATAAAAGATTTCTCTATACACACTTGGACAATTGTTGTACGGGGTTAAATGAACTGACGCCCGTCCAGACGATACGCAACGAATATTTTTTATATTTACATCACTAGCATTGTTTATTTTCGAGAAATAACTAGAAAAAATGTTGAGCAGTAATAAATTATACAGTGTAGAAGGACTTAAGCAGAATTGTCAAGAAATACTGCGAAAAGTTCGCTCAGTATGAAACAAATGATGCTAACACGAAGAGTTAGTTAATTTCTATTAAAATAATGAACATCTCATGCATTTTACTCTAAATAAAGAACTGTTTATTAGGCAATATTTAAAACGTGTGTCAAACAGTCAGTATGATTTATAAACTAAAAGCTCGTATGCTGGTCTACGAATTTGCTGACGCCAACAACAAAATTATAAGAGAGAGTGGGTCTCGGGCCAATCAATCATTGACAACTCACAGCAGAGAAGTTTTAGCAGGGCAATCAGCCTAAATAAGATAAACACAGAGGTTTTCATTACAAATATTTCAGACGTAAAAATTAAATGTAGTTTACAGTCTTCGATCTTATCTAAAGATTCTTACAAAAGCAAAAAGCGATATTTGTTATATGATTTTTGGTGAAATAGGAACCTTAATAATTATAGTAGCAATTATTAATGCCAAAAGCCGAGGTGCACCTCCCTTTCTGAAATTCCCATGCGTGCTTTTTAAGGGTAATGTGCATCATGAAACTCCTCTTGATATTAAATGTGTATCGCCTTCTGGGTGGATTAAAAGCGAACTGTTTTAACTGTATTACATTATTTTGGATAACATGAAAGGCAGATGAAAAAATATCTACAGTTACTTATTATTGATAATCATTAAATTAATTTAAGTATTCATGCGATAAATTATGCCAAGAAAAATGGTCACTACCTCCTGACATTACCACCATACTGACTGCAGTCATCAAGTGCAACTCTTAGCCATTGTATTATTTGGTTCGTTAAAAAAAATGTACAGCTTGTGACAAGTAAGGGGTTCAGCCTAAATATATATGAAGTGCATTCCGTTTTTCTCATGACTTAATATTTCTCGATTGTGTATTTATGTTATCATATGTCACCGACAGGCTAAATCTGGATCAAGTACCACAACTTGAACCATCATCATTAGAATTTTAGATGGTGATTTTTCGAATCTTGAAAATGTTTCTTTGCTTTCGAAGGTGTCGGTTACAAGCTGTCCACGCCAGTATGGAGTAACAGCGCCAGGTTTGCTAATATGATGTCGTTTAATCTAGATTTTGATGAACTTAGTTTTCCAATATGTATTTGCAATTAGTGAAAAATTAGTTTTTTTACTAGTTTTTTAGTGCTGTGTGTCTAATGGTTCACTTAATCTATGGGGTGTTGCTTTATTTCAAATGCCCCTAGAACAAATCATGCGTGGTAAAAATATTAAGCTCCTATTATTCTAGAAAAGTTAGAAACAGAAAATGCTCTCCGGATGAAGATATAAGCACCAGTCTACTTAACGGGATTTATCTGATAGTATTTAATTAAACATGAGTCGGTCCAAAAATCTTATGTGAATTATCAAAAATAGAAAATATATGTCTGAAATCAATGTAAATTTAAATAAATTTGATATTCTAAATTTCTGGGACAACGCGATTAATAAACATTTTTATGAGAATCCATTCGATAGATGCATTAAAAATAAAACTTTATGATCCTAAAATAGCCACCATAAAAAGCGAAACATAAAATATGAACTAATCATTTGGGATAGAGAAACTACTTGTATATCGTGGACGCTTAAGTACTTATTTTTATATACAAAGCTTTTCACGATCACGCATTAGTTTCCCATTAAATGTAATTGTGGCTATACCCATTCCAAAGTAATAATATAATATGACATCAAATAAATATTATAATATTTAATTTGGTCCCCATTATAAATGCTCTTATCTTTTAACGTATCGATATGAACCCAAAAATAAATTATAACCTGATTGGTCAAGTTTCTCAGCATCAAGTGACAAATGAAATAAGTAACTTCAGAATTATGAGCAAACAGTTAATTTAAAATATTTTTCTTTCCTTCACTTGAACTTCCGAGTAAAACTATTATATAAGCCTAGGTGTATGATTTATCTATTACATACGTCATATACGTTTATATTCGTGTGCTAGAAGTAAACAAACACGTCATCCTATACCGAGGGCATTCTGGAAGATTAGAGTGAATTCCTTGTGTTTGAACCAGAAGGCGGCCGTTAAGAACTATTTCCGGATGTGACTATTTACCTGACTGGAACTGCATTGTGATTTATCGAAGAAATTCTACAAAATTTTATCTGGAACCTCAACATGATACTAAGTTTTGACTCTAATATCGTGTTTGGGATCTCAAGAAGACCTTTTGATAGCCATTTCGAGAAAGTTTTAGAACATTCTATTTCGAAACTAAATAAAACCCGTAAGGTTGAATTTGCTATCGTATATTGGACGTTAAGAAGGCCTTAACAGGGCCATTTCAAAAAAATTCTAGAACATTCTAATTCGAAACCAAACAAGAACCATCAGTTTTGACTTTTTCATCCTTTTTTTCGACCTCTGGGAGGCTTATCAGAACCGTTTCAAGAAAATTCTAGCTAGAACACTTTATTTCAAAACTAAACAAGATGCGTCAGTTTTGTATCCCAAGAACACTTACTAGTGACATTTTTAAGAAATATCTAGGAAGTTCTACTCCTAAACTAATTGACATATGGGTGATTTGATTATTCCAATAAGTTTTGGACCTCAGAGGAGACATTTTACGGAAGTTCTAGAAAGTTCCATTTCGAGATCAAGCAAGATTAGTAAGTTTTGACTTCATTATCGTGTTTTGGACCTCAATATGTAACGTGAGAACTTGGATGTCTTGGAGGCTTATGTAGTAAGAGTATTGGATGTCTTTGGAAGCTTTTTGAGGCATAGACTCCAGGTTGTTAAACATCGAGGAAAATTACAGTCAGGGGCTTACATTGAGAAGTGGAGTTCTATAGGACACTGTCTTGGGTCCCATTTTTTATAGACTATATCAATATTCTTTAACAGATGTAAACATAGGTGGGACATTGACATGTTATGCTGATAACACTGTTGTTTTTTTTTTCAGGAGATTATCGGTATCGGTAAAAAATTGGTTTGGCCGTTTTAAAACAACACTGAACACTTCCAAAACAAATTATATTGCCTCTTCGATCACGTCAGCAAATCGTTCTGACTTTCATGATATCCATATTGATGACCTTGAAAACGATATTCTTGACTCTACTGAGTGTTTGTGTGTTATAATAAATAAAAATCTAAAGTGGGATCAGCATGGTCTAAGGTTTTCAAAGAATAATTCTATACCTTAAGAGAAATTTTAAGTAAAAAGCTTAATTAATGTATATAAGGTACTGGTGGAGTCTTAACAGTAATAGGATATGGTGTGATTATATGGGGTATTATATATTTTTTATATTATTTTATATATATTATGTATTATATAGAGTAAAAATAAAACTATATTTTACAGATTTAATCTATTTTGAGAATATTTTTGATGTTCGTGCTAACAACTTGTTCTTATGTATAAAAAAGCTCTAAAACAAACTGTTAATCATATACATCAATCAAGAAATAAAACAAATAGGCTCCTAGAGTTACCGACTAAACATAATACCTATTAAAATATTATCTTTGCCAAGTCTAAAAAAATGTATTGTTCTGTGCAGGATGTAGATATATAAAAATTTAAATATAATTAAAGCATTGTTTGTTCTGAAAGCCTTCTGTTAATACGAGTCCCATAAACACATAGATTTAGCTATACATGTAAATAGGTATTTTTATAAATACATATATTATTAGTCATTTAGTGCAATTTACAAAAATTGTAAGACTGCCTGAGCTATTGTTATAACTTCAAGTATTGTGTTTTATAACTTATGTGTTATTAAATTTAAATTCATTAATTTGTTTAATGGAAACATAGTACGAATCGTGTAACGGAAGATAGAAGGAATATGATATAATAATCCCGATAGCAGATGATAATAGTTATTATATTATTGGGGTTTATTATTGTGTTATCTTACGTGGTCCATCTTGTACATATAGCTATTTAACGCCCCCATCCCTTTTAATTTTTGTACTGGTTAACATAAACAATTGAAATTTATATTAAATATTCTTTTTTTTGTACTTATGTGTGCTAATTTGAATTTTAAAAATTAAATAGGTAAATATTTTTAACATTATTTTATTCCGGCAACTTAGAACTATCAAAATAACCTATTTCAAAAATGGCGGCTATTTGTTAGTGTGAACCTAAAAAAATGAAGAGAAGACCTACAAAACTTAATTATATTTTTTCTTATGTGAGCGTGGTGGCCATGTATAATTTTCTAGCAATATGTTTTGTAAAGGAGGAAATTTGATTTTTATTTAACATTAGAACACCTTGTAAATATTAAATTACAGTACTTAGCCATACGCTCAAATTATTACTCTGATTTTTTTTAGGTTCTATAAGATTTACGTATGGCCGTCACTTTTAAAATGGGTAATTTTAATGTTATTATATTTTGAGAATGAATTAAGATTAAAAGATTATTTGATATATTCTCTAGCGGTTGGACTATGAAGCAACAAAAATGTATTATCTTCTCCCCTTTTATAAATTTTAGAATATTTAATCTACAGAGTTTCATTTACGAGATACAGGTGTTAAAATGCTGATATTTTTTAGTGTTTTTTTTTCGATATCCTCCTACATTTCGATAGATATTTAAATTAAATCTGTTATTTTGGTTAGGTATTTTATTTTATTATTAATTGTGCACTGTATACATTACAAATTTCATTATTGTGGTAATGTAATTCACAATTAACAGATTAGAAAATTCTCAAATCCTCTCCAGGTTAATATGTAAGGATAATAAAAGTTAACTAAAGTTCTAAAAAGGCTGCTTTGGATTTCTAATATCTACTTCCATAAATAATAATTTATTCTTTGGAGATTTTTACCTTCAATTCGTCACCCTGTATAATTTTTTGATAATGTATAAAATAGAAACATTTCGTTAACAAATGTATAAAATAAAAGAAATATCATTTGATATAAAGTAATAAAACTACACAATAAATTGTAAAATAAATTAACATTTTCATAAAAAAATGATATCACAAAAATTAGGGGAATATCTCAAAGTCCACTAATTGGTTT